>CM077227.1:26476773-26874273 GCA_039654775.1 Spinibarbus caldwelli | reverse complement strand
TCAGAATTTAAAACACAAAGATGTTGTTCTGCTCTTAAGCCGATACAATGCCAGCAGACCACTCAAAGCTTGGCAGCCAGCATCTCAAAGGAATAAATAACATTTCTGGCTGCGACTCAGGAATCTCTCATTTTCCTAATGACAAGAGCCCGTTTCTACATCTCACTTTGCACGTCTCCCATCCAAAAGGCCGTGCACACAATGAGGTGAAACTAGTCATTCCGTGCGCTCCGGTTATTGGCTGCAAAAAGAGTCCGTTCATATCAGAAAAATGAGATGAGTGCAGGTAGTTGGTGGTGACGGCATCAGCCCATCAAAACCATTTCATCAAATTAAATTTATTACAATAATACTCACATGTTCAAGGACAGTGGAGTTACTTCTATGTCCAAGATTTGATTCTCAACTCTTATAAAAACCTTTTTGTCAATTAAAACTCTGGGATAGTGGATGTTGTGTTGCTATCATTTTAAATGTGCGTCACTATTTTCGATGACCTTCATAGATGTTTAATAATTAAAAGATCTGTCCATTATTCTGTCTCTTTCAGACTCTCCCTTAAAAACATTTCTCCTTCTCACCATGCCCTATAAATTTCTGTCTTATACTGTAGGCTATGTATTTAAGAGGCTTAAGAGTTTAGAGGGGTCTTTGTCAAAGTATTATTCCTCTTTTTTTCTTTCTTTAACAGCTTTCAGACATATGTGCCCGAATCCGAATACGGTATTCAGAAAGGTAAAGGTGTGTAGGCTGCTACGGCAACCGTAAAGGGAATAAATACGATACATACTGAAAATATATTTTAGTGCTTTCTCTCACAGTTATATCATTGGGTAATCATCCTGTATATAAATTGCGGGCATCAGGGAGTCGTTATTAATATGCGGGACATTGAAATCACTTATGAACACTCGTTTGCTTTTTACTTTCACTTTTGAGATTCGTGATCACACTTAGCCTACTCTACTACAGAGGGGCACTACTTACCACACATTTCTCAAGATTAGATGTTTGTTAGTGATGCTCAGGATCTGTCTCGCCTTACTTTTCTCTGTTTATGTGGTAAGTGAAGTTGTATGTACCGTAAGGCAACTGCTAGCAAGCGGCTAACCATGTCCCTTTTGTGGCTCCCCAGCAGGCACAAAACAGGCACACAACGTCATAAGACGTTGATATTTGGTTAAATTTTGGTTGCGACGTCGGGTGACCAAAATACAACGTAAATTCAACGTCTAATGTCAATGTTAAATTGATGTCCAATACCGACGTCAGCTGACGTTGAGATTTTGTTGTTTTTAGGTTGTGCAACCAAAATCCAACGTTAAGTCAACGTCAAATTGACGTCAAATATTGACGTCAACCCGATTTTCATTTTCAACCAAAATGCAAGGTCTGTCCGACGTCATGTCCAACATCAACCTGACGTTACATAGACGTCTGGTTCCTGCTGGCTCCGTACAACGCATTATTTGTTTTCCATGCCTTTCCGAATACGGATTCGCTATTCGGGCTCATCCCTTATCCGAGACTTTATTCAGAACAGCATACTACCATACTATTCTTTATTGCTGCAGCACATTTTCCATATGCAGCCCACATTGCAATGAGCTCAGCTTGACTTTTAATTTCCAGTATGATGGATGAACTGGAATATCAGCTCTGATTCTGTTTCTCTTTTATTTTTAATAATCAAAAATAAATTAATCTGACTGCAAAACTTTGACATTTTTCAAAACTGCAAAATTGCATTAAAAAATGCAAAATATTAAGATTATATTTAGAAACCACTTGCTGAATTAAACTGCAATGTGAGTTCATGAGGTCATTAATGTTATTTTAGTATTATTTATATACTATTATATTATTTATTAATAAATAATGTTTTGAATTAGCTTTTATTTTATTTTCCATTTTAATTTTAGTTCAAGATTTAGTCATTTTGTTATGTGCTTTTTATGTGCTCATTTTTATTATTTTTTTATATTTATATTTCAGTTGTAGTTTTAGTAATTTTAGTACTTCAACTTAAACTTACTTTATAGTAGTTAGTTGCCAATGCAACATTTCTCATTTTCATTTGTTTTTTTTTTTTGTTTGGTTTTTTTTTTTTTTTTTTTTTTTGAATTTATTTATTTATTTATTTATTTTTTGTAAGTTAATTTTTAAAATCAAATTGAATATTTTATTTTAATTACCAAAATCGATTTTAAAAATTCTACTTTTAATTAAAAAAAAAAAAAAAAAAAAAAAAAAAAAAAAAAGCACTGGAGGGAATGTGACAATGTAACTTACTTCTGTATATAATATTTGCCATGGAATAATGCCTACTGTTTCATTTACTAGTTTATATATACTGTACAGTATTCAGAAAGTAAGCTAGTATTTCATTCTGAACATAGCCTAAAATACACAACTATTGGATCACATAACATGTGACCTTGGATCACGTCATCATGTGACCTGTTTAGCTCTGTGGGCAGCAGTGATTTCAGCCTGAGCTCAGTTGTAATTGAGTCATTGTACTCAGCACCAAGGACAGCTCCTCCCTTCTCTACCTACTCGTGTTTGGTTACCTTGTCTGTATTTTTCACAAAGACATTGTCATTGAGGCTAATAAAGGACAAAACGTCCTCCAGCATATAATCAGTAACAAAATCCCCAACATTATCCAATATCCAGAATTACTACTTTTTTTTTTAAATTTATTTATTTTCAGCACTTCGCCAAACTAGTAAATTTAGCTCTGTCAACTTTTTGAGTGCTTACTGTATGTCCTATATCTAATACATTTAGATTCAAAAGTTTGGGTCAGTAAGATTGATTGATTGATTGATATTTATTTATTTATTTGTTTATTTAGCATTAATTTAATCAAAAGTGAGAAAAAAAAATCAAATGCTGTTCTTTTGAACTTTCTATTCATCATAAAATCTTGAAAAAAGTATCACAGTTTCCACAAAATTATTCAACAGCACAACCATTTTCAACACTAATAATATTTTTTCTTGAGCACCAAATCAGAATATTAGAATGGTTTCTGCTTGATCAAGTGACACTGGAATAATTGCTGCTGAAAATTTAGCTTTGCCATCACAGGAACAATTTACATTTTGAAATATATTAAGATAGGAAATTATTTTAAATTGTAATAATATTTCACAATTTCACATTTTACTGTAATTTTTGATCAAATAAATGCAGTCTTGGTGAACACAAGATAGTTCATTCAAAACATTAAAAAATCTTATGACCCCAAACTTTTAAACGGCAGTGTAATAGTCCTCTCTTCATAGCAGTCATCTAAAATGTTCCAAATCAATGCAAAGTTTTGTTTGCACAACATGCACAGCTGGACTATAAAGGTCAGTAGGTACAGGTGAGTATCATGTCAAATTATATTCCAAGTTCATTTCCTCTTGGCTCCTTTAGGCTGAAATGGATGCACATTGAACTCTGGGAGGCAGCTGGTGAAAATACTAACCTTAATGGCACAGACTGCCAGACAAGCGTCATCACCTGGTTTCACACCCCTGGTTCTGATAATCTGCCTGTCTTCCAGGTCCTAAAACGAAGAACCAAATGTTGTACTTGTTTGTTCCAGTCTAGCATTTCATTACGTGGTTTTGCAGTTTAGAAATGATCATGTATTACATTTTATTTATAATTAGGGGTTCTTAAACCTCTAATTTGACTTTATTTAATCTTACATACAGATGCAAGAGCAAAGGTATGTGACTGCTGGTTTGTTGCTGTTACATGATATTATTTAGTGCCTATGTATCACTTTATGTAACCACCTGCTCCAAACAACATGAGGATAAATTGACGAGCCACAGCATGCTTCTGTACATTGCAAGGTGACTTGATTGATACCCAAGGCTCTGAAACTCAATTTCGTCCTTGGCAATGCATGCAGGATTGGCTCAGCTGGCAGCTGACGGTATGGAAATCTCAGAGGGGCATGCAGCAGAAAATAAGCTGTGCACCCTTCTGAGATTTCCGTCCTGTTGAAAGTAGGCCAAACTGACTGCAGCATACAGCTACTCGACCTATGTTCATAAAGTCTGCAGTGACAGATGGGAATTCATGACTGTGCACCTCATACTCCCTGAGCTGAGCCTCCACCAGTCTGGGACATTAATCTCTGGCTGTGTAAGCCCCTCTTCTCTGCAGACTCATCCGTTAAATGGGAACTTGTCTGGCCTTGAGCCAAAGCCATCCTTCATATTGGTCAACACAATAGCACATATATGTGGAAATAATATTGACTTGATGTCAAGGAGAGATCGGAAATGCTAGTTAGGAATATTTTCTGAACACCCTGAAAACGTTTGAAATAAAACATCATGTTGATCAGATATCCCTGTTTTTTTTTTTTCAGACAAATGACTGATTCAAGTCTTCAGCTTTTAATAACCATTTTTAAAAACAGGCTACAGTGCACAGCATAAGTGAGTACACTCCCTCTAAAACTTAACAAATTCAGCAATTACTCTTTACTTAGATGACATGTTAGGGTTCTTTGGAGATATAATGTTCCAACAAGCCTGCTTGATCAATTACCAAAGAAGAATGACAAAATTGTTCAGCAAAATAATATTTTCTTATCAAAGTGCTAAGTACACCCTCCTGAAAGTTACTAAATAAAACTAAAAAAAAAAAAAAAAAAAAAAAAAAAGTGTATAGGTTTAAGGCCATTTTTGATCAACGGGTAAGTATATTGAACCAAAACATTTAAAGACAAGTAATTTCCTGACAATTAAAAGTGTTATATAGCCCACTGAATCATACTCAGACTTAATGCTGGCAGCAGTGGAACCACTTGGGAGAGAACTGCCAGGTGACTTATTTCTTAGCATAAAAGAGGACAGTGGTACAAGAGGAATAACAAATTATTGTTTTAAGTGTGAAAATATAGCAGAAGTAGCACCGACATTCAAAAACAATGGACTTGTGACAAGGCTCCTGAAATAATCAGGTCTTCACTTTAAGTTTTCATTTAGTGATGAGTGAATTTTAGCTAGAAAAAGAGCAGGAGAAATAACATGCAAGTGTCTCAGAGCCGGCAAAAGCTATGAAAAGAGTGACACTTTATCTCACAGAGTATGACGCAGCCTGCAGAAGTGACATGCATGGTTGTTGTCACCACTAGAATTACCTACTGTAGCCAAAGCAAAATAAACTCATTTAACCTCTTTCAAGGCCCATATTTACAAAATAGAGACTTCTGGGAATCCATACTCTGGTCTCAAGAGACCAAGTCAATCATTTCGGATCCAAAAGCATCCAAATGTTCTGGTGTTGCTGGAGGAGGAGTACAGTGAGAAGTGCTTGGTACCCACAGTGAAGTTCAGTGGTAGTAAAGCTCTTATATAGGGATGAATGAGTGCTGAAGGTGTGAGGGAGTTGTGCTTTATCAATGCTGTCATGAATTCACACACTACTGTGTGATGTAATACAAAAACTTGAAACTGAAGATGCTACCCTCCCCTCATTCCCTGCATTACTGGGCATTTTTTCAGCATGACAATGAAGATATTCATTCTCCCAAGGTGAAAATCCTTCAGTGGACATGTATTTCACTCAATCTTAACACTCTTGAGCAGCTGTGGGGGGATTCTGTAGAGACGAGCTGAGCAAAACTCCCCATTAAAGACCAGAGCATTTAAGAAAAATTGTCATGAACTTGTACACTCAGTGCCAAGAAGGCTCAGAGCAGTATACTTAAAGTTCTGGAGGACATACTAAGTACTAGAATATTATACATTTGATGAATTAAATCTAGGGTGTACTCATTTCTGCAATCCTTAATTTAAACAAAATTGGCTAATTTACTTATCTTTCAGAAAATATTGGCATATATTTTGTTGTTTTTATTAAGTATATGTTTAATACATTTCAATTTTTGCCATCTTTCCTTGAATTATATTAGTGATCATTAAGAAAATACATCTTTTATATTTATTCAGAGGGGGTGTACTCATATATGCTGTGCACTGTATATTTTGCTATAGATGATATAGTTGTAATAAATAATGTAAAGACGTTCTTATGTTTACAAGGTAATTTTGAAGAATATGATCTGGTAGAGGCTGGTTGAGTAAATTAAAAATAGACTATACAGATCTCAAACTGACCAGTAATCTTTCAAGCTTTCAAAGGACCACAGAGCAGATGGTGTAGAATGGGTGTGGTTTAACACAGTCGCTGCTCCTAACTGGTCATAGTAGGAAATATCTCCAGGCTGTAGTTTCCAGTCATACGCTGGTGATTTGTCCAAAAAATAATTACTTTTCGCTTCCGAGAACTTAATTTCCCATGGTTCCAATACAGTTTTAAACCTCTTATGATTTACTTGAAAACGCAAGAGTGATGTAAATCAGCGAGGCGTAGCTACCGGAGGAGAGTTTACAAATCTCACTATGGCGAAGACTTGACTTAATATTCATAACCCGTTGCTTCGACATTGGAACTTTCGCAAGGAACGTCACCAACACCTAATTAAAATTCAATGAGCAGGCATTCGCTATAGGACATTAACTAAGCGACGTCAGCGCAATCTTATTAATATTCATACTACAACAAGTCCCCATAGGAAGCTTGCTGAGAATCGTCTTCACTACCTAATGAATATTCATAACCAAGCCTTTGCCATAGTAGAATTTGTAATTTGGCTATCAAAAGCTCAGTTCATCTTTAAAACGGAGCGTGGGAGGGAGAACGGCGGAGAGCAGCAGCCGGGAGGCCAAAATGTTCAGCAAACGAGAAGGTATTATCCAAGAACATTTGTTTATACCACACAAACAATGTGTGATTTGCGTCTAAATATAGTGAGATGCGGAATGTGTCCTGTTCGTGCCGCTGTCTTTGCGGGATATTTTATGACCTATTGATGAGTGTAACGATGCAGTCCGATGGGCACGTGCCAACACTACTCTATTTATATGTGTCTATTGTATACCGGGTTAGCTATTGTGTATCGTGTTAGCTATTGCAGATGTGATGATTTGTGAGATGACTTTATTGCCATTTTTTATTTGGAGTAGTATATATAGACCAATAATCGATTTGACACGTTTGTATACTGATATTCACACTTTTCCAGTTTATTGGTTATTTCTTTTAATATTGATTGTAAAGATTAAAATTAATTTACATAGATTTCAAAACAACTTTGCATAAATATAAAAACAAATTAAATTAATATGGACATTGGACCACTTACATGTAAAAGTACTGATACTGTACTGATATCGGTGGTAAAAATATATCAAGATATCGATCTCTACTGTGAAGTGTAGTGCCTATATCCCCATCGACCATGAGCCATGCGTTTTAAAGGGACTTATAGCTTATCTTGGGTTTTATACGGATTGCTTTGCTAATTGGATATTGAAGAAGTAGGGCTAATCAGTAACTTTAATCGTCTTTCATTAAAGAGGCAAAGGATTTCGTTCAAATACAGTCATTAACTGTTGCTAGACCATTGTAGTGTGCATAAATAGGTTAGAGCAGTAAATAGTATGCATGAGTCACAGTTGTGCTTGGGACACGTGCTGTAGTACACTAGACTGACCTACAAAGGAAAATCCAGCGTAAATTTGGTAATTTTTGCTAGAAGTAAATCGGGTCTCTTATGATCTGTCATGTGACAACTATGTCCAGAATGAGAAATATCAGAGCAAATTCCAGTGAGATGTGTACAGAAATGCTTGTCACATTTGTCAAGAACAAGTAAGAATTTTAATTGTAATAGCATGCAACAAAGGTAAACAACAATTGAGGCCACCTGTGATCTTAAATGATTATTAAAATATTCATAAATAATATGTTTTTGTTGCATAAATAATATGCTAATTAGTAATCAATGTGTGAAAAGCAGGAATTAAACAAAAATCTGTTCTATCAGACATTTAAATGTACAGATAATTTATATTATTTGTTAAGAAAAAACCTATTGGTCAATCACTAGCTACAATGCTTTGTTCTGGGAGTTTATTTCTCATCTGAAGTATTGTAAATTATCTGTTTATAGGTATAGTGTGGATGGCTTGATGCAGCAAGAAACCAAAGTGATCCTGGGGAGTGGATCTGATGGCCTCAGTGGAGTTACTCTACATAGATAATAGAGGGGGAAGACCTGATCCCCCTGGGGTACTGGATTGGTCTTCTAGCCCTCTTCATGTTCACAGGCTAAACAGTTTGGTGGAAGAAGCTTCTCCCACTCTGAAGGCGCCTGCCTGTGAGGGACAGTGTAATTCAGCACCAAGGACGGCTCCCGTCAGAGGACACCATGGCCAGCACCGGCATCAGCCCGCAGAGAAGGTCAGGGTGTGTTGTGACGAGGAGCTGGAGACCTCGTTCACTTACGTCGATGAAAACGTCAATCTCCGGTTGGCCACCCCGGACACGAGTGAGAAAAGCGCCCGCCATGCGGCTTCGCTCCACGACTCCTCGAGCGAAATCCGTCCCGAGGGCCTCCAGGAGTTGTCGATGATGTCCGACATTGACCTCAGCTCGGAGAGTTCGGGGAAATCCGTGGATTACGGATTCATCAGTGCAGTCACGTTCCTGATCACCGGGATCTCGCTGGTGATCATATCGTACACGGTCCCTCGTGACGTCAGAGTGAACCCTGACAACGTCTCTGCACGTGAAATGGAAAGACTCGAGAACGAGAGCGCTAGGATAGGTGCGCACCTTGACAGGTGCGTTATTGCCGGCCTTTGCCTTCTCACCTTAGGCGGAGTGGTGCTGTCCACTCTGCTAATGATTTCGATGTGGAAAGGTGAGATGTACAGAAGGAAAGCCTTCGCTTATTCGAAGCACTCTGCAAAGCTCTACGGTTCGATTAATTTAAGAACAAGATCGAGTCCCAGTCGCTCATCACCACCACATAGTTTGGTCGAGGAGGAGAACGGCATTGCCACTAGTTGACTGTTTTCTCCATTTTCTCTATTGGACTGCCAACGTAAAGTTGACCTTTCCAGCATGGCCAAAAGAGCTTGTTTTTCAACCTTGTATCAGTGACAATTGCTTACTGATGCAGAAAAACATAATATCACATAACAGATTTCTCAGGCTTCAGAAAGACACAGCATGACATAATTTGTATTAATCATAAAGCAAGTTAATTTTTGAACAAACAGAGGTTCGAACTTCAGGTTGTGTGGCAGGAACTTAAATGAGGTTGCTGACAGTATTCAAACCCCTACTTTCCAAGCTGAAAATAAGAGATCTAAAAGAAACGAGTCCTGTTGTACAGAAACCTGCTGCTAATACTGACAATCCTACTGCCTCTTTCTTACTCTTTCAGAATACTGAAATGTTTCCACTTCAGCCATTTCATCATGGTATGTAGAGTGATTGAGGGCTACAGTTTCTGGTTTAGAGCACTCTGGTGTATTCAGATCCTCAGAAAGCATTGTTCTGTGCTACACTGATAAAATGCCAGCGTATAATTGGGATGTTTTTAGCATTATTTTCTCATATTGTCCTTGTTAGTTCATGTGTGGAATGGGCCATGCAGAAATCTAATACCCTGCCCCCGCCCCCCGCCAGCCACAGAATGATTTGCTATCTTTTGGAAATTTAAATCCATCTACCTAGCAAAGCATAACTACTGTATCTTCACTGACACTGTATACACACAGCTGAACCTATAGGCTCTCAGTATGTAACAAGATATTGACACAAATGGAAAAAATGTCTGTGCTCACAGGATTTATCATAAGACTTACAGTATATACATATCATCTGTATCAGTACATAATCTGATGATTACTGACAGTTCTTAAAACTCATAATTTAAGACTCACTTTCTGATATGAAAATAAAATTATATTATTCTTGATTTTGTGTTTCATTGAATGTGATAAATCAGTAGCCTGTATTTGACTTCAGTAAGTATTACCACTTAAAACCTGAATTTGACATTTGAGTCGTCTGACTATTAACAGGTGTAGTGCATGAGATCACTAAGAAAAAAAAAATCAAGACTGAATCAAAGGTCCTTCTGCTGAAAAGATTTTAGCTTTAAAACCTATTAACTAAACTTTCTGTTGTTTTTACTGTATATTATGCCTTATCAAGTATTAAATCAGTGTAGATGCTTCAAATTGATCAAAAACACATAAGTAATGTACACGTTTCTGACTGATTGTAATATGGATGTTGCGATTTTACAGGAAAATTACTCTTTGCTCATAACATCTTCCTCACAATGAGTAAGATCTAAATTTTAGTCCTATAAGAGATGAGTCATTGGTAATTGCCCACATTATCTAGGACGGTCCTACCGGGCGTCTCAAATGGAAATTAGAAATGTTAATAGAATCACTTTTAATGAGCTGAGTTGAAAACAGCATGTAAACGGAACGCTTAGTAAGATTAGTTAGCCAGAGCGCATATTTTACCTGTCACAGAAAATAGACGCTAATATCCGCATTCACCTGTAGGAGGTAACCATGATATCAACAGTAGCCTATTGCGCGCTTTCTACTGCAGTTTGCCGCGCGCGGTAAGCATGACTGACGATATTTTTTTTTACGAACGAATATTTAACTTTCTATTTACACGTTTTTATTAGAGCACGGCAAGATTAGTCAGAACGCATAAGTTTACAGTTCACAAAATTAACGCTAACTAAAACAGAAGTTCGGCAGTGAGGTAACCATAACAAGACTATCGCGCGCTTTCTAATGGAGTTTGGCACGCGCGGTAAGTAGGCTATATGAATCAAAACTGGCATTATTTTTTCATGAATGAATATACAATTTACCATTCACACATTTGGACTCATTTTTATCGACAAGTGAACAGTACTATAACCTACAGGGGAAAATTAATAAATAAATAAACACAATTCCCCTTTGCAACCTTGTTTCTGAAGTCCAGTGAATGCTGAAAAGAGCAGTGCTGTCCATTTCAAACCACTGTCCTGTAAGGGTATACCTAATATGTGACATCCATGACAGCTTGCCTCCATCAGCCATATGTTCTAAGAAATCTGGCTTCTCCTCCTTTCTCCAAGATCATACATGATTAAAGAGAATCAGGGTTTTTCTGGAAAATGCGCTTAGCACTGCAGACTTTACGGACGAATTGAATCAACTTAAGCACTTGCAGCGTTTCCAATAAAGACGTTTTTGTGCAGTTGTTTGTTGTACACTTCAGCTTCTCAAGATGGAACACATTAACCTCACTGGAAGCTTTTAGTCATCTAGTCCTATCCCCTCATTCACGAGCACAGGGATGCCACTTGTTCCTACAGAAATGCTCCAGTATTTGATGGAAAGTTGAAGTGTGTGTTCTTGTACCCCTTGGAAACCCTGTGGAAAATTTCCAGTGGTATTGATTTCTGAGAAGAGCACTCTACTGAGACAG
Source organism: Spinibarbus caldwelli (assembly GCA_039654775.1). Lineage (NCBI taxonomy): Eukaryota > Metazoa > Chordata > Actinopteri > Cypriniformes > Cyprinidae > Spinibarbus > Spinibarbus caldwelli. The sequence goes on along the minus strand of CM077227.1, from coordinate 26,862,888 downwards.
CCTCAGGGATCTTACCCCAACTCTTGGCTGCGTTTCCCCAGCATTATTTTTAGTAGCAGCACAATGTAGCTATTTGTATGGCTTACCAAGGTTTATTAACATTTGACTTGATATCTCTTTGTAATGTAAATTCAATCCTTTAAGCTCTTTAGCTGAAATGGAACTATGTTCCCCTGCACTCTGCGTTAGCACCTAGATTAGTTTCTCCCATCAGCTCTATTAGTCTGAAGCATTTGTCATTATGAGGTGGAATAAGGATGCTTCTAAAAGCCCACGGGAAATCTCTGAGGGGCCTCTTTGGCTCGGAGAGGTTTCTACCTGTCTGGATAAACAATGTAGATTCAATTGCAAAATGGAAAATTCAAATCTGAAGGCTCCATGCCACTTGTTTGCTACTTTGCTTTCAATGCTGAGTCAGCAAAGTCAATCATGTTGTCCAACTTGCATTAAAAGTCTCCAAATTGTATCATTAGGAGTCTCTCGTCATATATGCCACATAAGACATTTTAGAATGCTGTCTTGAATAATTAGTAATATTTTGCTTTTAGCTTAGGAAACTGTATTTTTTTTCCTAGAGATTTACCTTTCTGAAAAATTTGTAGCCTTTAGACCCTGAAAAACACTTAAAGAAGATAATCAAGGTTTTAGAATTCAATAAAAGTTATAGACATGTGCTTTAGCTGGCATCATTCGTTCTCATCTAAACTGACTTTTATTGTCCAAGCTACACACAAAAATGCAGCATGCTTTCTTTTCAAATGGATTGTTATACATATTACAAAAGGATGCGAGTCGGCAGCAGAAGTTATAGTGTCTCCATAACGGCTCGTTGTGGTCTGTCCTGGCAAAAGAAGACTGTGAAGAAACTAATGGTGTGTTTAGATGAGACAAAAGCGGGTGAAAATAATGCCCTGCCGTGTCAACACTGATGAGAACTCGGAGAGCATCCGGAAATGATTGCCTTTGTCACATTTCATTTGCACTGAGTGTTTGGTATCTGCTGTGAAGTAAATAAGAAACAAAAGTAAACAGACGGCAAGCATTTAAAATGCTGTTAATTTTCTCTATGCTTTCTTACATGGAATGTGAAGAAATCTTTTCTTCTTTTTCATTTTGCCTTGTTATATGAATATGATTTTCTTCAGAAGACCTTCAAGGATCAAAATAACCTGGAATTGGTTTCTCTAATCAAAATTAACAAAAATAAGCAGCACATACTAGACATAGAACAAACAACACTTGCAATAAAATGTTCTTAAACATATCTCAGTGTCAGTTCTATTCTAAATAAAGGTTATTATTTCATAATTAAAGGTTTAACGTAACCTCCATTAAGATTATGTTTATAAACACAATGTTTATAAACACGTATTCTAATATATTCAAATAAAACTCGCCTAATCGATTGAATGTAGCTCCCACTAACGACCAGCAGGTGGCACCTTTAGATCTGCATAAGCAGAGTGCTGGATCCATAACTTAGCCTAGATTCAGCTTATTTGATTTCATAAATTGCATGGTGGTATCAGATCCTCTCTATTATCAGTTTACAGACATTTTATTTCGCTCCCATGTGGTGAACTCTGAGTTAGCAGATTTTAGATTAGCACATTTTTTGAAAGAATTCAGTTTCGCAAGGAAGTTTTTGCATGCAAGGTAACTACATTGTGGCCTATTAATCATATCAGACATAGCCAATGCAAACAAACAGCTTTAAACGCTTCCCGCTTATGCATCTGTAAAACGGCCTCATTACACGTAGCCCATGTAACTGCACAACAACCTTTTCCTCTCGTTGATCTTGTTATAAAACACAAACACATGCATGCAAGGGAGGTGACCTGACCTCGCATCTCCGTGCTCAGGCTTTATTTAGGATCGCTTGTGTTGCATCAAGTGTTTCTCTCCACCACAAGAACCCAATGGAGCTACAAACAAAGAGCTGAATTATTTATTCCCGTCAATAGCTGTTAAAGGGTAACAGACCAGCAGGCATGTGGAACGAGGGTTTCCTCTCACGTATCTCAAGGATCAAGGCGTCTTTTGTTTGCATGTCGCGCTCACGCATCGTGTCAAGGATTACTGCTGCATCGTGTTTTGTTTAGCGGTGATGTTGACAAGGTATGTGATGCCCTGATGTGATCTCGCTTAGGCCCTGCCTCCCCTCCTCCCCTTCGCTTATCTGTGGAGTGGAGAGGACCGTTTACGGGAATCACTGGTGAACGATCGTATCTGGGCCGTTCTCGAGTTTCTCAGCTGCACAGAGAACTGATGCTGTGCGCTGTCATCGCTCTTAACCTTGGAGCCGGACTTTGCTTTCTGGCCCTGACAGTGGCTACTGTAAACACAGCAGGTGGACAACTGACGGAGTGTGTATTTTGTAGTGAACGACTTCAAAAGACACACAGACACAACAGTAAATCTACTGAGTCAATTGTCATTGTGTCTGTATCTTTTGAGTTGAGTTATTCAAAAAATAATTGAATGGCCTGCACCTGTACTATGATGAACATGCCCAGCAGGCACAAAACAGGCACACAACGTCATAAGACGTTGATATTTGGTTAAATTTTGGTTGTGACGTCGGGTGACCAAAATTCAACGTAAATTCAACGTCTAATGTCAATGTTAAATTGATGTCCAATACCGACGTCAGCTGACGTTGAGATTTTGTTGTTTTAGGTTGTGCAACCAAAATCCAACGTTAAGTCAACGTCAAATTGACGTCAAATTTTGACGTCAACCCGATTTTCATTTTCAACCAAAATGCAACGTCTGTCCGACGTCATGTCCAACGTCAAACTGACGTTACATAGACGTCTGGTGCCTGCTGGGTGCCTTTAGTTGGTGAAATAAGTCATTTTTAGTAATGAAATAAGTCATGATATTTTATATGGATGTTAAACTTACAAATAAAAATGTTTTAAAAAATTGCATAAAAATAAAATAAAGTTTGGGGGGGAAATCTGTTAAATGGTAAAAATTTTACCTACTCTTTTATTATTATTTTTTTAAACAAGTGAAGTAAGTGTATAACCAACATGTTGTCATGTGACCAAAAGAAATTGAAAAAAAAATTGATTTTTTTTTTTAATTGAAAAAAAAAAAAAGAAATAATATGACCTGAAATATGTTTTTTTTTTTTTTTGTATGCAGCTTGCATCATCATTATTTATTCTGGTTTAATTTTTATTTAATATAATTAAAATCAATTTGGATATTTTTCAAAATATATGAAACCAACAATAACTATTTAAAGGTTTTAACAAGGTTTCTCCTTTTCATCATCTTGGACATCTGACACATTTGTCACATGCATGTTTCAAAAGTATGTGTATATCACACACACACTCCTTCATCTTATATATCTTTCCAACCTCTCTTTGCCTCACACACTGACATAAACTAAAATCATGATCTTCAGAGGAAGAGAAAGGAATACGTGCAAACATATGCTAAAAGAAGCCAGTAAAACAATAATTCAGTTGAAAATGACAGAGAAGATGGATTTGACCTGACATCATTGATAAACTTTTGGCTGGAAAGGTAAGCACCCTTCCTGGTTTGTCCTGATTAACAGAATTCTCACTCCTCCCCTCAAGCTTCTGAATACCAGCTGTAGTAAATGACCCAAGATATGAGACACTTGAGGAGACGGTCAACACTGTTATTGAACTGAATCGAGTCTAACTGACTTGGGCTGAATAATAACACCGTATTATCTCCTGTAGAGCTGCTATATAGCTGAACTAAGCTTGCTTCACACAACATTTACATTGTTATTGAACTAAACTAAATCAACACTGAACTAGATTGAGTTGGATAGGGCACTGTTGTCTTTTTTGAGCTGTTTTACAGTTGAAATTGTATTTGTTTCATAATTGAATCTGTATTATATTTAAGTGCTACTTAAATAACTTGATTATCTACCTTTAACGTATTGTTCCTTACCTGTATGAGTTTCTTTCTTTTAGTGGAAAAATAAATGAGATGTTCTGAGCCATAACTCTCAAATCCTACTTGTGATGCATTTTCAAACTTGGAGCATCAAGACAGGTTTGACAACAATAAATTGTTTTTATGCCTTTGTTTGAAAGCCCTTGGTAATGTGTTTCTTTGTACAGAAATCAGAAGCAGGAACATTCTTCAAAACATCAAAAAGTGATACAGATTTGACATCATAGTGAGTGAATTGTTACAGAATCTACATTTTTGGGTCAAGTAGCCCTGTTTTATGTAGCAAGTTTCCATTGCTACAACTGATGTTAAAGGATTAATTTGATTGTTAATGTGAAATTACACAAGAACAGTTGGTATTGCATGAACATGACCTGTCTGTGATATGACTACCAATTAATTAATCAAGGAATCATTTACTCAAATTGGCCATTAGCTATTCGTATCCTTAAACTACAGGATAAATGATCCACCAAGCTTCAAGACAATGGGCCATCACGAAAAAAATCTACATACACAAAACTTACTCCATTATATAATAAAATACAATATTAAATAATATCTGAAATCCAATTTTAGGCTCCTACATAGAACAATGGGTTTGGAAAATGGATGGATGAAATCCAATTCTTAACCTAAATTAATGCAAGGCAGACTTTGTCTTGCAGTCAATTAGCAATGAATATCATCTCTGTGATAGCAAAACTGATGAAAAATGACATTAGGAATGATAATTCATTTGTCTACCAGAGCTCCACTGAGGAGGAAAAAAGTCTGTTTTGATTGACAGCATGACCTTAATGCAAATCCCTACTAAGTCTCAGTTGTTATTGGTTAGTACAGCTGGTCTGATGTACCGCATCACTCCCAGAAGAGTCCCGCCACTGATACAGAGCTTTGAGAGTGTTTGATGGTGACTGCTCTCGAGACAGTATGGATGATAAATCAGACAAATGGAAAAGGGAGAGCGTGTACTTGGTGCACTATGGAGTGAACTGTTTGGTGTTTAGCCCATCTCTTTTCTTGTCCTGCATGTTCCAGACTCTCTTAGAACAATGAATGAGTCACTGAAGTGAGAAAGCAAAGAGTAAAGAGCTATGAGTCATCGGCCTTGTTTAGACATAAATAAAAGGACTCCCTCATTTGTCTGACCGTGCCAAACCGGAGGGCTCTTCTGCCTTCTCCTCTTGGCTCAAGGTTGGCAAAAGTTCAGTTTGCGACGGAAGGGGCGAGCTAAACAAATCTCCGTCCTGACCGACGTCCTCTTAGCTAAGGTTTGTCTGAGGCTCAAGATTTGTGTGTGTGTTGGGGAGGATGAGGATGACGTGATCCCCTTTATCCCAGCCAATAAAAGAGAGTGGCCAGCAAAGATCCGGTTCTGTACGTGCCGTCAAATTCAATAAGGTAGTGGTTTAATGTTTTCTTTTAATCAACCAAATTGCATTATACACCAACGGCGTGCTGTACCCCTCAACGGTGGCCCAACGGAGGAGAGGAGGAAACGGCAGGGGGCAGACAGGACACTTCGATCCTCTCACTTTGAACAGCGGGTGGATATGATGTCCGACAGACGCAGGTGGGATTTTTAAAGAGTCATGCAAATACAAGTGTAGGTCAAATGAGTGTTTAAACCAGCTCTGTCCTGTCTTCTTCAGTCTGCAAGGGCGCCATAAACTCTAAAGGACTTAAGTGTGGGAAGAGACTAAATTCACTGCTGCTGGCATATGAATGTTAATAAAATATAAGTGTAGTCTGAGATATGGTCAAGTGGTCAGCCCACTTGCTGAGACATGGCGGTGTAATGCTTATTCAGGCAATGTTAGTTTGAATCCTTGATCATATCCCACTATTCTAGTAAGTCTCCTCATATTTCCACTTCATTCTTAATAGTCATAACAATAAATGTTGCAAAAAGTTAAAAAATTAAGAATTAAGATTTATTAAGCACTATGACAACATACGGTAGCTATGGTGTAGTCCGATTTCCGAAAGATGTGACTCTTTTTAATCGGTTCTTTTTAGTCAGTCAACAACATACAGCGCATCTAGTGTACTTCAATTCCCGAACGAATGACTCTTTTGAAACGATTCTACAGATACTACATACCAGTGTAGCCCGATTACCAAACAAATCACTCATTTGTTTGGTAATCGGCTATGGGTCGATTCTTTTTAATGATTCAAAAACATAATGTTCCCAAACAAATGCCTCTTATGAGCCCAGTCAATCAACAACATAACCTACAGCGAATCCAAAGTAGTTAAATTCCCTAACGAATGACTCTTAGGAATGTGTTCTATATAATGAATTAAAAACATACAGCACGAGAAGTGTAACGTTAGCCCAATTTACAAAACGACTTGCTTCTCTTTAGTGATTCAAAAGACAGTGCGATCAGTGTATTTTGATTCTTGAACAAATGACTCTTATTACTCGGGGCCTTTACAGTATCAAACAGCTTACAATTTACCGTGTTTTGTTGTACCTAAGCCTTGGGTATGAATCGTTAGTCTGAAACAGTAAAGAGATCATGTAACTCCGCACTGTTCTTAGCAGATTAAGGTGAAGTATCGCAATCGTAGTGTGCATATGCCGAACGCGTCAGTAATGTTACTTCAAACTCATAAAGGCTGGAACTCTCGCGCGAGACAGCGAAATAAAAAAAAAAAAAATATTGTTACATTTATTACTAGGCTGCAAAAACTGTGAAACGCCATTAAAAAGTCTTTTGCAAAAAAATATTTTAATTTATCAAATGATAAATGGAATGGAATTGGGAAACCAATGGATTTATTTATTTGTTTGTTTGTTTGTTTGCACAGGCTATATTTCTTTCTCAAAATACTTAAAAAAAACATTATTGGTCTATCATGAATGTGAATATAAATGTGACTGTCATTCACTTAGTCCTGATTTAAAATCATCTGGTTGGGAGGCTAATTTGTGTTGAGAAGAGAATCTCAAAAGCATATTAAGATAAAAGTATTCTTTTTAGAAACTTGAAAACATGATTTGCAGCACTGCTACACAGTGTTTCTTAAAAATATTTGCTGCTCCCCCATAGATTAAGGAATTATGATGATAAATAGCATCACAGTACAAGCAGTGCTCTTTTACAGCTTGCGGTATGTTCTGACTGATGTTCTCAGCATGACATACCAGTACTATGTTGATTGAGTGTTTTTGCTGTCCCACAGACAGATCTCATGTATTCACTGCACACTCGCACACAGTGGAATGGACTGTCGAATACATTCGATCCTCAGGATAGAGGAGGAGAAGAAACTAAAGGGATGACTTCAGCCACAAAGTCACTTTGAAACAGCGAATGAGGAATCAGGTAACGGGATCAGGCTTCATTAGGTGACTTCAGGCAAGCTGGCAGTCAGCCAGGTGAGCTGGACTCACAAATGGACATTGATTTTTCAATAAGGGCCCCCCGAGCTGTCAGCCAACCGTCCCACACCGATATCCCTCCACCTGGGGATCGGCCTTCGGCTACCTGACTAGTGGGTCTTTTTGAATCCACACACAGCTCACCTGCTTCCTACCCTTATTCTAACTGAGAAGCAACCATCCTGACCCCACTTAGAGAAATTGATATCTTTATTTAAGAGCACAGTGAGAATTGTGGCCCAGGACAGCAGAGGTCATAGTCTGTTGACATCTCAGGCATATTTTTAAGCTTGAGGTCTGTACTGGTTGTGTTGCGGTTCCTCTGTTTCAGGGCTGCTGGGGCCAGACACCTTTAATGTGTCCCATCCATCAGGCTGTCTCCTTGACCGTGGGGCACTGATAATACTGGACTGCCCTCCACCTGAACCCCCTCACCCAGCGGGTAGTAGTAGTTTGCAGAGGATTCATTCCATCGGTTTTTAAATATGAATTCGAGAAACCGTCTACAGAGAATAACGGTGAGTTTGCATAAAGAAATAAAGAGACATTAGCAAATTTACATGCCGTGTCCGTTCGCCCACAGGCCCACATTGAAATTTGATGTCTCCAAAGGCATTTTGTCCAAATATCAACCTTCGCGTGTTGCCAGATTGCAATCAATGAGGTTTGATAAATGCTACTTTCTTCTTTTGGAGAAAGACTCTAATAGGCCTTGGAGGAGAGCAGATGAGAAATCAATATTCACAGCATTGTAAAAATTATACAAGTTTCTCTTACATGTAATTATCAGATTTCAAGCCGATTTACCCTGACACTGCTTAATGAAATCGATTATCTGTTGTGAAAAATAACAGAGGGCCTCGCAATCTATATTCGGGCCGGCACTCTCTTGCAAGCTCATAAATTATGAAAATGCAGTGAAAAGTGGATAATAAATAATATTTATACTAGCTGTGAGGTAGAAGCCATCAGGAGCGTAATAAAACTTGACTTGGCTAATGCTTACTGAAATGGCGTTACTAATGAAAGGGCACTTGTCAACAACTACGAGGTCATTGCAAGCCATAATGAGTTTACATAATCGTAAAAGTGAGAGCTCATGCAGGTTTAGGGGACGTACCAAAATTTTGAGGGTGTTTGGGGCACTAAGATGACAGCAGGTTTTAACTATCCACAGCTGATAAACTGATTGTCTGGGGATAACATAAAATAAAATAAAAAATGTGCTAAACTACATCCTGTCACTATGCAAGATGAAGTTGTATGTACTTTTAGGGTAATCTGACAGATAGCTGAATTATGGAAGCCTGTTTTTGCCTTAGAGTAAAAGAAATTAAAAAGGTACTTGTGAGGTAAGAAATAAGAAAGAGTTACAGCTGTGAAATGTAATCACATTTATAGATATGAAGTCACAAATTAAGAAATTAAATCAGATTTGAAAAATGATGTGAGAACTACAATCACAGTTATGCAAATATTCAAAAGTGTGCAATACAAAAGTGTGAGTCACAATTATTATAAGTAGTTAAATTGTGAGATATAAAGACAACTGGTCAATAAAAAGTTGCAATTATGCAAAAATACAGTCAAAACTATGACATAAAAGTTGCAATTAGATATAAAGTCAGTTAAGAGAAATTGTCACAATTATGCAAAGATTTAAGCAATTTCACAAAAACATTAAAAATTATGAGATAAGTTGTTATAGATATAGTCACAATTATGAAAAATAAAATTGTAATTATACAAAAATGGTCAAGATTGTGATATATATGTTGGCATTGTTAGATATAAAATCACAATAATGAGAAATAAAGTTGGAATTATGCAAAAATAATCACTGTGAGATATAAGTTGCTAAATATAACATCACAATAATGAGAAATAGTCGCAATTATGCAATATTCGAAAGTGTGAGATATAAGTTGCTATAGATATAGCTAGCCTCAGTTATGAGAAATTAAGTTGCAGTTATGTAAAGATAGACAAAATTGTGAGATATAAGTTGCTATTGTTACATCACAATAATGAGAAATGTATAGTTAAGTCATGAAATTCTAGATTGGCGCAGGCTGAAGGGTTGTAAACGTAATGCTCCAGTTACTCACGCAACCTCGGTTCCCTGAGATAAGGGAACGAGCGTTGCTTCGTCATGACGACTGTATGGGGAAACTCCTGATTTCTGTTACTGAAGCCTGATTTGTTAACTTTTGTGTAGCTGCACAAACCAATGGCACTCGAGCCTGCCAGAAGGGGCGGAGCCGACTGCTACATGAGTCGGCCCAGAGCGCCATTTCATTAGAATCAATGACTGAAGCGACAGCCATTGATTCGCGTGCAGCTATAGCACGGCCAGTTATGCAACGCTCGTTCCCTTATCTCAGGGAACCGAGGTTACGTGAGTAACCGGAGCTTTCCCTATTGAAAGGTAACTCTCGTTGCGTCATCATGACGACTGTATGGGGAACGCATCCAGTCACGCCGTGCTATAAGCAGATGCAGAACTAAGCCTGCTCTGCGTGCTCAGCCTAGGAACACTCAGCGAGGGCTCCATAAGTCTGAGCTACAAAGAGACCCGAGAACGACCTGAGGTTTGCTTGACATAACTCTTCCCGCGTGAAGGGGGGGAAAGCAAACATTAAGCAGATAAATCCCACGCCTGCAAGACAGGAATGTCCAAATTGTAGAATCTATTAAAGGTAGACGGCCCGCTGAGGTGTAAGTGCGATAGTCTTTTCTTGTGACCGGCAGCCCTTTAGAGCTGCCTCCAAAGCACACCAAGAGCTGCTCTGTTTGTCTAAAAGACTTAGAATGCTCAAAGTACACTCGCAGTGCCCGGACTGGCACAACAAGTTGAGTCCCTGTTCACCATCCGCTACGGAGAGGGCTAGAAGGGAAATGACCTGGGCTCTAACGGAGTTGAGAGCACCTTCAGTACATAGCCGCTGCGCGGCTGAAAGACGACTTTACAGTCATTGGGTCCAAACTCAAGACAGGAAGCACTGACAGACAGGGCTTGCAAGTCACCTACTGGCTTGACGGATGCTAGGGCCAAAAGCAGAGCAGTTTTGAGTGTCATGACCCTTAAGCTGGCTGTTTGAAGTGGCTCAAAGGGAGGGCGCTTGAGGGCCCCCGGGACTATCGACAAGTACCATGTTGGCATAGTCTTAGGGCGAGGAGTATTCAACCGCCGAGCGCCTCTAAGTTATTTAACGACCAAGTCATTTCTGCCAATAGCCCGGCCAGCCTCGTGAGAATGATTCGCCGCAATGGCTGCCACATAGACCTTGAGCATGGAAGGGGTGCGCCCCTTATCCAGCAGCAATTGCAGAAAGGTTAGCACGTGGGACACGTCACATGAAACTGGATCCTGGTTACCTGCTGAACACCAGTCACTGAAGACTGACCACTTGAGGGCATAGAGGTGTCGTGTAGATGGAGCTCTAGCCTCTTAAATGGTATTAGTGACTCTTGCTGGGAGTTGATTAGACTCCCGTCGAGCGGCCAAACATGAAGTCTCCACAGTTCCGGCTGGGGATGCCAAATCTTGCCCTGCGCTTGCGAGCGAAGATCTCTCCTCAGTGGTATTGACCACAGTGCTGCAGACAGCAGCTGGATCATCTCTGGGAACCAGACTTGGTTCCTCCAGAGGGGGGCCACCAGGAGGAGAGAGCATTTTGTTTCCCTGATTCGCCTGATAACCTGGGGTAGCAGGGCAATCGGAGGGAAGGCATCCAGACGGGTGTTGGGCCAATCGTGGGCCAGAGCATCCCGTTGCTTTGAAAAATAAGTTGAGCAGTGACAGTTGTCTCTGGAGGCGTAGAGGTCGACCTCTGCCTTGCCGAAAACTGACATTGTTCCTTGACAACACATCCGCTCCTTGGTTCAGTCTGCCCGGCACATGAATCGCTCTTAGTGAGAGTAGTTCTTTCTGTGCCCAAAGTAGGAGACATCGAGTCATCCTGTGAAGGGGACGTGACCTGAAGCCGCCTTGGTGGTTGATGTAGGCCACCATCATTGTGTTATCCGATCGGACTAGGACGTGATGCCCTTTTAAGGCTGGCAGGAAGGTCTTTAGGGCCAGACAAACAGCCATCATTTCGAGGCAGCTGATATGCAGGCGTTGCTCGTGGGTCAACCAGGAGCCGTACGCTGAGTTGCCCTCATACAGAGCGCCCCAACCTGAGCTGGAGGCATCTGTCGTGACCACTTCCCTCTGGAGGTCGTTCCCAACAAGGCCCAGGGGAATAGCTGAGGAGGCGGCAGCCATGAGGCCGAGCATCCTCTGAAATGCTTTGAGGGGACGCGAAGCCCCCAGCTTGAAAGACGCCACCGCTCGCTGGATAGTCAGGGAGCATTCCGGTGTAATCCAAACTTGCATTTGAACAGTGTCTATGACTGTTCCCAGAAAGGACACTCGCTGTCTGGGAATCAGAAAACTCTTGGCCGAGTTGATTTTCAACCCCAAACGCTCTAGGTGGTTGAGCAACAACCACCTGTGAGCGATCAATTGCCGTTCTAAGTCGGCTAGCATTAGCCAGTCGTCGAAGTAGTTCAGTATGCAGATTCCCATCTGTCTCAGAGGGGAAAGAGGGTCTCAGAGGGTCTACGCACTTCGTAAAAGTGCAGGGAGCCAGAGACAGTCCAATGGAAGGACCGTGTACTGATAGGCCACTCCCTCGAAAGCGAATCTCAAGAATGGTCTGTGACGGGGCGCTATTCGGATATGAAAGTAAGCGTCTTTCAGATCCACAGACAGAAACCAGTCTGCGGGCCATATTTGTGTGAGGATCTGTTTCAAAGTTAACATTCTGAACGGCCGTCGCATGAAAGCCCAATTCAGATGTCTGAGATCGAGAATTGGTCAGAGCCCGCCGTCTTTCTTGGGAACAAAGAAGTATCGGCTGTAAAAGCCCGACTCGCTGTTCACTAAGGGGACCGCTTACACGGCACCTTTGCAAGCAGTGTATGTACTTCGGACCGAAGAACATGCGTTGTCCGGTATCAAAGTGTGAATAATACCTCATGCCGGGGATGTCTTTCCAAGCCAAAAGCCAGACGGCGAGCGGTTACTTTCCTACTATTTGCAGTTCATGGCACGGGGCGGGGAACTGGCATTCGCAGTGTGAGGAGAGAATTGCTCTTGTGGGTCCACTATCACAGTGGTAGTTTGCTTGGGCGCGCGCTGAATTAGAAGGAATTTCCATCGCTCAGTGTTGAACGGAGGGATGGAAAGCGAGCATGAAATTTCTTTGATGAAGTTCCAGCCTCAGCAAGAACTTATCCTTTCCTTTTCCTCTGAAAAGTTTGCTTCGCTAGACTCAGTGCTCTCTCAGTGCCAGCAGCCAGCCCCCGTGAGCACAACGTCAGAGTGGGCGTGGTCCAGACATCTGAAGCTGTCAGTATTCTCTTTTAATCTGCCTAAAAAGATCAGACCGCTCGTTAGATGAGGGGTGTTGATGATCCTCACATGTAAACACACTGGCAGATGAAAGTGCTGCTCACATCCGCCTTTAAAGATAAAACCGCTCGAGCAACAAGGGGTTAATCCTCACGTGTAAAACACAATGGCGGATCAGAGCGCTGCGGGGAGAGTGGGTCGTGCGGGAGCTGTGCCGAAGAAGAGCGAGACTCATGATCTCTGTGAGAGCATGCATCTCAATGAGCACACAGTCTCTGCATGGGCGTTGCCCAGACAGGTGACGCACTCACTGCCCTTCTGCATGCAACATTCACGATGCAACGACACTCGCGAAGCAGCATTTTCAAAAACATTGCAGAGAAATTGCTCAGGAATTGCTCTTACCAGCCGGATAGCCACAGGGGAAGGCTTCTCGCGTCTTCCGCTGCCGGGGGCTTTTCTATGGCGGCAAGCTGCAGGCTGAGCTTCTTCTTCGGCTTCTTAATTGCAAAGTCAGCAAAGAAATGGTCTCGTCGCTGAAGGAGAAGATTCTGATGAAATGGCGCTCTGGGCCGACTCATGTAGCAGTCGGCTCTGCCTCTTCTGGTGGGCTCGAGCGCCATTGGTTTGTGCAGCTACACAAACGTTAACAAATCAGGCTTCAGTAACAGATAAAACAGGAGTTTCCCCATACAGTCTCATGACGACGCAACGAGAGTTACCTTTCGATAGGGAACTGATGATATTCAGAGAGTTAAACCATTTGGCACACGCTGATTGGTTCATGTTGCATATGCAGCCAATGAGCTCACAGCCTTGCATTTATATGGCTGGCTAGCATTCACCTGAGATTTTGCAGCGCGCTTTCAGAGTTTCTCTGAAACTCAAACCCTAGATAAGTAAACGGTCTTCACTCTGATTTCAGTGCATTATTGCGTTCGTCAGATCTACATTTTAAACTAGAAAACATACAAGCTGTAAAACTACGCGCAGGTTATTCGCGAGAGGAGTAATTACTAAGCAAGTCTTGTTCATATAACAGCAGTAGCATTAGCAGTAGCAGCAAGCAGTTTTTCTAGTTCATGTATGTGAGAATACAATGTCAAGCGTCGCGGATTTTAGAACAGAAAAGTGAATTGGTGATTACCTTATTGCTTGAAACCTCCGATGCTTGTAATATCTTCTGCGGGCATTCATTTCTACATTAACCGTGAACGGATCGCTTTCAGATGCACACCTCACTAGTAGGGTCGGTTTGCAGTTGGCATTTCACAGTTGTTCACAGATTTTAAGTCAAGGTGAACCCGTATAACTTTCTTTCGTAAACGTCATACTGTCAACAGCCTTACTATTTAACATAATTTAATGAGCAACAGAAAATATACCTGCTCATACATGTACTCGTGGTAATGCAGTTCAGAAGAGCGAGCGCTCATTCTTAAAGGGGCCAAGTCTTTATTTCACTCGTTACCTTGGTTCAACGATAGTGAAGAGTTTATTATGAAAGTCATGTTTAGTCTTAGTTTAAAGTTAATTAATCATGAATTTGTTTAAAATATAAAGATACTACTAATAATAATCATTTCTAAGCAGTAACCATGTACAATGTAGCCAATAGTAGGACACTTTAAACTGTAATTTACTATTTGTGTATTCAGTAGGGCTTACGGCAATTTTTGTACTTTCATGGAGTGTAGCAGCAGTACCATAGAATTCAGTTTTTCAATAGCAGTATGCATAGCAAATCAAGTCAAATTATTACTGTCGTTTATAGCAGCGGCAGCAGAAAGTATCTGGTTGCATGAAATTTCAGTGGTAACACATGGGGTAAGTAACTTTTAAAATTGAAATAGGCTTTCATTACTTGTTTAACGGCATACAGAGATTTTGTGAACTCTTCAAAGCGAAATAGGCATTATTTGTTTGCATTTGCTTGTTTAATAAAGACTTTATATTAATTCTAAGTATTTTCGTGCAGCTGTAGCAGCAGTATAAATGGCTATTCAGATCGCAATTTTTAGCGATTTTTAATAGCAGCAGAATGGCATAGCAAATTCAGATGCAGTGTTAGAAATAATATTAGCAGCAGTCTGCATAGCAACCAATTATTATTGTCGCTATACAGCAGGGTCAGCAGATAGTACTTTAGTTGCATGAAATTTCAGTTATAATGCATGGATGGGCTTACAGCAAATCTTGTACTTTCATGGAGTGTAGCAGAAGTATCCATAGAATTTCAGACTGCGTTATTAGCGAATTATCAGAATCAGAATGAGCTTTATTGGCCAGGTATGTTTACACGTACGAGGAATTTGTTATAGTGACAGAAGCTCCACAGTGCAACAGAAAGACAGCAACAGGACAGGACACACAGATAATAAAAGAATAATATACAAATAGGCAATGTACAAAATAGCAAAAATACAATATATAAAATAGACAATTATTTATGTACAGTTATGATATGTGCAAATTTGAAATGAAAAAATAAGTATGTGTGGTGAATAAATAATGTATTATAGTGTTGTGTGTTCCACGTTTATTGTCAAGTGTTCATGAGATGGATTGCCTGAGGGAAGAAACTGTTCCTGTGTCTGGTCGTTCTGGTGCTCAGAGCTCTGTAGCGTCGACCAGACGGCAACAGTTCAAAGAGGGAGTGTGCTGGATGTGAGGGGTCCAGAGTGATTTTGCCAGCCCTTTTGCTCACTCTGGATGAGTACAGTTCTTGGAGAGTGGGGAGGGTTGTACCAATGATTCGCTCAGCAGTCCGGACTACCCTCCGTAGTCTTCTGAGGTCAGATTTGGTAGCTGAGCTGAACCAGACAGTTATTGAAGTGCAAAGGACGGATTCAGTGATGGCGGATTAGAACTGTTTCAGCAGCTCCTGCGTTTGACCAGAGCTACGGCTCCGCCAACTACAATGTCCAGCAAAACACCCGAATAATCAAAAACCGGTAAAAAATTTGTGGTGTGTTCTGCCGAATGTTCAGCAGGTCATCCCTGGTAAAACTGATCGTGTTTGAAAAACAAAAAAACAGGAAAAACAAACAAAAACAGTACAAACACTGAAGAGCAAAGCACTGTAGCTGCCATCTGTGGCGCCATCTTAGATCTATATCCAGGGTTGCCAGGTTTTCACAACAAAAACCTGCCCAATTGCTACTCAAAACTAGCCCAAAACTAGCCCAATCACTTTTCAGGGGGATTCCCGGTAAAAATCGCATTCCGGTGAAGTAAAATACACATTTTTTGGCGGGGTTCCCCTGATAAAAATCGCATTCCAAGGGCTAAATATCACATTATTGGGGTCGCTTCAACCCGTGTACATGGAAAAACAACCCGTGGAAAGAGCGTTAAAGTAGCCCAATTCTGCGGGAAAACTGCGGGCTTGGCAACACTGTCTATATCTAAGATCTATTAAGCAGTATGCATAGCAAATCATATTATGCTTTTAGTTGCGGCAGCAGTAGGCAGATCGTTGTTGCTAAAGTTTCAGTTACTGAAAAACGGATGGTATGTGAACTCTTCAAGCTAATAGGCATCATTTGCGTTTTGTTTATTTAAAAGGGGCTTATAGCATTTCTAAGTACCTTTTATGCAGCTGTAGCAGCAGTATGCATAGTTATTCAGATCGCATGTAGCGAATTTAATAGCAGCAGCATGCATAGCAAATTTATATGCAAAGTTAGAAATAATATTAGCAGCAGGAAGTCAAATTGTTGTTGCTAATATAGCAGCAGCAGCAGGAAGTACTTTAGTTGCTTGAAATTTCAATGATAACGCATGGGGTAAGTAACTCCTTTAAAGTGAAATAGGCATTTTATTTCTTTGCTTATTTAACAGGGCTTACAGTAGATTTGTTAACTCTTCAAAGCGAAATAGGCATTATTTGATTGTGTTTGCTTGTTATTAAAGACGCTCATAGCAATTCTAAGTACTTCTGTGCAGCTGTAGTAGCAGTATGCATAGCTATTCAGATCGCTAGTTTAGTGATAGCAGCAGCACGCATAGCAAATTCAGACAATGTTAGAAATGTTAGCAGCAGTCTGCATGGCAATCCAATTATTATTGTCGCTAATATAGCAGCAGCAGCAGAAAGTACATTTAATTGCATGAAATTTCAGTGATAAGATAACTGGATGGTAGTTAACTTTTAGGTGAAATAGGCATTTTATTACTTTACTATCCAATTCAACAGGGTTTACAGAACTCTTCAAAGCAAAATAAGCATTAATTGTTTGGTTTATTTAATAAAGGGGCAGTGGCAATTCTAATTACTTTTGTGCAGTGTAGGGGAATTACAGTTAAAACCCAAGGACCAGGTATGATGAACAAAGACTAGGAGTCAGAGATACGATAAATTAAAGAAAAATTGACGGAAGAACATAGTTTGCAGTTTCATCAGCAGAAGTCAGCTTCAACACTTGCATGGAGTTCGTCGGCCGCTCTGTTTCACATCTTACAGAAACCAATAATTATACTCTAACAGAGGATGCTAATTGCATCAATACATAGGTCAGCAACATTCTGATTGGTTCTAAAAACTAGATAAACTTAGTTTCCACATGGACGTAAACTCTTCAAGCATATCTCCAACTGATTGGGCAGACGTCAGCGATCAGGGATCATACAAGATGGGTGTCTTCCTTCCAGACACCTATTCTTGGTCAGGATGGCGGCAGCTGGCAGAGACAGTCTTCTAACATAGAGAGAGAGAGCTACCAGCACACACATGCACACAGGGCATTTATCAGAACTTCAAGGTCGCCTAGCCCTAGCTAGAATTTTATCAGTATGGTTCGTTACACACACTCTATGCAGTCATCATCTTAGAGAATAAAAGTACAGAATAAAGCAGGATTCTTTAATATCTCTTAAGCACACACGTAAGTCTCAGATACTGTTGCTCACGTAGATGGGAGGTCATCCTGACCTCCTGACATGGCTCTGTGACCTTTAGGGAAGGAATAGATCTCGGCATGTGAAGCATAAGGTTACACATTTCACCCTCACTGCACTACTCTAATGAAAGACCAAAAACTTTTCATGGAGGGTAAATTAACTCTTTAAAGTGCCATAGGCATTTATTACTTTGCTTATACAACTGGGCTACAGCAGGTTTCGTGCAGCAGCAGATTATGCTTAGTGAATTCTGATTAAACATTACAACCGCAATAGCTTGCGCAGTAAATTCCTATTACAACATTGTAATTATCATTAACAGCAACAGTACGTATTTCAACTCAGTATTGAAATTTTAGTGAATATTATCAATAGCAGCAGTAGCAGATGTTTTGTTGCTTTGGCAGTATCGCACTGCATACTTTGCGGACAGTTTTACCTATTGTAATGGGTCTATTGATTTTGTCATGTGCCACTCACGTCTGGCGTAGACACCTTGTTAGAGTAAAACAGGCATTCGCTTAGCTACTTATATGCCTAATTAATGGAGCTCACAGCAGTTCAGTCCCTTTGCGCAGTAGCAGCAGCTTGCCAAGGCATTCAGTCATCGAGGTTTTTCGCAGCAGCATGCACAGCATTTCCATGTTGTGAATTTTAATTTGGACACAATTAATATAAACAGCAGCAGTATGTACAGTAATCAGATGGCAATGTAGCAATAATAATACAGCATAGCAAGCAAAGCAGACACTGCATTTATAATAAAGTCACTGTAGTGTCTTGCTCAAGACCATCTTGGATTGAGCCATGCATTTAGCTAAAGATGTGTTCATACAATGCAAACATAATTGTTCTTAATATGCAATATAAATATTTTAAATTGTCAAAATAAGTGAGCAGCTGCTTTTCTTTCGCCAAATAGTTTGTTAGCTTATTGATAGATTAAAGGTAAGTATTTCCATTGCAGTAACATTGATGAATGTCAAAAATAAAATAAAATAAAATAATAAAATAAAATTACAACCCTTGAATGACAAATTTAAAATTATTTGCTCAGGCTGCCCAAGCCTGAGTCAGGTGGTTGCTGGGGGTTACTTAATCTATTAGCCTGCAGGTGATTCCTATTTGTTAATGACTCACATAGTGCATGTTTCTACCTAGGTAAATTTGAGCCATTGGGTCAGACACACATAGTTATTTAGGTCATTAGTTAAATAAATCTAAGGGTACAGCACCCAGGTTCACATTGCTAAGCCACTAGTTAATTTATCTGGGCTTCACTAGCCCAGAAACACATTTAACTCAGGTCACTAGTTTAAGCTATCTGGTCAACCGATCAGGTAAACACAGCAATAGTTCACTAGCGTTAAGCCATTCGGCAAAGCTGGCCAAGGCTCACATAGGTAGCAAATAAACGGTCTCACGGCTCTCCGGAGAAGCAGCAGTATATATGTCTGCTTTTTAGGGATGAATTTAAGCATATTATTGTGTAGCATCAGCATACATATTCAGTTGTTTTGTTTTCTTCCAGCTTTGTTGGGGGGTTATTTTATATGCTATTTGTGCAGCAGCAGTAGGTCTTGAATACTCACAGCACCGTATCGCCATATGCATTAGCAGTAGCAAGTTCCTGTACTTGCTTGCAGCAGCAGCAATGATCTACAACTAAAGAAATTACCAACAGCAGCAGCAATTCAGCAGCAGCAGTGTAGCAGATCTATTCCACCAAGACCAAATACATTAACATTATCATATCCATCACCATGCTAAAATGTTCCGAGAGTTGTCATGATTGAAATAAAGTTAAATTGTACAATATAGTGATACTATGAGATATAAAGATACAATTGTTAGCTATAAAGTCATATTTATGCACGTCAAAATTGTGAGATAAAGTTTAAATTTAGATTTAAAGTCACAATAAAGAGAAACAAAGAGATTGTGAGATATAAAGTCACAATTACCTTTTGATCTTTTTTTTTTTTTTTTACTATTTGGAAGAAATGGGCTTCAATACTGTATTCCCTCATTTTGAATGTCATTTAGTAACACTCCAAAAATACTTTTAAGGCAATAAATAACAGGATGCATCAATCACAGGATGTCACGGCATGCGCTCTCTATTTGTCTAAGAGATTTCCCATATTTTGAGTGAGACAGAGAGACGACGAAGTGAACACAACACATTAATGATGTGAAACCATATTATGTTGGTTGGGTGTAAATCATGCAAGTATGCAGCAGACCGTTTCGGAAATGAGCAGGCCATGTCAACAGTCCTCTGTGTGTAAAACTCCATACTTTCATTTGATATTGGGCTGTTAAAGAATCACCTGCAGGGTTTTGGAACTGACTGATGCTTTGGCATTGGTCGAGTGCAAAGTGTAATATTCACATCCAGCCAGACGTGGATTTTTAAATACATTTTATTTGAAAACGATTTGCCAAAATAATCTTTTTTCCCTTTACTGAACCCATCGCTCGCAGTAAAGTCAGCAGACTAGACGTAAACTTCTCTTTACTTTACTTTGCGCAGATTGTTCACTGGCACTTATTGTGCCAAATTACTCATGCTTTTGAATGTCACTTTTTATTGGGCTAACTACAATGAATTGGTTTAAAGTTTGGAGACCACTTGAAAACCATGACTGTAATGGCTTTTGCAGTATTGAGTTCACCAATACTGCTTAGAGCAGTGGTTTTCAATCCTGGTCCTCGGGACCCACTGCTCTGCACATTTTATATGTCACCCTGGTTTAACACACCTGATTCAGATCATCAGCTCATTAGCAGAGAGCTCCATGAACTGAACTGTGCATGTCAGATAAGAGAGACATACAAAATGTGCAGAGCGGTGGGTCCCCAGGACCAGGATTGAAAACCACTGGCTTAGAGCACCATCTCCTATCCTGTTCTTTGTCAATACAAAGTGTTATGCATAATTCATCCTACAAACAGATCAAACTGGCCTACAGTTTCAAGTTGAGAGAAAAGTACTTTAATATCTAAAAGAGAAATATAGAGAAGCTCATGTAATATTGGGTCATAATGTAGTTAAATTTCTCATCATTTACTCATGTTCATGGTGTTAAAACCTGCATTTTTTTTTTCTCACAGTGGTACAAAAAGAATAAAAGAGTTATAAAAGTGGTTCATATAACTTAGGCGCTATATTACAAATCCTCTGAATTTGCAACAGCTTATGATGAACAGAAAAAAATATTTCAAGCATTTTTCACTGAAAACATTGACATCTGTTGTAGCTCTTCTTGGTATGTTCATCAGAGTAGCAAAGTCTGATTTGTGAATGAATTTTCTTGTGTTGATTCTTTTCAATTAATCATTTGATCCTATTTATTAAATACTAATACAGAATATTGTTAAAGAATAATGACTTCAATCTGTTTGTCACACAAATCTACGGTACAGTTTCAGATGACTTGGAATTTAGCGAACAAGTAGGCCTATGTACGGACAGTATGGTCTGATATTTTACTATGAGTTTGTCCTTACTGTAGCTTGAAAGAGCCAGTTCTCATTAACTGCAATTAAACTGAGTAGAGCAAACAGTATGAAGTTCAAAATGTCTCCTTTATTGTTCCACCGAAGAAAGTAAGGCAAATGGGTTTGGAATGACACAAGGGTGAGTACATTTTCATTTTTGGGTGAACTTTCCCTTTAAAGGTTATGAGAATGTTTCTCATTCAGCAACTGAATTGTTTTTCTTAACATCCTGGAAGACTTTTTTTAAGCTTCAGCATCAATTATCCTATGGCACGACCTTTAGCAGCCTGTTTCTTCATGTGATCTACACAAACACAAGCATGCCACGTATAATTGCCCCAAAATGCTCCTCCTTTGCTATCTGGAAAGGGTTTTGCAGATTTTGGTCTGGAAAGCCACAGAAGTTGCCATTAGGCTGTTGAATGGGCCCGGCTCCCCTCACCTCATACGATTACCCACACATTTCTCAAACAAATCTCATCTGAAACTGTCTAGATTCCTGTAGCAATTAAAGCATTTCTCTCATTCTCTGGTCCTTTTTCCCTGCTCCTTTTGGCAGGAGGGGTGACCATGTTGGTCAAGTCATCTTGAGGCTCGCCAGCCAGCACTGCCAATGTTGATTTGCAGGGCTGCTGAGATCCGACAAACAAAAGGAGAGGCGGATTATTGTGCTGAGGGGAAGTCTGGGGTTCTCGGAGTGTCGAAAAATGTGCAGGGTGTGCCATTGTTTCTCAACCGCCAGTGCTGTTTTGGCAGGTCTACGGAACCCTTCTCTTCCCTTCTGTCAAAAGCTTGAGAGCAGACAAAATGAAAATAAGGAGCATTTGTGGGCTAAGAGTGATGTTGGCCGAGAGGTGGAATGGAGTGATGGAAAAGAGGAGCTTTGACTTGAGAATGAAGGCTGATGGCTGCCACATCACATAGGAGTCCCACATCCATGTATATCAAAAACAGCCATGCAGCAAATACCACAGACTCATGCAATACTGAATCGCGGTTTGTTTTGACATTAAAATGATTTAAGACATTACATTGATTTAATATATCATTATTCAACCTCATGATACAATACAATGTTAATCGACAGAGGCAAGTGAGACTGTAAGTCTCTGACACATGGAAGGGACATGTCTTGTTTTTCTTAAGGGTTTGTATGAGTGACAAAAAAAAAATATGCACAAGTTAAATAGATTTAAAGTGCTGTATTTTCATATTTGTCCTCTCTTGCTGAAAAGATGAAGACTTCTTGTTTATGAGAGGTCACTATCTTTGAACTTTCCCTATCATGGTCATAAAAATAATAAATTACCAACCTGCTTGCATCTGATTATAATAATAATCACAAATATTTAATATTATTATTATAGACATTTTAAAAGTACAATATTATAAATACAAACTAGACACATACAACCAAATAAGGGTTATCTTCATATTTAACATTGCAATTTATAACTAAATAAAGCATGATGAATTAGATTAATAAAAATAAATAATATTAGATATTTATTTGCATATAATCTTATAATGACATATTTTAGATAAATACATATGGATGCATTAAAACATAAAAGTATGGTAATATAAAAAATATATATGCTCTTCTGAAATTCCTTCAAAGAATCCTGAAAAAAAAAACTATATCACAATTACTACCACATTATTTCAACCACATTATCCCAAACACTGAAACAAAACAGCAGCACAAAGAACAAATAATTAGTGAAAAAAAAAAAAAATCAAAAAGAAATAAATGGATGCAGACATTTCACTCTTTTACAAAAATAAAGTTAAATACAGTTGGTAACACATCATTTTCTGTTCCAGGCGGTAAAGGAGTAGATCTTGATAATTATTAAATGCCTGTATGATGAAGCCAGTGCTGATATTTCACAACATGCAGACTGGGAACACGATAATATTCCCACCTCAGTGAGGGGTGAGTAAAGTTCGGACTATTTACTCCAGAGTTTTAGTGTTTGGATTATGTTTCTGTTTCTCATGGGGAAGGTTTACACCCGAAAAACACAAACGTCCTTGTTTGAACGCTCAAATGCAAATTGACTGAATGATGTTATACTGACAACTTTTTAATGGTCGCTGCGAGAGCCATGGAACGTACTAATATTACCTCTGAAAAGGATACATATTTTTGGAGCAGCAGTACAGTGGAGCAGGCCCGCTCAAACGTGCTTTAATGGACGCTAGAGTGGAGTTGTGTGTAATTACGGGGAAATGAAAGAGAAGGCGATACTGACAGCAGCGAACCTCGCTGTGCTAATGTAACACAACACTTCTCAATTTAACACAGAAAGAGCAATATGAAAAACATCTGTTTCAACATCTCCCACTTTTCAAAGCACTTTCTCAAGCTGATTGGTGTATAAGAGTACTGATTGTGTTTAGCTTTTATTTGGTTGTTGGGTACGTTGAAGCGTTGGGTAGTGGGAAACTTTCTGGTCTCAATTCACTCATTCTTCACTCTTTTGTTTTTATTCATTCTTCCATCGGCGTTGTATCCACACAGTTTAGTTTTTCTCAAATTTTCAAATATTGATGTCCAAGGAGGAGTCAAGAGAGGACTGAGAAATCAACCAGAAAAGTCTTAAATCTGAGGATATATATACACAGTCAAACCAAAAATTATAGACAACAGATATAATTTTTGATATTTTTTTACTAGTGGGTGCAGGACACTATAGTTCATTTATGTATGTAAGGATAGCAAAATAAAGTAAACTGTGACATATTATACCCAAAAATTCTTCATACAGTGGACTACCAGTAAAACTGATAAAAATTTGGGACCAAAAATGTTGACACTTTGACCTGACCATGTTTTGTTACATACCTTTCTATCAAAGTTATCTGACATTATCAAGATGAATTTGTTCTGACACAGTTTAACTCTGAGTTCTTGTCATATTGTATTAGCATTTTCTAAACTACAGCGAATAAACTGTGATAATGTGAGAAATGTTGAAGGTGTCTGAATAAATTTTGGTTTGAGTGTATATATATATAAATCAAATCAAAGTGTAGAATAACTAAGATTGTTAATAATTTTTGAAAGAAGTCTCCTATGCTACCAAGCTTTATTTATTTGATTGAAAATACAGTAAAAACTGTAATAATATGAAATATCAAAATTTAAATGAACTGTTTTCTCTTTGAATATATTTTAAAATCTAATTTATTACTGTAATGGCAAAGCTAAATTTTCAGCAGCCATTACTCCATTAAAAAAAAAATATATATATACATATATATATATATATATATATATATATATATATATTAACGTATTTTTTATCAAATAAATGCAGTCTTGGTGAGACTTCTTTTAAAAAAAAATTAAAAAAGTAAATTATTACTACTACTACTACTACTACTACTACTACAGCTATTAGGAAAAATAAACTTCATTATCCCTTTTACTCATACATCATTAGAACCCAGAGCACCCCATTTTTAAATGCAAAAAAAAAAAAAAAAAAAAAAAAGGTTTGTAAAAATCTAATAAATGCATAAAAATAAATAAAAAATAAATAAATCAAGAGGGTTAATAAAGAAAGAGAAAAGGGTGAGGGGTCAGGACATGCTAAGGGGGCAAATTCTCTTTCTTACCATAGCATTAGGATCCCACTGTGTTTCCAATTTCACACAGCACTCCAGAACTCCAGGACTCTCCGATCGGTCTGGACAGACTCAGAGTTACCAAGAAAATCCAAATATTATCCTTTTGAAACTTAATATGTGGGCACGACTATGGCATCTAATAATCTGGCCCCTGCCCTCACTCCACACCTCCCACGGGTAGATGGCGGTGTAGGCATAAACACCCACAGAATGAGAAGAATGCCTTCACACTGTGAGAAGGTCACTGGTTACTTGAGGGTCTTCAGCAAAGGCCACAAAAACATGCTTCATATGAGAATCTGCTCGCACACACACACCTCCACAAAACTACACACCCAGTGCCTGGAACTGCTGTACGCTCAGATTACAGTGTTGATAGTGTACATTTAGTGGGAAGAAATAGCTAGAGGTGTGTCTACTTCTCCTTGGGCTGTGGCTGCTGGCACCTCCATTGTTTCCTTCTGTTATTTCAGAGCTTAGAAACGCTTGAAAGTTGATTTTCTCTGGACATTGGTGCGAGAGTACTAATGTCAATCTGGAGGTCTACATCTTTTAGCCACATATCTGATCCTTGGTTTCCTTGACTTGCTTTCAAACAGGCCACACAGAGACAAAACGTGGCCAACATAGCATCACTGCCTGCTGTCAAATCCTGTTAGACAGCTTAAAGGAATGGGAACAGGCTAGTAAAAGGAACTGAGAAGGGTCAATGTGGAAACATCATAGAATCATAGAATGCAATATTATATAAACTGAAAGATAGAACACTACTAACTAAAAATAAAGAAATAAATAATTAATAACTAAATACACATTATTATTATTATTATTATTATTATTATTATAAAGTATTATTATAAAGTTTGTGGTCAGTAAGATTTTTTAATGTTTTGGAAAGTCCCTATGGTGTACCAAGGCTGCATTTATTTGCTTTATTTAAAACAAACAAACAAAAAAAAAAACAGTAATATATATAGAAATATAGAAAATATCTGTTTTCCTTTTAAAAACACTGACTTTTTTTTTTTTTTTTTTTTTTTTTTTTTAGCAGCCATTACTCCAGTCTTCAGTGTCACATGAATCTTCAGAAATCATTCTAATATTCTGATTTGGTTATTTCTTATTATTATCAGTGAGTCGTGCTGCCTAATATTTTTGTGCAAACAATGACACTTTTTAATTCCGACTTATTTTTCTCACAATTCTGATTTTTTTTTTTCTCACAATTGCAAGTTTACATCTCACAATTCTGGCATTTTTTTTCTCTCACAATTGCCTGATACAAACTCACAATTCTGACTTTTTTTCTCAGAATTGTGTGATATAAACTCGCAATTGTGAGTTATTAAGTCAGAATTGTGAGATAAACTCGCAATTCTGAGAACATAGTCTTTTTTTCTCCTCAGAACTGAACTTTATAACTCATAATTGCGAGTTTATATCTCATAATTCAGAGAAAAAAAGTCAGAACTGCGAGATACAAGCTCATAAATGTGAGAAAAAAGCAGAAATGCAAGATACAAACTCGCAGTTGCGAGAAAAAAGTCTGAATTGCGAGTTTAGATCTCACAATTCTGACTTCATATCTCACAATTCTGATAAAAAAAGTCAGAATTGCAAGTTTATATGATGCAATTTTGAGAAAAAAAAAGTCAGCAATTGCAATTGTGAGAAAAAAAGTCAGAATTGTGAGAAAAAGTTATTCAGTGGCGGAAACTGGCTTCTATACATTTCATTATATAAAGTTGAAATTTAATTATATAGAAGTTGTGTATAATCTGAAAAGAAAGAAAATGTTCAAAATAGCTCAATAGCTTCGACTTAAGTGTTTTATCTTTATCAAAAAAATATTGATTTATTGAGCTATGCTAATACCTTCTATGTAATGTAAAAATACTGATGATTTTTTCCTCTATATGCAAAAGTCTTTGTATATTTTTTTCTTGATTTTTTCTTGTGATATACATAACATGTCAGAAACCTTGCAAATCTCTCATCTGACCTTCGTTTGCCTTCGGTTTTTAAGCATGCATTAGCTACAGTATCCCCACACGCTCCTTAAGATTCAAAGCCATTTAAACGGACCAAAAACAGCCAAAACACAACACAATGAGCTCAGCTCACTTTTAATGCTATTACACATCCTTCAACAGCCAATTTACATAGATAATCAATTAGGACCACCTCGGTAGCACTTTTATTTCTTGCATAAAAAAGTATGTATTGATTGTACTGTGAAGGATTGTGGTACATTACTTGGAGGTTGTGCCAGAGGCTGATGTGGACACACTAAATATAATCACAGTCAAAACGATCAGCCTTTTTCTGTTGCTTGAATGTAAATTTGTCAGCAGCTCATGCCTGAATGGCTACAAAAAGCACTCACTATTTTTACTTGCACATCAAAGGATCTCATTGATTATATCACACTCACTGACATGAAAGAATCATACAATATGTCTATTTTTGTCTTTACCCGCTCTAAAGGTCTTTTGCACGGGTAGAGGGCTTTGTATCGAGGTTGAGTGAACAGAAGAACAGAAACACCCTGATGGCGGCACTTTATTTGGAGTCTCTTGGACGTCATCGGATAATATGTAGCTAGGAGCGGGCCTAAAACCCCAGAACCTTTTTCTGCCAGGGCCGGGACCATCAAGAAGGAACAGGATGGGTTGAGAGGAAGCCCTGTAGGTTTAGTCAAACAGGAAGTGCATATAAGGAGCGTGGGTCAATACAGATATCCTCAGCAAACAATGTGTAAGGATGACCTGGTTGCTCATTGATTTGTATTTGATCTACTGAGCACTATGTTGCTTTTTGGGGAAATCAAGTTTGCATATCATGAGAACCAACGACATTTGATGTCACTGATGTCCAATATACTCAAGAGGCACCGTGTTTGATTTTAGAGTGAATAATGACCTAAACTCCAGTCTGTTCATTACCAAAATTGCTTTAGACTTGGAATGTAGTAGTGTTGTTATAACTTATAAATGACTAACTCTGAAGCTCAATAGATAATAGTTTAATCATTAAAAAATACTGAAAAATAACAAAACTTATGACAACTTGACAATGAAAACTTAAAACAACAACATAAGCTAAGTTACCGTAATAGAATATAAATAATATTAAAATATGACTACAATGTAGTGCATGGGTCATTTTTTGTGGTGCTTGTTTGACCTTTAGGACATTATTTATTATAAGAACAATTTTCTGAGAAACTAAATAGAGTTTCACTTTTTAAATAATTATTCGCTTTTGGCAAAGCTAAATATATGAGTGGTAAAATTTCACTACAAAATTTTAATGATGGCATATGACACTTGAGTACTTTTACTTGTATTTTTGCAAACGTTTATCAAGAAAATCTACCAATCACTGTGTTAATTTTGGATTTAAAGAATACAAATTGAAATAAATAATCAATGCCAAAATAATTAACCACTGGCAGATGAGAATCTACAGAGCCACCATCCACTGTCTTTTAGCTAGCACTGAGAATATGCATTCGCTGAAGATTTTTCCATGGCGTTTACCAAAGGTTTCACCTTTTCATTTTATTCATGCTGACTTTGGCTCCAAAATGATAGAATATATGCATTCCACAGTTCCTTTCGGGCTATGTGAAAACATCTCTAGACTGACGTTTTGATGCTGCTATCACAGCAGGCCTTTAACCAGGCATCCTGAAAAGGAGGGAAAAAAAACCAAGAGTAGTTCTCTAGGAGAATCAGTGTGCTCTTTGCTGGCTCTGGTCTAGTCAGAGTTAGGGTTTGGTTTGAACTGCTTTCTTCAGAGTGTTTGATTGAAGGCCATCGGGAAGGACTAAAATTGAGCATGGCCTCTTGCTGCCATGGCTAGTCTGTGGCCTGACCGTTTGGAAAGCTGTGTACAATAACATTTTACTGAGTTCATAAACCTCTTGTGCATGTAAGAACCGCTCTCCTCCATAAATCTGAAGGTGTTTAAGGCACGGCTGTAAAGTTGATGCAGTGGGAAAGGGAAACGTATGAAAGGGCAAAACTCCAATGAGGCACACGCGGCCAGATGGATCCTGCCTGAAATAATACACTTATTCTTGATATTAATCAAAAATGAACATGACTTTTGCTTTCACACATAATTCAAGTCAGGCAGATGGAGCGAATCGCTTAACGAATTGGATCTAGCTACTGAAAAGACATTTTGCAGGTACTTTTTTAGTATTTACAGGTGTGAGAAATGTATTAGAGCAAAAAGTTTAATTTCTCTGGCAGTTTGTAAGTCTTTTCACATACCCAAATATCACATACCCATGATTAAAAATCAAGGACTGGGGTCATAAAGTCAGCCAACCCTATGAGAATATTGGGTTTGACTTGCTAATAGGATAGTAATAGTCCCTCAAAGAATTTTTCCTGACTCTTTCTTAAGCAATTACACCGATGACGTCAAAACATCCTTTTTCCCCCTTCTTATTGCTTTCAGTCATCCGAAAGCCTCATGTGGTTTTTAACTTGTTCATGTACAGTGTGTCACGCTGCTACAATACAGATTCTCATTGCACTTCCTCTCATCATGTGCCCATGTAACACATAACACCCGTTTCCTTGATCCCACTCCTTCATGCACAGACTATCCTGCTCTTTAACTGGTTAGCTGTGCAGTGTGTGTGTGTGTGTTTGTTGTTTTTTTTTACTTACAATGCATTCTCTGTGGGGGCACCAAAGCTCATCCTTTATAGCCCAGAGTTTGAGACCCCACTGAGACCCATTTATAAACCAGCGTGAGTCATCCTCCTCCAGCCTGCCGGATATGCCGTTCCCTTATTGAGGTCCACTGCAAGACACACACATATCTGCATCTGATCATCCGCAGATGTTATGATCACAGAAGAATGAGAATGAATCATGCAATGGTTTGGAATGAAATGTAAGATGAAGAGTTCCAACCAGACTCCAAAATAAAGCTTTTGCTGCTAAATGAAGTGGGAAAATTCCACAAATACTTTTATTTTTTTTTTTTAAGGGGCAACATTTTTTTTCTACATACACTTTAAAAAAAAAAAAAAAAAAAAAAAAAAATCACCTATTTCAACTTTAAACTGTAAGTCCAGTTGCTTCCTTAATTTTTTTTTTTTTTTTTTTTTTACATATAATCAACTTGGTTGTACAAGTAATTTCAACTTGAATTACATTGAAACTTAAATTACAAAAAAAGTTAAAATTGCTCAGCTCATTTTGGTGAGTTAAAACAATGTAAAACCATAAGTTGCCATGACTGTAGTTTTTTACAGTGTATTTTGGACCTATGACAATGAAATTATTTTTCTAGCATATTTTTGACCCAAATTATATACTCCATAAAGCCATTTTTACTCACATTTGGGCAGTGTTTAATTTTGGATCCATGGTTTCACTTCTAAATTCAGACTGGATGTTGTAAAATACCAAGAAACACACAACTGAGACGAAACATTCTATTAATATAAATTAAGAAATAATATTCAAATTGCCATCCCACCTGTTGCAGGCAAGATTCCATGTGTTCTAAACTTCACACTCTCTCTCACCTCTATCCAGAGAGTGCCGTCACTTGTAATGAACCTCTTTAGTAACTGTGCACCACTCCTGCTGTGCTAACGTCTCTCCAGGAGACACATCCTTCAACTACAGCTCCTAATGTACACACAAAATGTGCGTGATGAGCAGGCCCACGCAGAATCTGAAAGTCCACAGAAAGCGCTACAGAATTTAAATGCCTGTCCTTCACAAAGTTAAACATGTCTTTTTCCCTGGCATATTTGATAGTGCTTTCAGCTACCAATAAGTTCTTTTTAACAGATGTTTAAATCAATTTAATTATGTTTTATGTTGTTTATGCATTATGTTTTGAAGCTTGAAAAGTCCCTAAAATAGTTATTGTTTTGTGTTCAAAGGAAGAACGTAATTAATACAGGTCTGGAACTACAGGGTGAGTAAAAGTTGACAAATATATATATATATATATATATATATATATATATATATATTTATTTTTTTTTTTTTTCAGTGAACTGCCTTTAAGGTCAACTGTGAAATAAGGTCAGACTGTAGTTATGTAGTTATTTGGCATCACTGCACAAAGATGAACTAAAAAAAATAAATAAATAAAAAAATCATAAGTGCAATTCTGGACACGGATTACAAAGGATTTGGCGATTGTGTTAGCTTTAATTTAACCTTAACAGGAAGCTGTATTTGCATCTGTAATTGATTATTAATGAAAACTCCAACCACACTGACAGCTTGAAAGGAGCAGAAGAACAATATGTCAAAAAATAACTGATGTGAATAACATTCCAGGATGGCCTTGGATTTCCCACAACCCAGGAAAGCTGTTCCCATCTCTTTATTAAGTTGGAAATAGGAGAGCAGTTTAAGTGGACACAGAGAGCTGGCATTTCATTGCATTACTTCCAGAACATCGTATGATTGTTCAGGAAGGTGCAGTGGGCTCTTGGCACCCCTAAGCTACTGAACTATTAAAGGGGTTCTGTCAAATTTTTTTATTATTATAAATTTTATCTCTTCGAAGTCCACTCATAATTTAAGTTTTTTTTTTTTTTTTTGTGCCAAAAACAATATTAATTCAGTTTTTTTATTAGCTCCATTTCCCACACATTTTATACCCTTTCTGTAACCCTTAAAATTAAATGTTCTGTTTTATTTTTGTAGCTGCTGTGTTGTGCTGTGCTGTGTGTGTGTGTCTACTGGTATATATGGTTTATGAGGACACAAATGTGTATAATGACATGGGTACTACAAGGTAAACATGGTTTATGAGGACACTTCCTGTGTCCCCGTAAAACAAAAGGCTTAAAAAACATACAAAACAGTGTTTTATGAAATTCAAAAATTGCCAGTAGTTTCCTGTAAGAGGTAGGTTTAGGTGTAGGGTTGGTGTAGGGCGATAGAAAATACAGTTTGTACAGTATAAAAACCATTACGCCTATGGAGAGTCCCTGTAAACCACAAATGCAAGCGTGTGTGTGTGAATACATACAGTAGATAAATATTCATATTTTCCTCAAAAAATATTAAGCAGCATAGCTAAGAAATGTTTCTTGATCACCAAATATCACACTATAAAATGATTTTTCAAAGTCATAAATAAAGATTATTAGAGTATGTTTTACAAGTAAATACTATTTCAGTTTTTCTACTTAAAAATTTAATAATTTATTAATTTTTTACTTTTTTTCAGTGCAAGATTTCTGAAGGATCAAGAAGTAACGGCTGCTAAAATTGATACATTTCAAAACATGTTTAAATAGAAAACATTTTTTAATTGTAATAATATTTCACAATATTACTGTTTTTACTGTATTTTTATATATAAATATTTATAATGTACATTTTATATTATATCAAACCTTTTTTTTTTTGGATAAAAATGCCAAATGCATGAATGAAAATGAAAGTAAACATTTTTATCTACCCACCAAGTGCTATAAAGACAGAATAAACTTTGTCAATCAAAGATTGATTCTGATGCTCAAATGCAAGTAAAGCCGGACTTATTAACTTTTCCTTCCCTTTTGCATCAGCTCCGCATCCCGTCACAATGATAGAGTGAAAAAGTCACCATGCACTGCAGATGCTTGGCTGGTGACATCAACTCAAGTCTGAAATTGCTGCAGAAACCATAGTAGGGTGGTGTATGCTGCCAGGCAGCATCAAGTGTTAAGACTAGCAGAGTGAAATATGCCAGCACTTGATCTGTCAGAGGTGAAGAATGGCAGGGCTGTCTACAGGACATTGTGGGTTATGGAGCCAGGCTCATTAATCTCGTCTGACTGTTCCGTGCGCTGAGCCAGGGTCAGTGTGTGATCTTACCCAAGCACACATGCAGCAGGATTGGGCTTCACTGTAGCAGTGAGCCCCTGATCCCTCCTCTACATTCCCATACCATCCGACCCCAAAACATCCCGCTTCCTCAGCCCAAAAAATGCTCTGGCAACTCGATTTTTCCTCAGATCAAAATCAAAGAGTCCATGTGGAGCAAACTTCATAGTCCAAGTTCCTGCAATCTCCTCTGGGCCTTGTTTTACGATGTGAACAGTAGAGAGATGCTATTATAGATCATATGAACGCATCAGGATTATTATAGTTATGACTTTTTTGTCTTATTTCAGTTTTCAATTTTAAAAATTTCAATTTTAGTTATTTTTAAAGGTGCATACATACTCTGTCATTTTCTGTCATATGTATCATTCCATCTGCCTGTATTGATTTAAAATACATTTTATCAGAAACTGTTCATAACACCATTAAAATCTAAGTTAAAATTGAGTTTATATTAATTATTTTTAAATAATATAATTATTTTTTTAAATTATTTTTAATTATTTTTTAATTATTATTTTTTAATTATTTTTGTTTACATTTTTAAGTTTGAGTTATTTTGAAATGTGTATAAATACTCTGTCATTTGCAAATGATATATGTAATGTACATCTGATTTAGAATCAGAATCAGAATAATTAAATTTTTATGATTATTATTCCATCTATGTTGACACATACTACGTCTCAAAAACTAAACTGTTCACGTTATAACACTATTAAAGTCCAAAATAAACATTTTTTTGTTATTTAGCATTTTTGAATAAATATTATATTATATTATATTATATTATATTATATTATATTATATTATATTATATTATATTATATTATATTATATTATATATTTTTTAGATTTGTGTAGATAAAAAAAGTCAATGCTAACCTTCTGTAGTTGGTTTAAGCTTCGGGATCCAACCTAATTCAATAAGACCAGCAGTACTCATCGACATTAATGTTTTTAAATGACATAATAACTTTGGTTTTTAATCCGTCCTTCTTGAAAAATGAGTCCAATTTGGGTTTTGAGGAGGCAGCCT
This sequence comes from Spinibarbus caldwelli, assembly GCA_039654775.1. Lineage (NCBI taxonomy): Eukaryota > Metazoa > Chordata > Actinopteri > Cypriniformes > Cyprinidae > Spinibarbus > Spinibarbus caldwelli. The sequence continues at coordinate 26,829,178 of CM077227.1, read as the reverse complement.
CATCCTACCACTGGCTGTGGTTTTGTCCCTTGTTGTGTGTGCTTTCCGTCTATGGGTAAAGGTTCACTTTGGTATAAAATCACTAGATTTAGTAATGACATTTGGCTAGGGGTCAGATATCATACAATGAAATTGCTTCGTTGTTGTTTTTGGAGTTAATGTTGTTAACATACAGTATCATGTTTGCCTGACATGTGACTAAGACCTCACGTATATTCATTCTTGATATTTAGAGGCGATACTTGATATCATAAACAGAAAAAGGCAGTTTCCAATTAATTAAATGTGTCTTAATAAGTGTTCCACGCAATGTGCTGAACACATACAGCCTCAAATGACATTAAAAGTAGTTCTTGCATTTAAACAGATTGTGAAGTTATTTTTAATTTGCCAAATAAAATGGAATATGTACCATTTCACTCTTTATACAAACTATACTCTTGTGCTGTTTTATTTATTGTGGTTTCCATTTTTCTTCTTATTATCCTATACGCATATTCCAGTCAGTTTCTCAGTGTATCATTGATTGAAATTCAAATTACAAAGTTTGTATTACATAATGGCATACGTTGGCATAAGCAAACATACTGTAGTAGGTGGGCTATTTAGACAGAGTCATCTTCCAGCAGCCTTTCATTACCATTGTTTTCATTCAACCATCATTTATGTAACCAGCCAACCACTTAAACTGTTTGGTTTGTTGTCCAACTCCTGAATAGCTCTTTATTCTTTTCCATTTTCATTCCAAATGCGGTAAATGTTGTTGGATGTCTGCGTTTGTGCAGAACTTGAGTATCTCTAATTACGTTTTGTATTATCCTTCCATCAAAAACAGTCACTTCAGTCGTGAGAAATTAGTCACGGTCAATAGAATACGTGAAAAAAAAAGTATTCCGAAGGTGATGAATACAGAAAACCAAAGATTTAATATGTGCACTTGATAAAGTCTGTGCTTACAAAGGAAAAGACATTTAATTGATCATTTGCAATTAACCCTAAATTCAAAACAATGCATAAATTCGCCTGCTTCTTCTACGGATTCTCGATAACAACAGCGGCAAGCAGTTTGATTTTATTATGTTTGGCACTTTTCAACTTGTTTATTCTGGTTTCCCAACATAAAAAAATTACTGAACTGTGGCTTTTTTTGGCTGGCAGACTCTTGCGAAAACAATTATTGCTTTGTAAAATATACAACAAAGAGCACAGTGTATCAATTACTACAGTTAAACAGGAAAGAAAAGCAAGAGAGATGGAGCGTTCAGCAGCATTGGAGAGAGTATTTAGCTCTAATAATTGTGTAGGGTAATTGTGACAGTGAATCCTGCAGTTGGCCACGTGCTGCTGATGACTGTGGACAAAGACAGAGACTGAGTGGAACCCTTCACTATTACCTTGGCTGTTTGCGGTGGTCCCTTTGGCATCTGGCTTTCCCACAAACAGATGGTAATCTCTCCCGTCTGCCAACTATTTAGTGAGAGGAGGAGCCGCAATATGTTCCCTGCACCAATATTTTAGCATCAATCTCTTGTACAGACACCACAACATCTTCGGCATCATTGTGGATTGCCCTTACTGTGGCGGTACTGTGGTATCAGATGGTATGGTCATACTGAATGATATTCATGTCATGGTCTGTCTGTCTGTCTGTCTTTTTATTAAAAAATTTGGGCTTCTAGGATTTTTTTTAATGTTTTTGAAAGAAGTCTCTTTTGCTTACCAAGACTACATTTATGTGATCAACAATACAGCTTTTTTTCTATTTTAATAAATTTTAAAATTTAATTTATTCCTGTGATGTCAAAGCTGAATTTTCAGCAGCAATTACTCCAGTCTTCACATGTCACATGATCTTTCAGAAATCATTCTAATATGCTGATGCTCAAGAAACATTTCTTATTATTGTCAACATTGAAAACAGTTGTGCTGCTTAATATTTTTGTGGAAACCATTTTTAAGGATTCTTTTATGAATCAGTTCAAAAGAACAACATTTATTTGAAATGGATTTTTTTTGTCAATGTAAAAGATTGCATTGTCATTTTTGATTCATCCCTGAGGAGTAAAAGTATTGATTTCTTTAATTAAAAAATTCTATATATATATATATATATGTGTGTGTGTGTGTGTGTGTGTGTGTGTGTGTGAGACCCTGCACCACAAAACCAGTCTTAAGTAGCATGGTTATATGTCCAGATGATATACATACATTTATTAGTACTTATAAAGCACATATTCTGCATGACTATATTCTACATCCCTAATCCTCCTACCCAATACCTAAACTTAACAACTACCTTACTAACTATTAATAAGCAGCAAATTAGGAGTTTACTGAGGCAAAAGTCATAGTTAATGGTTTGTTAATAGTGAGAATTGGACCTTAAAATAAAGTATGACCAAAATTTCTAAATATCCAATTTAAAACTATGAATCTTGTAATAACTGATTAATCAATTCACAATAAAATAAGCTATTATAGCACTATTTTTACTATAGTGTGGAATGAGGGAGGGTTGTGACCAAAGGAAGTGGAGGTAACAAAGCAGAACAACTGATCCATATGGTCGTAGGTTTCTTTTTAATTTTTAAAAATGAAAGAGGGGTAGTGAGAGGGAGAGAGATTTACTACAAGAATAGCACATTCCAGACATGTTCTTTGAAAAAATGGAGAAAAATCCACTGGGATGCATTTCAGACATAAGCCTAATAGCTGGCAGAGAACAGCTGCTTAGATGAGATTACATGACAAGGATGAGATTCTGTGATTCTGTGATATTCACAATATCACAACAGCCCACAACAAACAGTTCAATCTCTGACCTGGCTCACGCTAAAATAATGTGTTTGTCAACACGAGCCGACCATGAACTGTTTATGTAAAAGTCATCACGGTTCAACTGTCACCCTAATCCTTGTATGTCTTACAGATGTGCATGAGAATTTGTCTCGCCGTGGAGAATCAAACATGAGAGGATGCTGAGGCCGTTCAGATCATATCTCTGGGGTTTTTGAAGCCTTCCATGTTGCCCAATTATTATTTTTTAAATTAGCAGTGGCCAATTACCTCTAGTTGTGTGGGGAATCTGAACGTCTTCCAAGAGGAAAAGTAAACAGCCTACTGGTAAATCAAACCATGCATGTCCACAAATCATTTCGGCACATGTGGATGTCATAAATAATGCCGGTGCTGGGTTGAGTGCAGAAGACACTGAAAAAAAAAAAAAAGAAGAAGAAAAGGAAAAATGCTGAAGCATAATAAAATTATACCAGTGGCCTATTCGTTTTGTAGGAGAGGTAACCACCACTTTAAGAAAGTGTATGAGGTTTTTTTTTTTTTTTTTACCAGGATGTTACAATCCTCAAACCTCTATCCAAACTACATGCTCTCTTCACCACAAAGGTCAGGAGAATTTGTTCCAAATAATTTAGTTTTATTATGATTGCTCTTTTTATTAACTGAGTCATTCTGCATTATATAACTATAAGAATGTACGTCAGGACAAATACTGAGAATAATACTGTGTGTGTATATACAGTATATACACAGTACTACTCAAATTTGATTTTTAATATTTTTAGTGAGGTTTCTTATGCTCATCAAGCCTGCATTTATTTGATTAAAAATACAGCAAAACAGTAATATTGTAAAATATTATTACAATTTAAAATAAAGTTTTTCTATTCTAGTATAATATTATTTATTCCTGGGGTGGCAAATCTGAATTTTCATCATTCATTACTACAGCCTTTAGTTTCACATGATCATTCAGAAATCGTTTAAAATGCAGATTTATTATAAATGTTGGAAACAGTTGCGCTGCTTAATATTTTTTTTTTGGATCCTCTGATACTTTTTTCAGGATTCTTTGATGAATAAAAAGGTAAAAAGAACAACATTTATTCAAAATAGAAAACTTTTGTAACAATATATGTCTTTATTATCACTTTTTATCAATTTAACATATTCTTGTTGAAAAAAAAAAAATAAAAAAAAGGTACCTACTCCCAAATTTTAAAGGTGTATATAGTTACAAAAGATGTCTGTTTTGAACAAATGCTGTTCTTTTTATTCATTATGTGTTATCCTATTATTTTATACCTTTATGAAACATTGCAGTGTTTATTGTAAATGATTTATCTGTGCACAGCACTATTTTTTTTTTAATTAATGTGCTCTCATAATCTTCACCTTACATTTTTTTTTTCTTGTTTAGAAAGTCATTTAATTGAGATATATGTCACAGTAAGAAAGAAAATATGGTCTGAACTTTCAATTCATGCCGAGTTTTGTTTCACAACATAACAGAAGCACTTATAGCATCAATTCATACCTTTTAAACACAGTTTTGTTTTCCAGGGCTAAGAAAAACCTGGAAGCTGACACAATGTCAGATTTGAAGGAACTTAATCTTATTGCAAGAATTACTTGCTGGACTTTGTTTCACAAACTGCACTGTTGGATAAATTAACATGCACATTCAACTGAATGCAAAAAAACAAACCGCCAATATGCATGTAAGTTAGTCACCATAAGTAAGTGATACCCATGCCTTCAAAGGGGTTGAGATCTAATGCTTTCAGGAGCAAAATCATATTGCTGAGTCACAGCTAAATGTGTGGGGGCATGAGTGTATGCACATGTGCCATACACAGAGACACATAGACTTAGACTTGTGTTGTTCACAAGATATCCAAACCATGAAGAGGAAGTGGCAGCATCAAAGGAGGGAAATGTAGTGAAATTCCTTTCACCTCCAATAGCTGCCATTATGAATTCTACCTGGCACATGTCTAAGACTCCTTTGTCCTTGAGCTGAAAGGCATCATTGTTTTGAAAGAAGAAACGAGGAGCAGAGTGAAATGCTTGTGAAGAAGTTAGTGCGAGAACAGAGCTGGTGTTTTCTGAAACTCAACACGAACATCTTCTCATATCAACTCGACGTGCCTCAACCTGAACACTATTCACACAACTAAGAGGGTCTCGGTGAAAAAAAGAGGAGTTTTCTTGCAAATGTGGATATCTATTTCCTGTTTGTTGATTAAATTCACAGCGTGAGATTTAAACATTGACTTAGTTGACACTGACTAAGTTTGGCCGTTCTACCGGGAAGGCCCTCGCAGCATCCAAAGGGAGCTTCAGCTTAAATGCTCATGGCATCGAACAGGTAGGCCATGCCAGCAGACGTACATTCGGTCGGGAGAGATCGACTAGAAATTCGAAGTGGAGAGACTGAGAAATGGGTGTAAAATGGTCCTGCTCAGTCTTCGAAGAGGGAGCGCACATCAGCGACACAAACGTGGGCATTAAGTGCCGCCTAAGAAAAGTAAGCTCTCACTGCAATTCGAACAGGAGAGCTCAACCCGGCGTTTCCAAAGGGCAGGACTGACCCCACCCAACGAATGAATTAGGGCTTGGTGTGCATTTCTGATATGGATACAATTGAGTCTAATGTAGTTTTTGAAAGCTTCTCATGACCAGCAACCGAGTGCTTACATTTTCTGTTGAGAAAGAACTTTTTTGAGCAGCTGCAGTTGCTGCACCAATGTGGAAAGAATGACTAGAAAATTGGTCTGCTGTGAAACCGGACTGAGAGAGAATTAATCAATGTTTTTGGAACCACCACTGGAGACAGCATCCTGAATTTCTGTAAAGAGAAATGGGAGAGGACCTTGAAATGTGTTTGGCAGTTATACTAAATTAATCACAAGCGGAAATCCAAATGAGGCATCTTAGAAGTGGCATTAGTGTGGGGAAGTGTGAACGGACTTAATGCAATGATTCTGGAATTTGATTCTGGAACCGGGCCTGGCCCTGCGGTACTTTAGATGCAGATGGACCTGCACAGCATTCACACAGAGAGGATCCTGATTTTAATAATGCAATACTTTGGTGATGGACAATGGGTTGCATTGGAATTAAATGCTTCTGGTGGCACAAGATCACAATGCTTATGAGTGTCGATTTAGGTGAACGCGAGACAGGCTGGAGAGAAATGACGAAGCGAATTTGTAGGAGTAAATTAATTGAAATTAAGTAAATTATTGAATAGGTTGTAGATTTAACCTGATTTGGAACTAAGCAAGACGGAAATATTGGGTTTATTTGCGATCAGGATGTGGTGCTACAGACCACGGTTTAGGCAGAGGGGAATCGCATATAGTCCGGGAATAGCGGATTGTGGCAGGATGAAGGACCCTTCATTGCATGTGAGAAGCTCAATTTCAGACATGTTTGGCACTTAGGGCAGGGACAAATGCTGTAAAACTGTCATGGGACAGAGGTGATGGACAGCCATATATACAGGTGTCTTTTAGCGCTGATTAGTTGCATTACCTGAACATGCTCCTCATGAATTAGAACTTTGTAATAATTTTAATTAATGTTTGAAAATATTATTTTTAATGCTTTATACATTGTTAAATCCAACTTCTCATTTCATTTAAACTGCTTGACTGAAAAACTGTTAAATGCTGTTGGCTATTGTGTGACAGTAATTTAATCTATTACACAAACTCATATGATTATCATAAGGTTGAATCCAGTTATTTATTAGTCAATTACTTATTGACTCTTTTCTTTCCATCTTGAATAACATGACACTTCCACATAACATGTTTATATACAGTATAGCGTTGTTCCCATAGCTGTGATTTAAAGTGCTGTTTCTCTGGCATTATCAAAGGCACATAAAATATAATACTGTGGCTTGGTGTGATACACAGTCTAATGGTCTAACGAAATCCAATTTTAAACATCTTTACCAATTTTTATGACCCTTATATTTCCTATTTGAGCCAATGCAGATGAGTGAAGTTTTTTCAGGGCGATGTTTCAAAATCCACAGATGCACAGAAAGACTTTCACAAATGCACAGTGAATGATCCACAAATGCGTACAGAGATCTACAGGACACATTTCACAAATGAATGCCATGCAAGTTATGTTTTTAGATTAAAAAGATATTTGTGAATATGTGAATATTGTGAATATGTGAATATTTGCAAATATCATGTTATTTATTTGTGAGTTTAATTAATTTTTGTGAGACTCTAAGATTTATTTATGGATCACATTCTATTTACTTGTCTATTTATTTATATAAATTGTCCTACCAGCAAGACAAACACTGCAAGAATACTGGACTCTCAGATGCTTTCCCTACAATCAATAACAATCAAATGCCACTGATGATGTAAATATTAATATCTGACTGCTAAATGCCGTGATTGACTGATGAGAATGAAGTAGGTATATTCCATAGAGCCGTGTAGTAAGTATAATTAAAACTTGAATATGCAGCCTACTTTTTAAGATTCCTATTAAGACCCTCAAGATCCATATAATTACGGGCATCAGACACCCCAAATCCCATATTAATTTGCACTCTTCAGTAGTACATCAGTAGCTCTTTTTATTGGCTGCAAGGCCTCGCATGGGATGAGACACTTGCACTTGAGCCCAGAAGATAATTTACTAAGGGCTGATGTCTCAAAGGACCAGGCCTGATGGAAAAATCTTGAAATTTGGAGCCTTTCTGTTCCCCTCCCATAATTTGACACATGCCATGTGCTGTGACATACTGCTAGACTTGCCATGACAGCGCAGATAGGAAAAGAGCAGGCAACCCTCTCCACCAGCTGAAAGCAAGAAACTTGCATCTGAAGTGAAAAAGAGATCATGTATAATTTACAAGTTCTGAGGTAAAACTGCGTCGTAAAAACTGACAGATCTGGCAGAATAATCCGGACTTTGTACACAAGATGAAGGATTAAACTTCATATTACATATCGAATGTAAATATCGCATACGTTTGTGGTAGACTCTGGCTTGTAGAACACACCGTAGAATTTTTATTTCCATCACATTAGAACTATATTATTCCTTTTTGAGGCAAAACCACTGTGCATAATCTGCCAGTTGTCTGAGAGAGCATTCCACTTTGGGCTAATACAAGTTTCATGAATATAAACAATAAGATTAGCATTGGCTCTGCTAAACGGCACATTTTTATCAAAATGCAGTTCTCTGCTCCAAATGAGTTCTTACACTGAAATACTACAGTATGAACAGCCGATACTAACTGAAAAATGTATCATTGAAACTTGATTTAGCAATGCATCATGTCTTCTAGATAGACTAAAACGACAAAAGCAAATAACCTTTAAAGAAAATGGATTCAAGAGACTTGCATTTTGACAAATTAGATGGTATGTTTATATAACTCTGGCATTTTAAAAGCAACACGCATGTGTCTGATTACACCAGAGCGGAAAACTGCCTCTTGTGATAGCCATTCTAAATCAATAATGCTGAAAATAACTATTTTACCCAGTAGTCAATATGCTCTGGTATTGCATAAATGCATGGACAGTTCAGTAAATGAAGGGTAAATTCACAGAACAACCTTCTGTTGAAAAAAAAAAACAAAAAAAAACTTGGGCCTGTTTTTCATGGCTAGCCCTGTACTTTAAGGATCATTAAATACGAAAACACATTGTTCCTGGAAATCGCGCATTTCACTTTAAACAACACAAGCGTCCAAAAGACAGATATCAGAGATGTTGAGTGATTACACATACTGTAGGTTCCTATGCATTGAGAAATTGGCCAGATAGCAAAGCATACTGTTTTATAAGCATATGGAACGTAAAGCCGTGAGGCGCAATAACATTTGCCTGTAAGTAATCACACGTATAGACCTTACTGGCACCGATTTTTGTCATCAATACGTTTTCAGATGGAAACATGCTTTTGATCCACAGCTTTATAAAGCTCATGAAAGTCTTTTGATGGATGCTGACGTCTTGCTGTCTATGTGGAGAGTTTCCATGTTGGATATCAAAGAACCTAGTGGACTCACTCCAGCCAGAGAGAAAGAAAGAAGGATGGCGGCCCACAGGAACTGCTGTGGTTTGAGAACATTATCTTGTCTATATTTATTTACTTGCTTATTTTTTTGTAGTGGAAATATATTCACATATCTTAAAGAGAGAGAGAGAGAGAGAAATAAACACTTTGTCCAGGTGCTGAAAAGAAAATCGCAAATTAAAGTAAAAAGCAAAAACCACAGACAGATCATTTCTGCAAACTTTTGCTGTCCACCCTGAATCCACCCAGTTGATATAATGGACAGATTTTTTGCCAACATTTTACAGATCCAACATTTAATTACGGTTTTGTTGTTGAAAATTATGTTATTCAGAGCATTCTTTACATCCAAGTTCTCTTTGTAAAATGAGCATGGACTGGTATTACTTATATACATTACAATACCATTGAGAATTTTTTTTTTTTTTTTGCATTTATAACATTTGGTTCTGTAAACAATTATTGAATGACTGAATGTGCAGAGGTCTACCGATATGGACTGCAGATTTTACTGAAATAGTCTGACAATGCTTCATGAACTAATGTCATGTGCACAATCAGTGTAGTCCCGATTCAGTCATTTTGTAACAATGGTAGCTATAAGCTATTCGTTAGTGACATGCTAAGACAACAGCCTAATCAGTAAACAATATGCTAAGCAATATATCAGACCAATTGGATAACAGTATTCAAAACATATAAAGAGATAATCAGGCACTGAATAAAGTAACAAATTAAAGATTTTTTCTAACAATAAAAAAGATTATATGATTCTGTGAGGTGATAGAATCTTGCACAACATTGGTTTGTTTTAGTGAATCAAAAAGACTTATGAATCAGTTGGAGCAGTTACTGAATTAATGAGACTTTCAGAACCACATATCATTCATTTATTCATGATTTCAGAACCACATATCATTCATTTATTTACATCCGATTCAAAATAAACTAAGAATTAAGTTGAAGGATAGTTCACCCAAAAATTTTGATTCAGTCATGATTTACTCACCCTCATGCTGATCCAAACTGTTCCACAGAAGATAGTAATTCACAGGGGTTTGGAACATGAGGATGAGGAAATTGTTACAGAATTATCAGTAATAACAGATTTAAATCAATGAATTTCCTATTCTCAAATATTCCACAAAAAATAATAAAAGAATCATTAAGGAATAGGAATTAGAAGAAATTGTTGAATTAAGTCATTATTTTTGTTTTCTTTGTACACAAAAAAATATTCTCGTAGCTTCATAAAATTACGGTTGAACCACTGATGCACATGGGCTATTTTAAAGATGTTCTTACTACCTTTCTGGGCCTTGAACATGGTAGTTGCATTGCTGACTATGCAGGGTCAGAAACATGCGCGTCGCTAGGCCATTTTTAGGGGGGCTATAGCTACTCATCCCCCCTAAAATTTTGCGATAAGCTCCATAAACTGTAAAATTCGTGATCGCCTCAGTCCCCTTTAAACTTCACATGAAAACAACGGCAGACTTCGATCGGCTCCTCCCCGACTTTCAGCACGTTCTTTTTAAATCAACAGACCGCGGCGGCGCAGAGCAAGAATATATATATATATATATATATATATATATATATATATATATACATACACATACATACACACACACACACACACATATTATACACTCATTGGGGGCTGAGCCCCCCTAAAATGAAAATCTTAGAATCACCCCGGTCAGAAAGCTCTCAGATTTCATCAAAAATATCTTAATTTGTGTTCCGAAGATAATTAAAGGTCTCACGTTTGGAACGACACAAGGGTTAAGTAATTAATGACAGAATTTTCATTTTTGGGTGAACTATCCCTTTAATTCTACTCCAGAAATGTAATTAAAGAAAACACACCTCACTCCGAGGCAAACATTGTTTCTTCACTGTATGGTGCACTGTGACATGACTAGGCAGGGTTAACGTGTCTCATTCATCTTCAGTCCTCCCAGCCTCATCCCTAAACCAGAGAGAGACAGATGTGCCTCGGGGAAGCCCCCTGCTTCAATTCAATTCTCTTGCCAATTCCAGCCACCCTGGGAATTCTGTGGGGGAACCATGGGGAGACTCTCTCTTTCCTCACCTTCATAGGCTCCCTCTGATCACTGTGTTTCTGTTCAAAAAATAGCACAGAGAGAAGTCACTTTCTACACATGGAGATTTATCTTCATTCACTGTCTGTTGTGCTGAGTGTATGGATTACAGATGATTAATACCTTCACTGACTCATCACCTGGGGACTATTCACAGGGGCTTAAGTGTGTAATGCACAGCAGACATCCAAGTGTCTCCTATCCGCCTCGACCCGCCCTCATTTCCCATGCAGTACTATGGAAGCCTGTTTCCGCCTCGGAAGCAAAAAAGTAGTTAAAAAAAAGTTTTGAGTTTCCGCATTTTGAGTTATAAAGCGACTAGGTTTCTTATAAGTGATTTTGCATCCTACAAAGTCGAAATTGCAAGATGTATGCCAAAGTTAAGGGCAGAAGCACTTCTGTAGTGGCAATTTGGTGTCTTTACATAGACTGTTTAATGCTGCTTAGAGGTGGCATAAATGCATTTACACAGCAATTGCAACTTGATAATAGAGGCTGAAAAAAGCATTATTTAATTGCATTGCAGCATTACCACTTTATACTGAATTTTGAGCAGGCATAAAGTCAGAAACATTTTAATTGTGATTTAAAGTTGTGATTATGAGAAAAAATGTCACAATTACAAGGAAATAAAGTTGTAAATGTGATTCATATTGTGAGAAGTCACACTGTAAAATGTAATATCAAAATTATGAGAAACTGAGCATGTCAAAATTGCGAGATATAAAGTAACAAATATGAGAAAGTTGCAATTGCGAGATATATAGTCATAATATAGTCACATTTGAGAATATGAGGTTTATGAGATATGGTCATAATGCAAGATTTAAAGTCATATTGTGATATTTAAAGCTGCAATTTACAAGAATGTCATTGTGAGATATAAAGTCATGTTGTGAAATATAAATTCCATTATGCAAAACAAAGTTGTATTTGTAAAATAATATGCAATTACCAATTAAATTTTTACTTTGAGGTGGAAACTGTGTCCATACATAACAGATCAATGGACCAATTCTCAAGTTTGCTGTTCAGACATAGACTAAAGGTTGAGCTGTGACATAACCTAAAGGAATTAGAAACTACACAAACAACTAATCCACAGTGCTTTGTCTTTGACCTCAATGACATAGCGTTTAAATGCTCCAGCTGTTGGACCTTTTTGGCATGAAGGAGAGTCTGGTTCAGCTGATTTTCCGTCTTCCTAAGAAGGCACCGCAGAAATTAGAGCTGTGATTACTGGAACACTAAATCAGATGCAGCCGTTTTCACTCTGTTTCTGTGTTGATGATGAACAACACTGTATAAACATGTTCCCATAAACTGCATTAGTTGCTACCTGTATATAGCATGTCTCACATTACACCAGAACATCTTGGCAAATTCTTTTCAAATGTGAGATGGATGACTCTCCAACTTCCTCTTTCGAAAAACTTCTTACTTTTCATGAAAAGATTCCTAAACTTGGAAAAGAGCAGAGAGGAGGAAAAGAAAAACTACCTCCTGACTACAGATGGCACTATTGTGTTAAGTTGAAGGCCAGTTTTGTAGGTCTTGCACATCACTCACACATCAAAGTGATTGACATGTTCTTTTACAGACCACTTACAAGCCTTTAATGACCTTTACAAGAGAGGGCATTGGCTTCTTCCATTCCTAGTTGCCTGGGAGACAAAGATCCACATGTAAATGATATTCTCTCTCAAATGAACCATCCTTGATGGTTCCTCAAAAAGCTACACTTCAATGCAGCGGTTCCTGTAAAAATAACCGCTCTGTCAGTCTCCCTCTGCGGTCCCCAGGCTTTCGTCGGTTCTGCGAGCTTGGAATGCGAAATCAAACGCAGACACATCCACTGACCAAAGTATTAAAACTGATGAGTAAATGACTTTCACTGCTCCCACTTCAGGCTTTCAAGCCCCTTAACAAGTCAGTCGGTCCATGAGGGGAAAAAAAAAAGAGAGGCAATAAAGTCAACGCTCAACTTTTCCACCGGACTGCATGTGAAATTATGAGACAATTGCCACGACTTAATGAACAAAAGAGATGGAAGTAGCAGCTGACCCGGCACGGGTGAGTGAGGAAATAATGTTCATTTAGTCCCGAAAGTGATGTGACCGTTACAAATGAGTGCAGTAGGAAACCAGACCTCCTTTTCACAGCCTCTCTCAATCTTTCCCTTTCTGCCACTCGAGAAAAACCCAAATTTATGCATTCAGAGTGCTTTTGTTTTAATTACCGGCCAAGCTTTCCTGACGGTCTTTCTGTAATTGAGGGGCACGAGTCCCAGTCGGATTGTCGGGAGCGAGAGACTGCCTGCTGCTCAGCCTTCTTTTAATGGGAATTTCTGTTGCTCTTAAGTATTTCAGCAGATCCCCACAGCTGCCCAATGGGGTAGTGCAAAGGTGGGGCTCTATCGCTTCTTGAAGTCTTCTGAGGGCACATTATATGACCATGGTAATGGCGATTATTATCCTCTTTATTGCTATTATCATTCAGTGGTCCAAGGGTGGTCCGAACAGGCTTCTAACCACTCATTAGCTTACATCGGCACGGAGAAGAGCTGTTCTTTGTAAACAACAAGTCAAAACATTCCTAGAAAACAGGGCAAGACAAAAATTATCCTTTGAAATCTATGCATAAAATGTATAACTGATCAATGAAGATAAGTATTGGTATAGTTAGTCAAAAAATGTAGTCCTTTATTTTGCTGAAAAAGCAACAGATTCTTAGCACAGTCTTCCAGTTGTGCGATTTAAACCGACTAGTCAAAACATTCCAAGAAAATAGGCTGAGACAGAAGACATGCTCCTTGGATATCAACACATGAAACAGATAATTGATCAATGAAGACCCACCAAAACATTGGTATGGTTAGTCAAAAAATGCAGTCCTTTATTTTGCTAGGAAAGAAACTGATTCATAGCTGATCTTCTAGCTGGTTCATTTATTTTGCTAAGAAACAGATCAGTCATGACATCAGTTTCTTGCACATACAGAAAGTACAATTCCATCTTACAGTTTTCTCTCTAATCGAACCCTTATAAACTACAAGAACTGACCGAACTAAAAGCATTACGTAGATTTTCCTTTTCACGCTCACTTCCATCGCAGACGCATTTGACTCCACCAATCGACCCAACGATAAGCTCTTAATAATAAATAAAGGAGTGCTGAAGGTTGAATCAAGAAACTGTGTGAAATGGTTCGGGGTGTCTGAAGGCTATCCGGAGACCTCAAAACAATACATAGATGGATGAACTGATACAGAGGTGGTTGGGTTGGGTGGTCTGTGAGTGGTGGTGGTGGTGGTGTACTCTAGTGAGCAGGGAAAGCTGCCATGGTGTTGTGGTGACAGAGGTTGTGGAAAGGGGGGGGGCAGAGCTGAGGTTTAAGACATGGTGATCTGCATGGACTCCAACATTTCCTCCACCGCCTTCACCGAGCATTTGTTCTCCTTCTTCCCACGGCCTGCCATCTAGAAGAAACAGAGAAAGAGAGAGGGGTTGATGAAAGGACATCATTCCATTTACAATGTTTTTAGACATATTATGTTTTAACACAAACACTGTGGCACGTCAGACTCCATGACATACTAATGCTAAAAGACAAGTATTTGTGTACGATTCCCATTTCTCCTTGCAGGAGCTGCATTCATAAAACACTTCAGACTTGTTCTAAGAGGGTGAAGAGTATGTAATAACCATTGTTACAAATCTTTGCAATTTAAGGCTCTATCCCGGGATGCCTAAATTAGAGACTGCAACCAAAATAATACATGGGATATTTTAATATTGAAGCAGCCTAGGTTTGTGTTAATGTGCTAGAGTACTCATAAACTTTGCATTCTGTGCATTTTAACATGTTCTATCTGTCTCTTCCAGGAAAACCAAGCAAAAATTGATGACTTGCATTGCTCTGCGACTAGCAAGTGCTCTAGCAAATCATAGTTCATGGCTAAAACTAAAGCTTATTATAAGTGTTTTAATTTAATTGACACAAATTATCCTGCATTTTTAATTTTAGTTCCATTGAAAACTGGCTCAAAAATAGTTTGAATGGTGATGACGCCCACAGATCTCTCTTCATCTCTCCTTGTTCGCCCTATGAGAGTAAATGGATTGGAGGGATACTACGGCCTAATGAGTCACCAACTTACAAGCTCACTCACAAAGACCCATTAGCCAACAGCCCCCATGGCCAAGCATACTTACTTACACGGTCTTGCCACATCCGCCTGTGACTCATCTGCTAAGAGTTCCTCTGCCTCGCTCAAACTGGACAAATTGAGCATATCGGCCAAAACTCACTTCTCTATCCTCCCCTCAGGCAAATGACATAATAAACCAATCCACTCTCCATTAAAGGCTGTGCTCTCCGTTTCTCCTCATTAGTCACGTCTGACATCTGCGACGTATCCCGATCACCACACCAACTGAAGCTGCAGTTGTATAAGGTGTTTTTGGAGGAAATTAAGAGGTTAAGGTTTGGCTGGTCTGCATAACCCCTGCTGGTAGATGTTGTAACTACACCAAAAATGAGGATCATGATGATACTTAAACTATTTTAATTTAAAAATTCAATTGATCAAAATGATAAAAATAAACACCTTTGGAAACAATGGTTTTTTGAAGAAGAAGAAGTGTCTTGCTTTAAATAATTCAATTTTGTCAGTAATGTTGGGGATTGAACTCTATCAGCCATTACTCCAGTCTTCAGCGTCACATGATTCTTCAGAAATCATTCTAATATGCCGATTACAATAAACACCGTTTTGTGGCTCTTTAATGTATTGTGACGTTGCTGTAGTGCCTCAGTTCAAGCGGCACGTGAACCAATCATGTCTTCCTCTTTACTAGTTATAGCATGAAATAAACATGAATGAACATCAGAAGTATATTGTTTCAAAGGCCGAAAGATGTCAATACACACCATTTTTCAAGTTCAAGTCCACCGACATTAATCTACTCTCCTGTCTGGTTTGTTTGCCGGACAAAAATGGCAGGCGTAATGTTTGATTAGTTCGCCTGTCAATCAAACTCCCTGCGAAGGGTCAATTGCGCCAGCTGAACAACTGCCATTGAGATGAATGGGAACGCTAATAGATAGCTTTCTCCAGGTATTCTAGACCTCCTTTGAGGAAACATCTGTGGGTGCGCTTGTAGAAAGAAGAAGCAAGCCATTCCAGTGAACTCATTGGGTAAACAGAAAAAAAGCACACAAAGCATGGCCGAGAGAGCATGGCAGTGGCGTTTCTGAGCTTGGCAGTGCATATCTGTGTCTTTGCAAGTAATTCATGGGTCCCGCTGGACATGTACACATACAGACAGACAAATGTTATTTTCTTACTGGAAAACATCGCTAGATTAATAGAGCTGATATGTCGTCTGTGCCAGGCTGCCGTTCCCAGCATTCTCACAAAATCCCCACATTGTTGTGCAAGTGAGCTATGTGGTTTCTTCTGAATGATGGCTTCCATCATGTTTTAGATGAGTGCAAAAGTCAAGGGCATCTATAAATGGTGGAGAGGACTACTCGATGTTCAGCAGTCCAAGCATATAATGCATTTCAAAACATGCTGACTCAATGCCAATGTTTTCATGTTTGCATTGATTGTTGCAAACAAGCGACTGGGTAATTGCAATTACTCACTCATGAAATTAAGCAATATGCGTAAGCCACAATGTTCTATGATGGTCTGACCCTGTCGTATCGCTCAATCTGCTTTGAGTGAGGGCTATGGCATTACGCATCAGAAGCCCTCTGTTGCACCCTAATCCATCAGCGAAGTGAGTCATCCGTCTGTATGACTATTATGAAACGTGGACTGACTCAGGCCCTGACAGCCGCTGTGGCTGAGTGATATCAGCAGTGAATTATTAGCTCTATATTGAGAGAGAAGGATGAAGTTAATGTATTTATGCTCAAAGTCAAACACAGAAAGCAATAAGAGGAAAAAGAAGTGAGTTGAGTAGAGAATGTGCCATCAAATTCAATTTGAACAATTGTCCGAGGACGTCAACCGTGGCCAGTACCATCAAATAAATGTATGCAAACCAACAAAGGTTGGAGGCACCGTTAACCTCCAGAAGACCTCATCAATCAAAGCTGCTCTGCTAAAGGGTGACTCAACTTCTCTTTGAAAGACCTCAGAAGTTCTTCAAAGCAAGGAATACAACAGGTTATGTTGACCTCTCAATACAACCAAGGTGCTTTCAGTGCAGTGAACAAGGTTCAGGATAAATGACTTATTCTGAAGAGCCTTAGGTTAATTCCTTCATGCATATTCAAATCCGTTTCACAATAGCTATATAAATAGAGGACACACATGATTCTAGCACAGTATTTCAAGCTTCCATCCTTCTCTTATAAGCAACATCAGTCTCTGATTCATCTTGTATGTCAAAAAAAATCTATCATATGCAATACATCCCAAACAGCAACATTGTTAGCAGATATCTATTGTTTTGACAAAACACGGTACATAACACCTTGACTTAAAAGTGTTATGCACAGTGTTTACCAAAAATGAAAATTCTGTCATCGTTCAGTCTAACCCTAACCCTAAACCTAACCTTAACACTAACCCTTATGCTCTTAAGTCCAAACCTGTTTGGACTTAAGGTCCTTGCACACAGAGTCTGAAATTTTCCTCCAAAATTCTCTCACATTAAAAAATAAATACCTCATGTTGTGCCAATCACGTTTACACACTGCCTCCGAAACTTTCGTCTGTCATAAAAAATTCAGATTGGGTTTGATTTTCTACATTTTTACCATCCGTAGCAAGCATTTTGAGAGGTGTCTTAACAATTCAGAGCCACCGTATAAGCGAACGTCAAAATCCAGAATGGCACCTTATAAATTGATCCACTTCGTCTCGCAGCACAAAGCACTGTATGACAAACAAAGTGTGGGATACAAATAGACAGAATATAAAGACAGATTGCTAGCAAAGCATCAAACTGAGCCACTGACATCCTGACGTAAACTTTGAATCACTCGGGATAATCACGCAGCTCCTTGATAAAGAGGTGTAACTCTCCTTCCTCTCTATGCAATCTCAGGATTGGATGGACCCAATATTTCCTCTTTCTTTTTCTCTTTTTAAGAAGAGAGAGGAAAACAAAACCATCCTCACTCCTTGAAGACTACATTTTGTATTGTTTTGCGATTTTTTCGCAACGGATGAATTAATATGCATTGGATTCAGTATGCAAGGTTTCTGTGCGTGACAAGCATACCAAAATTTCAGACTCAGTGTGCAAGGACCTTTACTTTCATCTGTGGAACTAAATATATATTCTAAAGAATGGTTTTGTCCATACATTGAAATACAATGAAAGTCAATGAGGTCCAAAACAACACTGGACTCAACTAAATTGCATTGGATGGACCAAAAAAAGACATCTTCCCAAAAGTAAGCAAGTAAGTAAGTAAATAAATGAAAAGGAAAAACACGATAAACATGGCTAAACTACAACTACATGACGTCAAGGTTTGAGTGTCAAAGGATTTTTCTGTCCTTACTGAATGTGAAACGTTGCATAAAGTGACTATCAATCAGCCAATCAATCAAACCGTATTTTATGTTTAAAATAAATCTACATGGAGCATGATTTCTTTCAAATGAGATTTCACTGTGGGAGGGACTACCAGGCACAACGCGACAAAAATAGGAACCAAGCACCGTCACAAGTCTTGACACACAATGCTGCTGATGTAATGCTTAGGACAAAGTGTTAGAATGACTGCCATCCATAAGCAGTGACATTCTTGTGAGTAAAGTCTCTCCTGAGGCATACAGATCAGTAAATGCAGGAATCTAGAAAGATAAAGATGATTGTGTGAAGCAAGACAGAAGGAACAAAAGGAACATTAATATCCGTTATTGGGTGGTCTGGAAATTCCAACAGAATCCCAGCCAAGTTTTAAACCACCCTGAGGCTAGGAGACCACAAGGTCGATATGTTACTTTTGAAAGTGGAAATCAGTCCTTGAATGTTTAATTCTATAAAATAAATTTTAAAAAGTAACAATGCATATTTTATAGGCCCCAAAATGAATATTTTCATTATTTACTCATGCCCAAACCTGTATGACTTTTTCTTCTGTAAAACACAAAAGATGACATTCTGAAAAAGGTCTCAGTAATTGGATCCAAAGTTGTTTTGGATCTCATTGCCTTTCATTGTATGGACAAAAACAGTTGAAACCTTTTTTAAAATATTTTATTTTGTGTTCTATAGAAGAGTGAAAGTCATACAGGTTTGGAATGACATGAGAGTGAGTAAGTGATGCCATTTTTCATTTTTTAATGAACTATGCCTTTAACGGCAAGATCTAGTTCATTCTGATCAGACTCTGGTCTTGTGGTGTACCTCTGAAGAACCCCTCTTTGGAACTGAGACGCCCACCAACATGTCAAAGGAAAGGGGGCTCCATCAAAAGTGTGTGACAAGAGTCCTCCAACCACACAGGAAATACTCCAAGGGTACACTTGTGTGTGTGTGTGGCCCCTGACGGCCCTACTTGCTGACTAAGGGCCTCTTTATTACACTTTTAACTGTCAATCCTTAAAAAAGCAAAGTATATCATCACCCTGATGGCAGTTAAGATTTCTTATAAATGTATAATATTTACGTTCTGTGTACCATGGCAACAGTATAAACCGCTTTAGTGATACAATGCACACTGCACTTCACTTTTTCCTCTCTTCTGCTATCATTATTGCCTCCCTTTGCAGCCGTGGTGTGAGCGCTGCATATTTTCCCCTTGCTAACTCCCGAGGCCTGTGTTTGGCACCAGCTGTTATGCTTCATAGGGATAGTGGCGCTTTAACATGCAGACATAGAAAACAGCTGCGTAACCCAATGCCAGGCCCTGTGGGCTTAAGTCAACACATTAGCTGCGCTCTGCCCAGGCACGCGTGTTCAGCACAGACCCAGCGTGAAGGCATGGCATACACTCACTGTCTGGGGATGTACTCCACTGTCTGTATATCAGCCTGCGCCTGCAAGACAGAAAAATAAAGAACCCAGGCAGCCAAATGGCACTGCCAGTAACTAGGGCTGGGCAGTATGACTAGGTAGAGATTGTGCTATACCACGGGATATCTATGGCACGATTTAAAGGATTCAAAGTTTTCAAAGCATTTTGACATACCGTGCATATTTTATGAAGGTTTAAAAAAAAAATTGCAAAATTATTTTTTTGTGGAAGCCATGATAATTTTTTTTTTCAGGATTCAGTGGTTAATATAAAGTTTGAAGAAACAGCATTTATTTGAAATAGAAATCTTTTGTAACATAAATGTCACTATTGATCAATTTAACATGTCCTTGCTGAATAAAAGTATTCATTTTTAAAAAAAATAAAAATAAATAAATAAATAAAAATCACCAAACAAACTTTTCAACAGAAGTGTAAAATACATAATATAATGTGTACAAACAAACAAACAAATATATATATATATATATATATATATATATATATATATATATATATATATATATATACACACACACACACACACACACACACACACACACACACACACACAGGTGCATCTCAATAGATTAGAATGTCATGGAAAAGTTCATTTATTTCAGTAATTCAATTCAAATTGTGAAACTCGTGTATTAAATAAATTCAGTGCACACAGACTGAAGTAGTTTAAGTCTTTGGTTCTTTTAATTGTGATGATTTTGGCTCACATTTAACAAAAACCCACCAATTCACTATCTCAATAAATTAGAATACTTCATAAGACCAATAAAAAAAAACATTTTTAGTGAATTGTTGGCCTTCTGGAAAGTATGTTCATTTACGGTATATGTACTCAATACTTGGTAGGGGCTCCTTTTGCTTTAATTACTGCCTCAATTCGGCGTGGCATGGAGGTGATCAGTTTGTGGTACTCCTGAGGTGGTATGGAAGCCCAGGTTTCTTTGACAGTGGCCTTCAGCTCATCTGCATTTTTTGGTCTCTTGTTTCTCATTTTCCTCTTGACAATACCCCATAGATTCTCTCTGGGGTTCAGGTCTGGTGAGTTTGCTGGCCAGTCAAGCACACCAACACCATGGTCATTTAACCAACTTTTGGTGCTTTTGGCAGTGTGGGCAGGTGCCAAATCCTGCTGGAAAATGAAATCAGCATTTTTAAAAAGCTGGTCAGCAGAAGGAAGCATGAAATGCTCCAAAATTTCTTGGTAAATGGGTGCAGTGACTTTGGTTTTCAAAAAACACAATGGACCAACGCCAGCAGATGACATTGCACCCCAAATCATCACAGACTGTGGAAACTTAACACTGGACTTCAAGCAACTTGAGCTATGAGCTTCTCCACCCTTCCTCCAGACTCTAGGACCTTGGTTTCCAAATGAAATACAAAACTTGCTCTCATCTGAAAAGAGGACTTTGGACCACTGGGCAACAGTCCAGTTCTTCTTCTCCTTAGCCCAGGTAAGACGCCTCTGATGTTGTCTGTGGTTCAGGAGTGGCTTAACAAGAGGAATATGACAACTGTAGCCAAATTCCTTGACACGTCTGTGTGTGGTGGCTCTTGATGCCTTGACCCCAGCCTCAGTCCATTCCTTGTGAAGTTCACCCAAATTCTTGAATCGATTTTGCTTGACAATCCTCATTGACAATTCTCTCGGTTGGTTGTGCATCTTTTTCTTCCACACTTTTCCCTTCCACTCAACTTTCTGTTAACATGCTTGGATACAGCACACTGTGAACAGCCAGCTTCTTTGGCAATGAATGTTTGTGGCTTACCCTCCTTGTGAAGGGTGTCAATGATTGTCTTCTGGACAACTGTCAGATCAGCAGTCTTCCCCATGATTGTGTAGCCTAGTGAACCAAACTGAGAGACCATTTTGAAGACTCAGGAAACCTTTGCAGGTGTTTTGAGTTGATTAACTAATTGGCATGTCACCATATTCTAATTTGTTGAGATAGTGAATTGGTGGGTTTTTGTTAAATGTGAGCCAAAATCATCACAATTAAAAGAACCAAAGACTTAAACTACTTCAGTCTGTGTGCATTGAATTTATTTAATACACGAGTTTCACAATTTGAGTTGAATTACTGAAATAAATTAACTTTTCCACGACATATGTATATAAAAATTCTGAACATTTAAAACATTTATGTATGTATGTATATTTATAATATACATACAGTATATATACACATACAATATTAACTGATAAATTCATTACATATATTTAAAAACATATATTTTACAAGTGTATATATCTCTATCTATCCATCTTGATAAATTCAGATAAATTGAATCAACATCCCTACCACTAACTCATGCAGTCCTCTCACCTGATAGGCTCTGCTAATCTGAGAAGTGGCCCACGCGGCATACTTCATGTTGTCCTTCTTCACCTTTGCGCTAACTTTTGGGCTGGCAGCGATATGACTGGCCGACTGCAGGAGAAGAGACAACAAACAAGGGTGAGATGGACCACAGTGTTGGGGGAAACATAAAGATCAGAGTATCACCATTCCTGCAAAGCATCAATAAAGAGTCATGAGATAAATACCCATCGACTCCCACTTAAAGCCCACATAATGGAAGGGTGGCTAAACTCTGATGGCAATGGAGGGTATTTTTTAAAGGGTGGAAAATGTGATGGTTTTGAGCCTGGTTGAGTAGTGAAAAAAAAAGCCAGGGCGCTGTGTTAACGCAGCTTGATGTGTCTCGCATCAGAGATAGGATAGGCGGTGCTGACAGGCCTGGGAGTGTCTGGGAGGCGGCGTGTGAACGGCATAGCGCAACGTGAATCATGCTCTCCAGCCGCTGCAAGATCTCCGTTCCACAACCACAAATCCTCCATCTTTCCCTCGTTATTGCTATTAGACCCACTCAGCAGAGCTCGCAGGACTCTGTCGGCTAGCATGAAAGCTCTTCCCCATGGATGTGCTGAAACTTTAACTGCACACAAATCAACCTCATCTCTGTTTCTGGCAGCAAATCCCTCGGCTTCTGGATTTTGGGGTGTGTAAGGTTGGTTGAGATGCGGCAAATAGGCCCTGTTAAAGAAAATTTTTGGTCACTCGAGTCACAATCTGTAATCATTTTTATACTGCTTTTTTGTTTTAGTTATAGTCTTTTGGCAAAAATGTTTTGACAAAATATTTTGTCACTTATTCATCGATTTTACTGTTGATGAAAACATTTTACCTGAAGTGAAAAATGAAAGCAAATATTCCAAAATCTTATATTAACTCAATTTATAGTATTTTTATATTATAGTTATTATATTCTTATTATAGTATTTACATATTATTATAGTGTTTATTAATACTTCAAATTATTTTTTTTCTCATTTTTTTATATTAGTTTAAGTTTTAGTAAACTTTTTATGTGATTTCTCATTTTTATTGGTTTTGTTTTTTAATATTTCTATTTTGCTTTAATTTATTTTAAATTTAGTTTTACTAATTTTAGTAGTTAGCCTTATTTTATTTCAGGTAGTTACCAAGTAAACATTTCTAATTTTCATTTAGGTTTCTTGTGTATTTCATCTAATATTTGTATACATATTTTTATTTTAGCTTTATTTCAATTAACAAAAATTATTTTTAAAAGTTTTACACTAGTTTTACATCTTTAATAACACTAGTATCAACATTTAAGAAAAACAATATGTGAAAACTGTTCTTGTTGTGAAAACCTGTTCAACAAAGTTAGTTCAAGTTTTCGTCAGTTGACAAATTTGGTCACAATCTCTCACGTTTTCGCTGGATGGTGTCGTTTTTCGCTACATATGACCGGGTAACAGGCTCTTGGTTTTGTTGTACTGACCGACATCCTGCTATTGCAGGCCTTGTTTCACGTGCAAATCTCACATCAAAGAGCTCTGATGACTGTCATGGTTCTGTGTTTGAACTACTGAAGCTTGCGTGTGTGCGTGTATGTTTGAACAGAGGGCCTGTGTGTGGCTCCCTGCGCACCCTCTGTCGGCCTTCTGCCCCTGGCTGGCTGTTTGTGTTCATATGTCAGGAGTCACTTACAAATGATGCATTGGTGTTAATGGACAACTTCCTGTTTAAATAAATACAGATGAAAGGCTTATTCAGCGCACATATTGCCTGAACCTTTCCAGCAGAGCCACGTGTGACGGAGTGGTTGCCATTTCTCTACCATTCTTTTATTGTCAAAGGTTTGTTTATCTCTGGAATAAACAGAGAAATGCCCTACAAAGGTCCGGTGGGTTACGTTACAGCAAAAAAATTGTGTTTTTCCAACACAGGGACTGGAAACATTAATTGCAACTGCCCCCGTGTGAACCAATCACAGCCTCTGGATCCATTCACATGCACAAAAAAGAGAAATAGAGGTGTCTGTTTTCTGAACAACTCACCATGTAAAGGCCGAACAAGGCCCTCATGTTTCTGTTGTTAAGCTTCAGTGCCTGCGCAAAATACTTCCTGGCCAGCTCGAGGTTTTCCAGACCTCCCTGGGTGTACTTTACCTGGGGGAGATTGCAGAGGAAACAGAAAGGTGATGTTGTGTTATGGGCACACTTAAAGCTGACATGAGATCTAAATAAACAGAACATGATCTAAATAAACAGGAAAATCCTATACAAGCATACAACATGATAGATGCAGCTAGTCATAGAGTGCAAAAGAGCCAAAAGGGAGGTTTGGCTTATAGGATGATTGCAAAGTGACAAAAATCAAACCCTATTAGAAAATATTCAATGTTTAATAATGGTATGTGGATAAGGATGTTGAACCAATGAGATTTTACAGTGGGCTGGGCACACTTAAGTGGCAGAAAAAATGTGGTCATGGTTAAGGTTGGTTAGGGGAAAAAAAACAAAAACAACAAAAAAACTCAGATTAACAGAAAATTTAAAAGAATATGACTAAGATTTAAGATTTAAATAGCCAACTTTTATGTCTATATCAACAGGAGAAAATCTCATCAACAAAAATGCTTTTTTATCTATTTTAATAATAAAATATTTTATTAAAAATAACATATTCAAACATAAGACCATACACAGAAAAGTTAATAGTTTGTATGTAGATAGATAGTCACAGCATTTTTGTTGATGAGTTAAAGATATATATAAACAGTTTATATTTTACTTTTTTCAGATATTCTGAGCTTAATTGTATATTTATGTTTATATTTTACTTTAATTCATCAATAAAAAATGCTTTATACATTTTACCTATCTATCCATCCATCCATCCATCCATCCAGTTTATACTTTTTTCAGATTTTTTTTTTAATCTGTCAACTCATCTTTTGTGATGACATATATTATTTAAATGTCAATAATTTAAAATGTATGATGGCACAGTGAAACATTTTTCTCAAAGAATGCTTAAAATGTTTCTTTAAAAAAAAAATCACCTTAAATTGAAAAGGAACATTTGTTTCAGGGAGAAAGCTACTATACCTCGGCGTACTGTTCGCAGTACAGGTGATTATGTGGATTTGTCATCATTAGCTCTTCAAGGCAAAAAGCAGCTTTTCCATAACTGTGGGAAAGAAACGAGAGACAGAGAAAAAAAAATAAAATGAAGATCATAGAAAACATCTCCCAGCAGCTTTGTGGCTGATTACTCAAAGCGAAGCTCAATCTTTTTGACAGTCCAGAGATGTGACAATCTGAGGTTTCCCTTTCATCAGCTTTTATAAGGCTTAATGGAAATCTGTGTATGAACACCCATATGGTCAAATTATGAACGAAGCTTTAAAATAAAGGTGACAATCCTGCCCTAGATTCACTTCACCTTTTTTTCTAGAAGGCCAAAGATGAATCTGGTCTACCAATCTGCCCCTGGGTTCTTCATTGACATCTCGAGACTGTCCTAAGGTCATCCTCAAGAGGCGTTTCCACATATCATCACAGCTGAGCCGCTAACCTCACACTAATTTACAGTTTCATGTCTCAGACACTCTCTCCATTATAAGTATACAACATGGGCCTGCACATTTCCCCAATGCTCCCACCAAAAAACCAAACAATTTCAAAAAGAACTTCAGGACTATTACGACAAAGCCACAAGACACAAAAATGAGCCAAATGTGTCCAAAAGCTGTGGACGGGGTTGAAAGGCTCGTTACTGTCTCAAGTCCCCGAAACCGCACGACTTTTTTAGCTACCGTTAGCAAGCTTTCTGTCTCATTCCGTGCAAGGTCCACACATCGAGGCCCACATTGTACGTGCTCTTGCACACATATCAATTTATCACAACACATCAAATCGTATAACAGAGCTGGAGCGCATCCAATCGAGTTATGGATGGTAATCTTACGACTGGCAGAAAAAACGTGTTGACGCAAACAGGACTTTTTTTTGGTGGAAAAACACTCACTTGCACAAGATGATGAGTCTATCTAGCCGTTTAGGAAATGTTCAAGGGACTTTGAATTCAAAGAAAGAGAATGAGAGTGAGAGAACAACACAGTCAGTCAAAGAGGTTGAAGGAGTGAGCCAGTGAGATCAGGCCACTCAAAAGGTTGAAGGCTGCTTGCAATTACCATTTCCTCTCCATAAAGACTTTCAGATGTGCTCCTGCAGTGGCGTAAACTGTGGCGGAGCAATGCAAAGAGTGAGAGAGAGATAGACATATGGAGACACACTGAGAAAGCAAGGCAGGTATCAATCCGCATCACTACTGAACTCAACACCCACTACCTGAGCATTAAACATCCACGGCCAATTCTATCAGTCCTCCATATATGAAATATGTTTCTGCCTTAAGGTCTTTGGACACCGAGTCTGAAATTTTCGCAGGTTAAAAAATAAATTCGACCACACGTTGTGTCAATCACATTTACACAATGCCACCAAAACTTTCGTCTGTCATTAAAAAATCGGATCAGGTTTGATTTTCTGCATTTTTCGCATCTGTAGCAAACATTTTGACTCAGTGTGCAAGGTTTCTGTGTGTGACAATGATGAATATGAAAACACAAATACGAAAATTTCAGACTCGGCATGCAAAGACCTTTAGAGTTAAAATAATAAATAAATAAATACCCACATAGGATAGATAGATAGCTAGATAGATAGACAGATAGATAGATAGATAGACAGACAGAGAGACAGATAGATAGATAGATAGATAGATAGATAGATAGATAGATAGATAGATAGATAGATAGATAGATGGATAGATGGATAGATAGATAGATAGACAGACAATTGTGTCTGTATATCTCATGACTTTATATCCCAAAATGTTAACATTTGTGATTCTAATTGTGATATA
The DNA here is from genome assembly GCA_039654775.1 of Spinibarbus caldwelli. Classification (NCBI taxonomy): domain Eukaryota; kingdom Metazoa; phylum Chordata; class Actinopteri; order Cypriniformes; family Cyprinidae; genus Spinibarbus; species Spinibarbus caldwelli. The sequence continues at coordinate 26,801,940 of CM077227.1, read as the reverse complement.
AGTTTGAAATGGTGTCCTTATAAGATGTAAATCCACATTTTGAGGTATAAAGTCACATTGGGGGAAATAAATTCACATTGTGATGTTTAAAATAAAATTTAAGGCAGGGTTATTATAGTTAAACTAAATCTATTAAAAAATGTTACTTACTTTAATAAATAAACAGGGCAATAAATATTTTAAAAAATATTTTAAAATCACTACATCTTCGTTATTTAAATTAGTTGCCAAGGACTATAGAATAGACATTAAAAACAAAATAATAAAAATGACTAAACTAAAATGACAAAAAAATTTGTCCTTAAAATTTAAATATTTCCATTTTAAATTATTAATAAAACTATTCATAAAAACCGTAACAGTTTCTCAATAATAATAAATAACAACGATTGGGAGACAAACTATCGATATTTAAATTTAATTAGGAGACAAAAAATCAAATCATGAGATATAAAGTCACATAGCAAGTTATTAAGTTCTGATAAATAAAGGTGCAATTATCTTATTTTCAAAGGCATAAACATGCCTCAAACATAAAGCTAGACTGTTTTTAGACTAAAATGTCCAACAACCAACAGAATCAATTACTGATGTTGACTAGTGAGTTTATCAAGACTTTCCTTTCTATTGCGCTTCATCTAACTGATTTTAACAGAATCATGTCTAATCTGTGTTTTGTTTACATAACCAACCAGTGTAACCACAGGGTTCACTTAAGACCAACTAGTTTTGCACATTGCAATCTAAGTCTAGCAAATAATTCAGCACTTTGACACGTTTCTTTACTAAAGTGGTTTTTGGTTTAATTGTCATTAAAATGTGTGATCCACTAGTGGCCTACTTGTACTACGGACTTAGCGTAGATAGCTGCCCGTCATATCTATGTAATCAGCTGGTAGGGTGGCGTTTGTTTGTCTTCATCTTGTTTTGACTGGTTGGGAGAATGGGTGCCACCTCATTCTCTTGGGAATTTCTCTTTTTCCCTTTTCTCCTGTTCTTTCACAGCATGGAAGAGAGATGTGATAATGTGGGTTTTGCCGGAAGAGGAGGGAAAGGGAAAAAGCGAGTCTGTGACCTGAAATAAAGAACAGAAAGAGAAAGAGAAAGGGGAAGAAAGAAAAAAAGAGTGACACTGACACACCTATAGATAGGGGGTTGTCAGAGAATGGTGTGATATTAGAAAAGTTGGGCTAAGCGGGTAGATAATCCTCTCACCCCTGGATTTCCTCTGTCTGCTACAGCAATAAAGCCCTTTACACAAAACCGTGAGGTATCTAATAAGTGGTGCTCTCACTGAGCAACTGCATTCCTACGGCCAGCGCCCTCCGACCGGGACAACCAACTTTTTCTCTCTCTCACATGCATACTAACACCCCGTAGCCCCCCTCGTGGACAATAAGACCAAAACAATTAAAGAAGGATGAAGGAGAGGAGACATAAAGTAAGTTTCCTGCAATCCTGATGCCTGGAAGAAAGTAACCCCTGGCAAAAGAGATATCAGCAGGGGAGCACAGTCTTATCCCAGGAGTTGGAGAGGGGGCTCAAGGAACAAATCCTATTATGGCCCTACTCCATAGGACAAACAGACACGGAGCTTTAAGCAGGGCCCCTGGCTGAGACTGGCATTTCACTGTCTTTTACTCCAGAGGGTCCCACAGCTCTGCAGCAACCGCCGCATGTCAACCGAAGGTCCTGAGAATGACCTGCAAGATGCTGGTGAATGTGACCTCATAACCCTCGTAAACATCACATTCCTTGCAGACAACTTCTGACACATTGGTGACTGATTAATCACTTTTAGCTGATTACATTTTTTTGATGAGACAAAATGATGTATTAAATTTATAGTTTAGAAAGGAAAAACTCTACATTTCTACATTGTGTAACAATACACTGAAGTCAATCTGAAAACTAAACTATACACTGAAGTAAATCTGTGGATATTTATAATGCTCTCAGTTTCCAAAAAAAAAAAAAAAAAAAAGGTTTAACCAATTCTAGCCAACTAGTTGATAATTATTTTTATGTTATGGGCATAACCAATACATGGCAGATTCTGTACTATTTTGTCGGAATAAACTAAAAGTAAAGCACAAAAAAAATTAATTATTTAAAAAAATGACAAGTGCATTTATGGAATCAAACAATATTAATTAATCTTGAGATTTGCTTAAGATAACATTTAACAGTGTTATTAAATAATTATTCTTTTTAAAAAGATTATCTTTAAGTGAGTAATTTAAATGTCCACTGATACTCTAATAACGTCAGATCACTGAAATGGTGAAAAATAAATAAATAAAAATGAAATAAATAAATAAATGGAATGGACTGTTTTTACACACAATGAAGTATGGATTAAAATTAATTTTGTATTTTCTCTTCGTATTCTTTTAATAAATTCATCTGAGCTAATTGAAACGCAGTAGGCAGATATAATTGAACGTTTTAATTTTTTCGCCATGAAAATAATTGTAATATGTTGTAGTTATGTTGTTTCTGTATGGGATCAGTTGGAGCAGACAATTTAATTAACCCCCATGTTCTATCAACTTCTTGCAAGCATAAAGAAAAAAAAAAGAATCAAAAAATGAATGAAATTAGGTAAGAAGTCATTACTCATGCTCATTGATGTAGAGTTCTGACAGCTCATGCCATGCTTCCTGGTCTCCCACAAACCTGCAAGACAGAGTAGTTGTAGTTAGCTCATCAGAAAGGCCACTGTGGACAAAAGGGGGGTTAGGGAAAGGCTTGGGGGCCAACTCAATCAAATGCAAAACCCCTTTTAATTAAAAAGAGGAGGGGAAAGGGGGGGTCTAAATCCTCTTGTAAAACACTCACTGCTCCAGATATTCGTTGAGCTCGCGGATGGCCTCGCTGCTTTTGCCCTGCGCTCGCAGGATGGAGATCTTGCGCTTCCTTGCTGCCTGTTGGGTTGACATCAACAGAGGATTAGTGCTTCAGAGTTCAAGGGCTTCAAGTGTTTGGTAGCAACAGAAAAGAGCAAAGAGTGAAAGAAAGAGGGATGTGTAAATGATCATAGTATTGTGAGAGAAATGACCGCTCCACTTCTCCATTATAATTTGAACTTGAGCCAGATCATGATTGGTTGGTGTATTATACATGACAAACGGGTATTGATGAATTATGTAGCCTAATATTCTAAAATATATATGGATTTTTAATTAATAAATCGACACAAGCTTTGATTATTGATGGAAAAAAAAAAGTTTAAAATATTGTTTGGTTTATTTTTTTCCTTCCATCGACCCACTCACTGAAAGAACCATATATGGCTTGAGAGCCTAGTTTCTGAACAGACTGGAATATCAGTTAGTCAAGCAAAGCGCACGCAACCCATAGCAACGCCTCAGATTTGACAGATATGTAAAAATAAACAGGAATTTTCCGACTTTTGAGCGATTAGTTACCGTTTTGTACACATTGTCATGTTAATTAGAATTCAAATGCATTTTGTTTTATTGACCACAATATCATTGATATTTGTCTGAGAAATAATTAAATAATAACTTTTGAATAATTTTGAAAAAGGGCAGGGGCTCGAGCCCCCAAATGGTTGTGGCTAGAAGGGATATGTATCTGACCGGAAACTGACAATGAATTTAATTTTCTACCTATTAGATTGTGTTTTATTAACATCTACACCTACCCCAACCCTAAACATACCCCTTACAATAATGCAAAAATAGTAATTATTGTTGTACAGTGTGACAAAAAATTACGCTGTACTGATGTGCGCATGCCCAGTAGCGCATTTCCGGTCAGATACGTATCCCTTCTAGCCTTTGCCCCCCCAAAGCCCCTCTCCCTGAGGAACTCTATGCACATCCCTGTTCAGGTGCCACGGAACACGCGCCATTTTACGGATTAAAAATAAAAGAGTAATAAAATATAAGGTAAGGTAGTAAATAAGTGTAGAATAGCACTGTCTGTTTGCTTATGTGCATCAATCCGAGTGTAAACAGTGAGAGATGTTAAGGCAGGTGAAAAGCGTTTGGTTAATGGTGAATATTGACCTATCGTGCGTCCTGTTGCCGAGCCCCGCCTTGATGTGATGATTGACAGCTAGGGGGCGTGCTCGGCTCGGAATGCATTTTCAAATCCACAATGACTTAAACTATATTCATCACGGGGTATTTAATGGAAAATGCAATTGAAACGTCATATATGTAAGTGTCAATGCATTTAAGAAAATTAAAAGACATTGAAATCACCATTTTGCTACCCTTTTGCTGCACCTTTGACTCAGAATGCATTTTGAAACTCTCATTGCATTTTGCTACAATTATCACGTGGTATCACGATGAAAATGCAATCCCAAGTGTCCTACCCCTAAATCTAAATGCATTTAGGAAAAACAGCATTAAAATGATAATTTTGCTAGAGTTTTTACTTGGACATGTTAAACATATCTAATTAATTTGGGTAATACATTTTCATTTTAATTTTGCAACTTATAAAGCTTTAAAATTTTAATTTTTAAGTTTTTAATTTGCATATTAAAACTAGTGTAGAAAATGGCAAACTTAAATGATATAATTGAATTTTCATTTTCATTTTGTACCAAATGTTGCACATATGAATGGGAAAATGTAAATTTAAATAGAGAAATACATAACCATTTTGCATATTGCATTGCCATTTTGCATATTACATTTCAAATTGAATTTTGCTACACATATGCTTCCATACTTTTTTTTTCTTCCCCCAAGGCAGTGTTATAATAAACAGCCTTGCACCATCAGATTGTCCAATATGACATTTCCTTGAAAGCATATTATTACTGCATTCAAGTCGTAAGTAATATAACAGCAGATACCGAGAAGTAATGTCTTTATCAGATTAGAAAGTCTGTGGATTCTGGCACACGAGCATCAGCGAGGATGCTGCTCACACAAGGAAGAGCAAGTACCCATTTCAAGTGGTGAAAATAACACATTGCCAAAGAGTCGCGGGCCATATGCATTCACATAAACTTATGAAGCCCAGCTTGCATCAGCCACAAATAACGTCCGCCTTGTTCCGACGCAGAAGTGACCTTCAGGCGGATTAGAATCTCATCAATCTGAATCAGAAAGTATTACGCCAGGTTCGATGACTTTTCCAGGAGCGGCTCTTTTTTTCCCTTCGCTTGGTGAAAGGAGAGCAAAGAGCAGAAGCTTTACCGTTAGAAGTGCCTCAGATATTATTTATGAACTGGCACTTGATAGAGTGGGTCTTCCCTACTACCACAGCACGGACCAAACTCCATCAAGCCGGGCATGAGTCACGTCTGAAAGGCCATAAATCTGGAAATGCTATGATACCACCGCCACTCCAAATCCACTTATCCATCAACCAGGCGGCCAGACGAACCTGCTTCACTGGCTGCTCGAGCTAAGGAGTAATGAACTGCCAAACCCCTACTGTACGCAAGTCTGATAGTACTTACTGGATCAGCGGAAGACATGGTTTCGCATTACCGGGCTGCAGATGACAGGTGAAATAAGGCTAGAGCTACAACCTCAAGCTGTTTGGATTATTGTACGCGTTCTGTATCGCTATATAACTTTATCCTCCAAAAGTATTTAAAGAAATGGTGGAACGGAATCAAACGGCAATTCCAAATAGTTTAAGCTATCAAATTGTATTGTTAATGTTAATTTTCTGCCAACGAACCAATTTCTTTGTACTCTGTACTGAACAAGGCGGAAGACTGTTTGCGACTGCAGGTTATTTACTTGGCCCTCATATCTGTCTTTCGTTTCCTCTTAGTGCACTTGGCACCGACAGAAACATATGGAGGCTGGTAGACCAGAGAGTCTTTCGAAACTTTATTAAACAATGAGCTATTCCAAACAATTTCAGTCTCTTTATTTCTTTCCCTCCCGCTCACTTCTCTTTCGACGTGATCCAGGAAAGGCCAGCATCTCATTTTCATTCCCTTTGCGATTCTTTCTTCTTAAGCATATCTGAGTGGCTCTCACCGTGAAGGACCTGGCTGCTTCTATCAACCCCTGGCTCCACTTTCAGACTGTTGTTGAGAGCCCACCTCCAGGGATTTCAAAGGCAAACGTCGTTCCCAGAGGGTGAAGAGGAGTTGACTCTCAGCGCTATGGTGTACCGACATGACCTGACTTCAAATTCATCCTTAAATAAGAGAATTACCTGCTAGTGGTTTCAACATATCCAGACCAAATCTAGAGGAATGGCTTAAGAAAAAATGTTCAGTAGCAGTCGATCCAGACCAACTCTACATGAATGGCTTAAGAAAAAATGATCAGTAGCAGCCGATGAGTTATTTCTAAGTGTTTAAAAGGCTTAGAATAACGGTTCAGCCAAAAATTCAAAATTTCAGGCAAAAAAAAAAAAAAAAAAGAAAAAGAAAAAGAAGATAATTGTCATCATTTACTCATCCTCATGTCACATATTATTTTAAAGAATGTTCCAACTGTACTTGTCAGTACAAATTAAACAAAAAAAGCTACATTAGACCCCACTGGCTTTCACTATATGGACAAAAAAAATCTTTTTGTGTTGCACAGAAAGGTCAGACAGTTTTCTAAGAACTGTCTGAAAAAAAAATGTAGCTGGACCAAAATGTAGTGTCAGTTCAGAAGAAATCTGTTTGACCTTTACAAAGTCCATCTTGATCTGCACTGTAATTGTGTGTAATTCTAGGGGTCAACCTCAGGAGGATTCTCATTGGCCTCAATTGCTTTCAAAAGCACAACCATGTTTATCCTGCTGAATTATAGGCAGAGTGAAAGTGCTGAAATTCAGTGAATGCAGTAAGCCTGCTATGTCAATCAGTGTTAAAATAAACAGCTTGTTAACATTACACAAGTGTTCAGCAATGGGTACTGTTTTAGGTGAGTAAAGGTAGACCACTTCAAAGATAGATAGATGGATAGAATGAGCAACAGACTGATAGAATGAGTGATAGATGGATAGATGGAAGAAACAACAGATGGATAGATGGAAAGAATGACAGATAGATAGGTAGATAGACAGGTAGACGGACAGACAGACAGACAGACAGACAGACAGACAGACAGACAGACAGACAGACAGACAGACAGACAGACAGACAGATAGATAGATAGATAGATAGATAGATAGATAGATAGATAGATAGATAGATAGATAGACAGAGGCCAGGAAGAACTTCTCCAAATCATTGCTGTAGGTATTGGACCATAATGAGCGATGGAAGGGCTAGGAGTTCGAACATTTTTTGGACACCGCCATGGCAGAGAAACCTTGAGCAATTTTTGTTGATTCAACAGTTTTGGTTAATGGGTACCACATCTATTCCACAGCCTATAATTACAACAGTTCAGTTTCCAATCTCAGCTCCGCATGCTGGGATGCCTCACAAGTCCTCACAGTAGTCGCCAATTTTCCGCCATTTTCTTGGATCATGCCCTCATCCCATTCCACTGAACACGTTAAAAACACAGCGTTTAGATAAGCCTTGCATTTACAGACAGGTGACCTAGATGATGTCATCCCTCCCATACCACAACCTCTTGTCACCCCGCCTGGGATTGGGATGTGGGAAAATACAGTCTAGCTGCCACTGCACAACAATTCTTCCATGGTTTTCTTCCATTCCCTTCCTCAAAACGCATAGGATTTGATGGGAGGAGACTTGTGTTTGGATATCAGGAAACAGGCAAATCTCTTTCAGGGCCATCAGAAAAACCTGGGCTGAACCTAATTGTGTCAGGGTGGTTCACATGGTTCTCGCCTACACCATTTCCATAAGTGGGTGAATCCTACCAAGCCTTCCATGTCCTGTCAATGTGCATTCAGCATGAAGACAAGACATGGGATTTTTCTGCTTTTCACAGAGAAACATACCTCTGATGGCTACACTGATGGCCTGTTTTGGCCTTTTGACAGAGAGCCACCTAATGTTAAGTCCTGAAAGAGTAAAACCCTACAGCATGACATTTCACAGAGCGATCAAGCAAATCTTTAAGAATCTTTTAGCCCATTTCACTTCATTTCCCAGACTTCCTGGTTCAAAAAAAATGAGGGCTGTCTGAGTGATCATTCACAAATGCACATTTCCTTTTAGGAGATGATGGTTGCAGCCGGTTTCTGCGAGAGACTGATGAGGTAATGAGACGTGGTTGGACAGTATTTTCCAGCGATTTTTCTGCTGAACTGTGTGTAAAAGGACCATTTCATTATATTGATGATGACAATTCAAATTTGGGTTAAAATGACAGTTCATAAATAAAAACCCAGTTTAACAATTTTGAGTTTACCCAGTAGATTTCACAAAAGGTATGTGTGTAAATATTATACTTCTACCTGCAGGTGTTTAGTAGTGGAATATCATATTTCACCTCATGGTTTTTATTACTACGGAAGACAAAGTTCACGTAAAACGCTAGACTTTGATGGGGACGATTGCAAAAATCACGCTATTGCCACATTCTTTTCCAAAGCGTGTTTGGCTTGGATAACACTAGGACACTGGGAAACATATTTCCCTGAGGGGAAATTTGTTTCATATCTTTTGGATGTTAACAGAGGGGCAAAGCGATATGATTACTAGATTGTGAAGAATAATGTAACCGCATTGGTTTGATGATATCCATTTTGCGCCGATCTTCTCAACTTCCCATTTACACGCCGTTAAATGTGCTTGCAATTTAACTTTGATCATGGGAATAGGGAGAGTGCCTCGGTTGAAATGCACAAAAAACAAACAGTGCAGGCCTCTCGTTTTCAGAGGGAGAAAGACGGATGGGAGCAGTTCGGTCCAACAGTAACAGATAGTTAAATAAATATCAATGGTAATGATATAACAAATGCAGGGATGAGGACGGAGGACAGGATTTTTTTTTTTTTTTTTTGCGCCCACAAGATGAAGACGGTGATAGCTTAAAGCAATAGTTTAAAATGAAAACCCCAAAATGAAAATTCTGTCATTATTTATTCACTTGTTCCAAACCCGCTTGACTTTCTTCAGTGAAACGCAAAAAGTGATTTTGCTGAAGAATATCCTGGCCATATTTCATTGTATCCAAACAGAATGAGGACTGGGGCTGTCAAGATCCCAAATGATAAAAATCATCAAAAAGTGACCCTAAAGTCAAAAAAGGTCATAAAACTAGTTATTGCTCTCAATGACAGGTTTAGTTAATGAGAGAAGTAGCAATGTCTGATGTGTGAAAGAATTATTTTTTTTCTAGTCAGATCTGTTTGATTAGTCATTTGATCCAGTTTATAAAACCAGTTTGAATAATTTGTTCATGAATCTGACTGATCTGGTTCTTGAATTCAACTCCCTTATTCAATGATCCAGTCAAAATGGTTAACAGTTCAATGAAGGAGATGATTATCAGAGATCAGCTATCATATGACTTTATTATATTTTTATCCTGTTTTTACATTCTTCTTGAAACTTAAAAGCTCCCCATTCATCATAATTGCATGCATAAGAGTGACATTATTAAAATTTTTGTATGGAAGAATAAAAATCATACAGGTTTTGCACAATATGAGAGAGAGCAAATGATGACAGACCCTTAATTATGGGTGAACTATCCCTTTAAGGCAGAAAACAGGCAGAGAGAGATCACCAGGGGGAATGGGGGGGTCCTGCCAGAGCGCACATGAGGGTTTATTGACTTTGCCAGCAAAGCCTCCATGTGTTCAAAACAGACGGACGATGAGGTGTGGAATCCGTGCACGATGTCCAAAGAACAAAAGTATCTGCTTCATCACGCACACTTTGCCAGCCGAGAGAAAATGTTTAAAATGTCTAAGCAAGTCCATGTGTAAAGACAGCGCAAAAAATGTGTTTTGCGTCTACAGGGAAGGGCCAAAACAAATAAGGTTATGAAAACACTTTAAAACATTTATTTTCTTGTATGGCTGCACAGCCCTTATGTAAGAATGAAGGGCAGGTACAATATGTTTTGAGGTGATGGTGGAAAAATATTGGAAAAACATGGCGCATACTTGGATATTATAAACCGCTCCACTGAAACTCAATAAATATTAAGTGAATAAAAAACAGGCTTCATGTGTTACGCCAAGACAAGACAAATCAATAGCTAACGGTACATTTGGGCTTTTAATACACAAGTGATCTTTAAATAATAAATAAAGACTGAACCACATACTTTAAAGGGAGAGTTCACCCAAAAATAAAATACACTACCGTTCAAAAGTTTGGAGTCAGTAAGGTTTTTTTAAAAGAAACTTATATATTCATTCACAAAAGAAGCATTCAATTGATCAAAAGTGACAGTAAAGACATTTATAATGTTGCAACAGATTTCTATTTCAAATAGGGGTTAATTCAGGATAATTGGACCATCTCAATGACAATAAGTGCCACAGTTAACCGAATTCAACCTAAATGCTGTTCTTTTTAACTTTCTATTGAAAGAATTCTGAAAAAAAATATCATAAGTTTCACAAAAATATTCAGCAGCAAATATGTTTTCAATATTTATAAGTTTGTTTCCTTGAGCACAAAATCAGCATATTAGAATGATTTCTGAAGAGTCACTAACACTGAAGACTAGAGTTGGCTGCTGGAAATTCAGCTTTGCCATTCCTTTGCCAGGAATAAACTACATTTTGAAATATTGATATTAAAATTTCAATAATATTTCACAATATTACTGTTTATACGGTATTGTTTTTGTCAAATTTTTGAGCATTGGTGTGTTTTGTAACTTTGTGTGAAAAACAGACCAAAATTTAATTTGTTGTTCACTGATCCTCACTTCTAGTGGATCACTGAGTCATTGAGGTAAACTTAAGAACCGAATGAGTCAATTTGTGGATGAATCATCAAGACCAATTCAGTTAAACTCCAAAAACCTTATGCATTTAAAATCACATATGGGTGATTAAATGAAGACCGGATTTTCATTTCTGGATGAACTATTCCTTTAGGTTATCCAAAGGTTAAAGGTAAAAAAAAAACGAAGGGAAAAAATCAGCACCCCTGGGACCTCTCTATGGAGTCTCAGGAAAAGCGATAAATCCCCATCTTCAAAAGACAAGGCATTTATTTTTGCTGAGGTTGCCCCAGCCGTGTTTAATACAACTGAAGTCCATAAATCAATGGTCTTTGTTACTTCACACACTTGTGTGTACTGCGTTTGCGTGTGTGCGATTTTAGCAGCTGAGGTCACTGAGGGGAGAGAGCGTTTGACATATATGGCTGACTTAAAAAAAAAAAAAAATGTTTAGACAGCAAAACAACTTTTAACCACACGTTTTTTTTTTTTTTTGCTTACCGTATTAGTCGGGTCATCTTGTAGTATTGAGTCGTACAGCTTATTGGCATCCTCATACCTTCAACAGAGAGATCATGTTTAAGGATAATCAACAGGAACACCGGTCATGTGAAATTAAGTGGTAGGGCTATCAAATAAAGTTCACAGTAACCAACTTTTTGTATACAGAGCGGCTTGTTTCTATAGTGACCGAGGCTACGTATCCAAGCGCCAGAAATAAACAGTCATTATTGTGCCTCCTCAAATAGCCAGTGTTGTGCGAGGTTTACTAGCTCCACAAAGAGCGTAATCCACAAACGTGATTGCCTACACTTTGATTTACCTCTAAACAAATCAGCCTGAACTTCCACCACAAATCAAGCATCGTTTCGAAGCGCATTTCGCTTAAAAAGCATTCCGAGGAGAGACGTCTATGAGTTACAGATGCAAAAAAATAAATAAATACACCCGACGGGCCCTTCAACCTGAACTGAGGGTTGGAGAGCACCGAGTGTTTGAAAAGACGTTATGAATTACGATGCTGATCTCATACAGTGTTCTCTGAAGAATGGGAGGACAATGCCACAAGCACTTCACTTGTCATGTCAAATGAAAGATGAAATCGAGCTTGTTTTTTTTTTTTACGAGGGACAACCTGCAAAGCTAACGCTGGTGCAGCCAAAGCAGTCGGTCTTATGATCAAAACCTGTTTCAGCCCGCAACCAACGACAGAAGCAGCTCTGGTTCTTATTATCATTGAGCTCCAACGCCACTTCTCTTCTCACATCCACATTAGAGCTCAATCATTCTCTGGTACATCTCACATGGCACCAGCCGCTTTGACTTACTCTATTTATGTAGAATTCAACCATGTGGGAGTGGAGGGGAGAGTTTAATTTAAGCCAAGCGTCTGATGGCAATTAGATCCAAATTTGCAGTTTATTTAATCTGACCGTGCAGGCGCAATCACTCACAATTACGGAACAGCCTGTGGCATAACTGATAAACACGTCGAAGACATGGTGAGCAGACCGACACAGATCTGAAATCCTGCTGAAACTCTATACATTAACATCAATTTATGAGCTTCTTAATTATTTGCTCAAACACAGAGACAGGGCGAATTTCTCATGGAGAGGAAACGCAGAGCATAGGTACTATGTTTACAAGTCTAGCCAGCCTTGTTTTCCCAACCAGGGAGACAAAAACAGAAAGAGATGGGGGGAAAAAAAGCACAGAGGGACCCCCAGAATAATAGCGGAAAAGACCACTTCCGTCTTCAGAATTCCTCGCTCAGGCAAAAGAGCCACAGGACTACCGAGGACTAAACCGTTCTCTCTCGCTTTTCCATTTAGCAGAAGGAACGGTGGCTTGCAAAATAAACAGCCTCCCTTCCCACGCATCCTGCCACTTACGTCCCAGAACCTCCCCTTCACCCTCCCTTGTAGCTAATCCAAGGCTGTGGTGTTAAGATGGTGCTGCGGTGTGTCTTTACCTCTCCAGAGCCTCCAGCCGCATCCCTGCTAATCGCTTCACTCTGTGACTGTCTGGAAACTGCCTCTTCAGCTCCTGTAGGCAACTCTACGCAAAACACAACAACAACAGTGATGGGGTTGACCATGCGAACATACAACTTTTCCAAACAGTCTTTGTAAACTGGTTTTCCAAACATTCTCTGTCTGCCATTGGTCTGTCAAAGTCCTGTTGTAAATTCTTGGTATTGGTTGAGCTAGAGTGAGAATCAACCAAAAATGGGTTTGTTTGTTTTTTTCTAAATATTAAGATAAAAAATTAATAATATATTTACACTACTGTTCAAAAGGTATGCAGTTAAATGCTTTTTTTTTCTTTTAAATAAGTCTCTTATGCTCAAAAAGACAGAATTTATTTTATAAAAAATACAGAAAATATACAGTAATATTGTGAAAAATTATTACAATTAAAACAACCATTTTTTATTTTAATATATTTTAGAATATAATTTACTCCTGTGATGGCAAAGCTGAATTTTCAGCATCATTACTCCAGTCTTCAGCGTCACATGATCCTTCAGAAATCATTCTGACATGCTGATTTAGTGCTGAGAAAACATTTCTTATTATTATCAATGATGAAATCAGATGTGTTTCTTAATATTTTTGAGGAAACAGTAATATTTTTTTCAGAATTCTTTGATAAATAGAAAGTTAAAATGAACAGCATTTTTAATGGTAGTGTTAATTATTTATATAGAACCTGGTTTTATTCTTTGTTTTAACTAGAACAGAGAGAAATTGAAAGTTTCTTTTATGAATAAAAAAATCTACAGAAATAATTCAAAGATTAGTGTATCAGGAATCAATAAATTAAACCTAATATAGCAAACATGATACATTAAAAATATGCAAAAATAACTGGAAAAAGTACATTTTTAATTTTAAAAGGGTCAATAGATAATTCCATTTTTAAAAAATCTACTCTGACATATTTCATATGTCAGGCTTTACAGGGATAACATCAAAACATACTGAAACATTAAACATAAGTCCTAATTACTTGCCCAAAGAAATAATTCATGTATTTTTTGCACCACAGTTTCAGTGACTATGCAAAGCCTGCTGGATTATAGAGCACTTGAAAATTATACTACAACTCTCAAGGGTGATGAAATGTGGGCTTCGTACATTTTTTTCATCTACAGCATTTAAAACTTTATAGATCTACTCTAAAAAGTGTGATGTGACTAGTTTGACAAGACAATATTACAGCTAAGGTTTCAGCTGACCATAAAATGAAACAGTAACTTTCCTGTCCACGGGTGCCATGATAAACAGGTCGGCCATACAGCTGTGAGGGAAGACGTGAAAAATTGCAAGTGACGTGGGTGAGAATTCAGAGCACTACACAGCGGGATCCCACAATTCCACACTGGCTACTATAAAAAGCAGAAGCAGGATGCTACTTTTACCAGTTCTTTCCCACTGAGATGAACAGGCCCCCGTTTTTTTCACACACTCATGACTTGGTGAGGAATGGTTACTGTCAAATTCAATGTTTTCTTGGTTAAGATGGAAAGTTTGCTCTGTGGCTTAGCCCGGCTGACCCACCATGCTCACAGACGGTTTTTCCCGCTGTTTTCCTAGCCACTGGTAAGAACCTCAGAAACTGACTACTGTAAGTGTCTCAAGTCAACAAGGAGGATCCGGAACATCCCTGAATTTAATCTTAATCCATTTATTTGTTTTTTTTTTTCCAAAGAAACATGCGAAATGTTGCATTTTCAATGGACAAAAACTGTACTGATGTTTAACAACAAACCGACTGTTCAGCTGACGAAACATCTTTTTGAAAAAAACTTTCATTACACAAAAGCTCCATAAAATAGTTTTGAAAGTTGTCCGTTTTCGAAATTACATGATCTAGGACCTTTATACAGCGCGTGCAATTGTAAAGTCTGAAAATCTATCCCTCACCCTTATTTTCATCCACGTTCAATATGGCATCTAACCTGAAGGTCTATACTAGACGAGAAAACTCACCCAGGCCAGATCGTCACGACTGCAGTCCAGCGCCGCAATCATCACCTGCTCGTAAATTATCCAAACTGAACACAGGAGACAAACATAAAATGACACCATATTAGGAAATCCATTTTTCATCTTGGTAGCAAAGATGACAAATGAACATTGAGGCCATGTGAACTCCTTTCAAGCAAACTGTGACGTTTCTTCTCTGTATCATTAGAAAAGACAATCTTTAGCATCTATCAGCGACATACTTTGTCTTCGTAATCTCCGGGTGTGGGCGAGCTGGCAGGTTTCGTGGAAATGCTCAGGAAATTCACGCCACGCCGCCAAACAAAACTAAGACGCAGAATTTTGACAAGAAAACCTTAGCGAATTCATCAGTTTTATGTATCAGTTCAGTCAAACACCGCAAAGGGTGAGCGAATTTCACCCTCTATTCGTCATGACATGCGTTATGTGCTGAAATTGCGCAGCTATCGTCGTCTCGGCCCAAGAAGTGCGTCATTACTTTGACAGATTACAGGAATTTAAAAATTCCTACAATTAAATGCTTAAGTAATTTCCAAGATGGCAACGTTTAATGTTCAACTGGCAACCGTAACAAAGCGAGTGGCTTTAGCTGCTCTATTTACAATAAAGAAAACTGATTAGGGGGCTTGGCTAATGGATCCAATTAATGAAATTAATGCTCCATGACAGACAAGTGTGTTTTGACATGCATGCCCGAGTCTATCGGCTGAATGATTTTAAATGTGCTAATTGAGAAAGAACAATAAAATCCCACTGAACAAGAAAAAACTGATATTCCAAAACAAACAAACGCCTGGAGTTTTTTGAGCTGTTTTTATGATTCCAAGTCTTGCTTTGATAATTACCATCTTGTTTCACAGCCAATTTAAGAGCTGGTTTCAATAAAAACAAGCTGTGTAAAGTATTTACCCTGCTCTTTAAGGACAGTATGAATCATAATCACAACAAAAAAAATAAAAGTTTCTGTAAAAAGACTACATCATGCATTAATAAAATACAACTCATCCGACAGCAAGTGCTCTTTGGTTCTGATCAACTGATCTTTGCTTCCTTCTTTCCTTAATTAGATAGCAGGCCTATCTAGAAATTTCAAATGCTTCCTATAGCCTCAATAACATCGTTATTTTTTTGTTTGCTTGTATGAGCACATGGATTGCAGTAAATGCCTTATTGAGAGCTGTTTGGCAACTTACAGCTTGGATCTTTCATTGTTGTTTGCTAAGATTCCTTAAACAGTAGTGTTGTTCTCTTACGAAACAGCCAAAAGACGTTTAATAATGGTTATTTGAGATTACATGTGGTTTTATACTAACAACATGGACGAAGAAAAAAAAGGCCTAAATTCGATTTGTGTAGAAAAAAGAGCCCAATTTCTCCAATTGGTAAACCAAAATTGTCAACTATAGGAGTGAGTTTTAGAGCCAGTATGAAGGATTGGATCACCTCTGAGATAATGATTTTAGCTGAAGAGAGTTTTGGCTTTAGTGGCTATGTTTGACAACACGATTGCAGGACTTCATCTGCTTGTCTGGCTTAGAAACCCATAACTGACCAAAGCAAATAAATATTAAGCCATCTGAAATGTTTCTGCTGTTTCCACTATAACCTCATTTCAATGTCAAGAGAAAAACTGAAGAGTCTTTTTGTTATCGGATCTAGAAGACTAGGGAAAGAAAACAGAATTGGTGCTCTTTTCCACCTTCTGCAATAGTCATATTCAAGCGGTCAGACACTCGACAGACAATACTTTTGTTAGAGAGAAAAATAAGCCAGTGTTCAGCAACTTCATATGTTTTCATATTTTTTCCCATTATATTTTTTATCCATTAATGGATCCAAATACTTCAGTAAAAACTTTAAAAAATACATTTTTATGTTGAAATTTGGCATAAACTGCTTATTTCGAAAAGTCTTGCCTAAAGAAAAATAAAGGTTAATGGCCTCCACCGCTGAACTTTTATTGCCCAGACCACAAAACCTTAACTAGCCACTCAGTGAAGTTTATCTATTTATTTTTTTTTATTTAACAATTTATATATTTTTATTTAACAATTTTAAGTTTTTAGTGGCAGTAGTTTAAAGAGTGAATTTAGAAACAACTTCTCAGAGAGTGTTTTATCTCACATTTTAATAGTAAACTCTTTCCGAGAAGTTGCACTCTAAATACATTCCCCTTTAAATCACTGCCACTACAGCCATCAAAACACTGCTTTTGTAACAAACTCGCTACCTTAATAAATTTCAAGACATTTACTGTCAGACTTCAGACCGCCTGCTGTGGGAAATGTTCGTATTATTTGTCTAATGGGAATATAACCACACAATAAAATGTTATAGTTATTCAGCCTATTTATTTGTTAACTATCCATCAGTTCTTCTATTGAAGGAATGCACTTAGTGGCCATATGTGCATAAGAAATGCGTCTGATCATTGTCAGGCAGACATCACCCTAAACCGGATCTAATTATAAAATCCATTAAGTTTACAATGAACTCTATAATGTTATAGAGACTAAAGGTTATTTGTGTTTTAGAACTTCTTATAACTTTGCTTTTGTTTACTGTAAATATACTTACTGTCATCTCCCAGTTTAGATGCATGCTCATTAATCAGCTC
This sequence comes from Spinibarbus caldwelli, assembly GCA_039654775.1. NCBI lineage: Eukaryota > Metazoa > Chordata > Actinopteri > Cypriniformes > Cyprinidae > Spinibarbus > Spinibarbus caldwelli. Next base: position 26,784,529 of record CM077227.1, on the reverse strand, counting down.
TTCACCGACATCCACAATCTGCTCACTGTTCCTGTAATTCTCTTCTCTCCACTTACGGAGTTTGTCACGCATCTCTGAAATGCAATAAAGGAACACATTAGTCCTTGGCTGAAAATTTGTCACAAATTTATTTTCATCATCAATTATTAATTGTGAATATAACATACTTTCTATATTCATCTTCCTACTTGGTTTTCAATATCTTTAGTGCTCCATTAGACTGACATGTTTCCTGACTATATACTTTGATTAAGTTAATCAAAACAAAACTTTAGGACAGTCTATATAAAAAATAAAAATAAAAATAAAAAACTCAACTCCTGATAATGACAGTATTTTCTAAAAAAAAAAAAAAAAATGATAAAAAGGCTAAAAATATCAAATATATTTTTAAATAGCCTATTTAAAATAAAATCACATACAGTGGGGTCTGGAAGCACTAATTATGCTTTTATTATTTTTACAAATTAAATTATCTGAAAAACAATTTAACTAAAAAGTAACATCACAATGTCTTACAGGGTTTTTCCTGGCTCAAAATGAGGCGGAGGTGGTACCATCCTGATCATGTGCATACAATTTACCCACACTTTAACTGGCTGGAACAAACTATTTTTACCCACGAAGTATTTTAGGTGTTATAATAATTATATGATTGAAAAAAATTATAATTATAAAGTTACATTTTACAAAAACAAACTAAAAGCCTATATACTAAAAGCCCTTATGTAGTATAGGTGAACATAAACGTAACATTAGGTTGTTAAACACTTTGTGAAATTGAAAATCTTTATCCACTCCTAATAGTCTCCTAGTCCACATCACTTTGATCCAATATACATGTATCCACGTAAAGTGTCTAGAAAATAAAACATTTTCTTACAGCCTTACGTGAATTCTTTTGGTAGACTACATCATGAAATGCAATCACAGCAGGGTAAGAGTTGCATTACGCTTAGCATCAAGCTAAGAGTTTTTATAAAATTAATAGTAAACTTTTACTCAAATCTCACTTCAAACCAGCATTGAGTGTTTGTAATAACTTACGATTGCGATTTAATGTGGATTTTGGTCATATAATGTTGTTGAAGTAAGTTATTTGTAGTTTTTATACTAAGCTAATAGTTACACCAGCTTGGCATTTCTCATGTAAACATTCTTTATTGTTATGAAAATACCCCAAATCTAATGAAAATAGCATACAAACCATATGCTATCATTATTGTGAGTTAAATAAAGGGCCCTCTGAAATCTGATTCATTTTTTCCCAAATTCCGTTTTATTTTTTTTCCAAATTCCATTTTTTTTTTCTTTCTAATTTTTCTGGAATCCTTTTTAATGGTTAAATTACATTTTATTAATCAAAAAGCATGTCTAATTAATTAAAATCATGAAACTTATACAACTTCACATTAGTTTATTAAAAGTTTAACAAAAATGACATGTTTAGGGCCCTATGAAATGTTTTATTTTCTTTTACCATATGTTTATTGTTACCAAATTCTGTGTTGTAGTAGCATGTCTAATTATTTGAACATAAAATAATTAAACATAAACAACTTAATTTATCCAAATTTATTCTTAAAATAGTCTCATGAAATGTTTTCTTTTTCCTCAGAAATTCTGTTGTGTCTAGTTATCAAATGAAGGCATAAAACATTAATTTCATTTATATTTAAATGATTAAAAATCAAACTTTATTTATTTATTTTGGCAAACAAAGGAGATTTACTATTAAAATTAAAACATGGAATAGATTTTTTTGATCATTACTTAAAAAAATTAAGTTTTAATAATTTTAGTAGTAGCCTAGTAGCATCAGTGCTGCAAGTTAAACCGAACTTTTATTTTGAAGGGTTGCCGTGAAAACCTTTACAGTTCTGTGCGACGCTAGTTTTACTCAAATGAAACGGTAAAATACTCATGAAGTGACTCTCAAAGCAGTTCTGGAGATGTTGTTCATGTGTTTATGTCCTCATTAGTGAGACGGCAGACTCTGAAATCACCGCGAGCGTCACGCGCTTCTTCAGTATGTGTGTAATAAACGAAACCGCGCGTCTCCGCCATTCATTCATTCATTCATTCAGAGATGATCGCGTAATTTGAGTTAATGCTCATCAGATCGCGTAAATCACTTGAAAATGAATAGAAATGATGATTCTGTGTACATAAATATCAAGTACACTTGTATAAAAATATAAGTATTTCTCCAAATATGAGCTAAAAGCTCTAATGGATGCTGTTCAGAGACGCTTGCACGTGCCTGAGTTTTGTCGACAACCAGAAGCGGCCGCCTCATAATTCTCTATGCAGGAAAAACCCTGGTCTTAGTGTCTGAAATCCTTGTTTTGCTTTAATGATAGCACTCCAGCACAATTTGAGAAATCAAGTTGCGACTAAAAAGCAAGTCATGCATCATATAATATATCAGTGATGAATTCATCTAAATTGATCAGTGACGGCTATTATAAACCTGCAGATCATTGCACTGAATTAAAATGTCAGTTTTATGGCAACAAAAGGGTGTAACACGTTAATCATAAAAACAACGGGAAATGATGATCATCTGAAGTGAACTGAATCATTCTTTATTGTCTGACTGTAGATGAACAACATGATATTCAGGTGCATCAATATCACATCTGATCTTTGCAAATCCCTAAATCCACAAGGGATTCATCATAAACAGACCAGACAGACATTAAAAAGACTTACATTAATAATCCGCTTACGTTTCAACGTCATAATTTAAATAAAGCACACAATAATAATTAAATACACAGTCAACCTTTTCAGCGTAACATCTTTATGCGAACATAAAATGGTATTTTCTAGAATAAAGGTTTTGCTACTAAGCTGTGCCCCATATATGCTAACTGGCTACCTACATAGCATGTTGTCTTCAAAGAAAAGCACAAAAAATAAGGTACATAGTTCGTAAACCTGTACAAAATGAATAACTCGGGTATCGATAGAATTACTGTAGACAGATACTGAATATCTTTATAACCGCTGTTAACGAAAACAAAGTCATTTACCTTCCCAACTGACATCGTAGAGCTCCGATATAGACGACATGTTTTCTTAGTTCCGCCCCTCGTGAGCTGATTGGTGGATGACAGTGACGTTGTCAGTTAAAGGGATAGTTCACCCAAAAATGAAAATTCTGTCATCATTTACTCACTGTCAAGTAGTTCCAAACCTGTATGAATGTCTTTGTTCTGTTGAACACAAAGGAAGATATTCTGAAGAATGTGGGAAACAGAGCAGTTATGCGGCACCATTGACTTCCATAGTATTTTTTTTTCCCCTACTATGGAAGTCAGTGGTGCCCCAAAATAGCCAGGTTACAAACTTTCTTCAAAATATCTTCCTTTGTGTTTGGCAGAACAAAGAAATTCATACAGGTTTGGAACTACTTGAGGGTGTGTAAAGGATGACAGAATTTTCATTTTTTTGGGTGAACTATCCCTTTAACGCTGTGAGAAGGGTCAATTAAGGGCAAAGGCAAAATCCAAGCAATTCTTTTATATTCAAACAATACCCAAAAAGAGATTTTATTGTTAAAAATCTGCATTTAAGTATATAATATTTAGACAAAAATCACAAAATAACTCAAGAGTAACTCCAACGTTTTAAGAAGATGAACACTTCAACAGCAAAATATAAAATAAATAAATAAATTACACTCAAAATATGGGGGGATTTAGTGATGCAAGTCAAAGATCAGTAGCAATGAAATAATTTTAAAGTATTTAATTAATAATTAGAAAAGTTAAATAATAATTAATTAAATAATAATTATAACAATTCAATAATGCATTTTTCTCTTGTTTTCTGAACTAAATAATGCGGATTCAGTAATAAAAGAATTATAGGCTTTATATTGAATTCATAAGGTTTTGTCTGTTTTATTACCATAGAAAGTCTTCGTACTGTAGCATTTCTAAAGGTTATTGTGGTTTTATATGCTGTGTCTATTTTCTTTCTCTCTATGTGCTCAATTGGTCTCTAAGGAGCTGTGGATCTGGCTCAGCGTGTGATTTACTCTGCTGTGTCTACCACACAGTGCACTCACCAAGTGGACTCAGCACATGCTTGTTTATAGTAGCACAACCTAAACTTGATGTCATTCCTATTTGTGGCTGCTTGTACATTGTACAGTTTAACCAAGGTTTGTTTCCTAAAGGACACTGTGGCATAGTGGTGTAAAAAGAGCACCTAGAAAATGCCATCCTCTCTACAAAAGTTGTGCGGTTCGCTGTGCTCTGAGCTCTGGTGACTTGTGGATTCCTAATTTCCAGGTCTCCTGGATGGCAGTCACTTGATATGTGGATAAGGCTTTTTGCTGGAAAGCTATAACAACCACATGAAAACAAGCCAGCGCTAGCTGTTGGGAAATAACTAAAAGGCAAAGCTACTAAACTTACACCACTATTCAATTGAGATTCATTTACATGAACAGATTCACAATAACGAATCACCAATCCAAGTCCCTGAGTGTTTTTGTCATATTTAGTATACATTTGCCAGGTTATCAAGTTTGGCACTGTCACCCTAATTGAAGTTGTTCTTTCATTCAGAACCTCTCATTGTATTTGAATGAGCAAAAGCGTCTCTGTCTGACAGGGCAGTGAAAGTCACATTGTAATGCAAGTAGCAACAGCTCTTTCTTTCAAATTAGGAATAGAATCAAGTGAAACTGATTATCAAAAATAAAAAATGTAGGGTTCTTGTTTCAATCCATTGTTCACTCTTAAAAATAAAGGCTCTAAAAGAGTGTTTTTGCAGTGATGCCGTATAGAAGAACCATTTTTGGTTCCCCAAAGAACCTTTCGGTGAGCAGTTCTTAAATGAACCATTTTGAAGTACATTAAAAAAAATCTAAAGAAACTTTTCTGCATTTGAAAGGCTCCATGGATGTTCAAAGTTCTTCATGGAACCATTAATGCCAATAAAGAACCTTTATTTTTAAGAGTGTTGGTTGATCTTGAGGCTTGCAGTTGATTGTAGGAAGGGAGATTGGAGTGCATGCATGCAGCATGCATCACCAGAGATAGGTTTGTTGTACCAGAAGATCCAGTTATGACATTTTATGAAGGTCAAAAAAGACAGAAACATATAATTGTTCACAATAAGACGAATAACATACGTTTAGAAAATAGATTGGGTGAATTTCCATTTCATTCCGACTTTAAGGGCCTGCTGCTGACCTGCGTGTCAGACCAGTTCATGTAGAAGACACCTCACTCGTGTTCACAGGTCCGACAAGCTGTTTACAGGCATCAGATTCATTTACAATTGGGTCTACGGGAAGTGAGGAAAAAGGTAGCACATGCTTTGTGTTTACTTTGGAGCTCCGCTTTTGCCAGAAGTGTCACCATAAGGAGAGATCAATAACAGCCATTTGAAAACCGAAATTGTGCTGCTTAACTACTGTGTGCGTAGTTTTCCGTGCTTTTGGAGCACCACATGTGACATGAGGTAGACCTGTGTTTCCCCTCATATGCCTGCTTCCACAGAAAGAGGGCATTCACTGAAATACTCTGTTCAGACATTTTATTTTGATTTCTGACAGAAGTAGTCAAGGCTGCTGATCTCTGACACAAGCAGTTATAAAGACGCAATTTGGAGCAATGGGTGAGGTGTTCTGTGGCTTTAAACAACTGCTGCACTTTTCCAGTCTTCTCTTTTTTTTTCAAACAATATCTTCCAATTACAGAAAATGAAGGCAGATGCCATTTACAACAGTATTTGCTTTGAAAGCAAATCTTGACCCCAGCCTGACAGGATCGCTTTCAATCTTAGACAAATCATATTCAACTGTGTGCCTGCTTTGTTATAATGAAGCTTCTTCCATGGCACCTTTGACCTCTAGACCTGGTCGTTGTGGCAAATTGCAATTATTAAGTAACACATTTTCTTTCTCACTTTCTTTACTGGCTCCAGCACACACACACTTACAAACCCACTAACAAGTGTGTCACACACCTCTTGTTCCAGTGCCAAGAAAATTAGTCAACTCTCTACTGATCCTGTGACATAAAACCTGGTCTAAATGTTAGAATGTCTGCCAACACTTGCACAGGATTACATGCTGCTGACTGAGTTTATGGATGTCATTCTTTCTCATTAAGTTCATTTCAAACCACGTCTCAAATGACACCACACTGTGAAAGTGAAAATGGACAGTTGTTACCTTGAAGAGTTATTTCTTCCTGATGTGACTCCTAAAATGACTTTCATTGATGTAACCCAGCGAATTCTGGTTGAATCAATCATTTTAAATATATTTAACTTAAATATAGTTAATTTAGATGTTAAACAATACTTTTTTTTTCTTTTACAATGTATAAAAATTGAGGGGTTTGTAGAAGGCAACAGTAAGTTAAATTACATCATTTACATTAGCAAATGTCTTGATCAAAATTGCCAAATTGCTGTATGTTATGAATTTCATAAAAGTTCTACTTAAATTGAATGCCTTTATTTACATGGTTTTAATCAGTTTAATAATACATGCTTCATCTCATGTTTTGGTGAGAATTTTATATCGTGAGCAAAGTGCAATTCTGAAACACATATAATGTCACATTTAATTTTAAAAGACAAAGCAGCACACACAGTCTTTAAGATTTGGTACATAAAACATGACAAGGGAAACAATCATCTGGTTTTTATTGTGGCAAACTGCCCCAGTGAATGCTGGGAAAAGAGTGAATGATAAATGATTAATAAATAAATTATATTTATTTATATATATATTTATATATTTATATATATATATATATATATATGGTTATTTTATTTATATAAATTACATTTATATATAGTTTAGTCTGATAATGATCATTATAATAACTGCTTATTTGACTTTTGAAATGTTGTTAGAAATTCAAAATGAGTAAAAAGAAGAAAATATATTTGATTTTCAAAAAAAAAAAAAATTAAAATTAAAAAAACCTCACCTACACACTAATTTGCAAGTATTTTCTGAAATTATTACTTAAAATTTAAACTTGGAAAAAAAAATGTTTTAAATATTAAACATTGCTTGTGACAATAGACGTTTGTTATTATGAATGTGCTTGTAAACTTGGCTCGTAATATCTCCCCAAAACCTAGCGACACATTTACTGGAGATGTGATTGGAAAAAACAAAGGCCTGTTGAAAAGCTATTGCATTGTCTCTCTACACTCCAACATGTGCTCTAAAGCTGTAAAACCACAACCAAAGAGCACCTCATTTAAGCTGACAGCCTGGAAACCTTTTTCCTGTTGTGAAATACTTTTCAAGCTCACGACACTGCACATTATTTGCCGTCCTCAATTGGAACTCATTTCGTTTAGCAAAACACTTCCTGCGACCGAATGGGTCACGCCTCAGTTGCCCTCAATATGTAGGGGCAATAGAGCATGACCCACAACTCACCTATGCCACTGTCGCTCCTTGGACTCGATTCGTAACGTCTATAAAGATGTTTTAGAGTCTTCCCATGCGTCTGCTAGGCTTAGCAAAGTACAGCCATATCAGAAAAGATACAGGACACCTACTGTAGCAACGCCAACACAAAGGAATGACTGTTGTCACCAGTTCTGTAAACAGTAAGCACAATTACGAGAAACCGCTGGAAATACAGCTTGTTTTTATAGCACGTCTGTAATTTCCTCAACTTTACTCTGGCGGGTGAAGAGCAGCCGAAGCACAATGATTTCACAAGACCACTGCTTGATTCTCCACAGAAATAGGTCTTCCCAGAGTTGCAGTATCCAAAGTAGCGGTGGTCTGGCCCTTTTCTGCTATTGTTGCAACTGAAGACATCTATGTCCTCAGGGGGTCAGCAATCATTTGAGGTTTTGGTGCATTCAAAAATGCAAACTTAGCGCCATTTCATTTTCATTTTTAGCTACTTCATATTTGCCTCATCCTTGCTATTTAACCAGGCAGGACCATCCAAGTTTGTAACCAAATTTATGTAGTCTTTTTCTCAGTGTTATGGTTAAACCTAACACAACATATTTTTTTTTTATTATTATTTTTTTTTTTTCTCAAAAGTTTTCACAAAGGAAATAGCAAAGAATTACTAAACTTGTTTATCATAGATTAATCAATATACTCGCTATCAATTTTTGCTCATTGAAAGTTTTATATATAAATAAATGAAGAGTATTTTGGGTTTGGGGTTAAGGTTTTTGGTTTGGAGTCGGTAAGACTTTTTTAAAAAAAGTTTTTGAAAGAAATCTCTTATGCTCACCAAGGCTCCATTTCTTTCAGTAACATTGCGAAATATTATTATAATTTAAATAACGGCTTTCTATTTTAATATATTTTTATAATGTAATTTATTCCTGTGATGGCAAAGCTGTATTTTCTGTAGCCAATACTCCAGTCTTGAATGATCTTTTTCTCTTCTGTAAAGCACTTCGTAAACACTGTTTTTAAAAGGTGCTATATAAATAAAGCTTTACTTACTTCAGAAATCATTCAAATATGCTGATTCGGTGCTCAATAAACATTTCTTATTATTATCAATGTTAATAATAACAGTTGCACTGATTAATATTCTTGTGGAAAACTTTTTTCAGAATCGATGAATAGAAAGCTAAAAAAAAAAAAAAAACTGCCATTTGGTCAGTTTATTACGGTGGCCGAGAGAGCTCAACGCGCTGCAACTTCAGAAAACACATGCAAATAGGAAAAGCACCAGCAAATCAAGAAAACATCTTCATCAATTTGACAGCAGGTGCTGCAAATGCTCACAACGCAAACAAATAAAGAATCGCGCTACAAATGCTCACAGCACAACCAAATAAAGAATTTTATTTGCAGTGCGTTTCTTTATTTGGTTTTGTTGTGAGCATTTGAAGTACGTGTGTTGTTAAATTGATGAAGTTGTTTTCTTAATTTGAAGGTGATTTTTTCTATTTGGAGTGTGTTTCTTTATTTGTTTGTGTTGTGAGCATTTGCAACACGTGTGTTGTCAAACTGATGAAGTTGTTTTATTAATTTGAAGGTGTTTTTTTTCTATTTGCAGTGCGTTTCTTTATTTGTGTTGTGAGCATTTGCAGCGCATGTGTTGTCAAATTGACGAAGCTGTTTTCTTAATTTGCAGGTGTTTTTTCTAGTTGCAGCGTGTTGAGCTCTCTCGGCCACCGTAATTTATGCATCCTTGCTGAAAAAAAATCTTAACAAAAAGTTAGTGCATCATATCAAAATTGACCCTATTTATAAATATAATGTTAACCAATAGCCATTGTTTTAGCAAACTGTTTGCTAAAAAATTCACCGTGAAATATATCACATTACATTGGTAAATGGGATGAAAATAGCATCCGCAATAACTTTAAAATGATGTTAAGATCATTTATAGTTAAGTTATATAGTAAGACAACATGAACAAACAAATCTACACCAGACAAATACCCCCCATTTATTGTTCACGGAATAAAATAATCATGGCTGGCAATTCGACAATAGCAGAAATGCAATTTAATTCTAGAATTAGATAATAGAAAAGGTGATAAAAACTTTTTAAATATAAATATTAAACGAGAACAATAAAATCTTTATTTTTTAAATGCACTTCATTACTTTAATTTTATTTATTTATTTATTTATTTTATTAGTAGAGGTTTCTTTCAATCACAGTTTCACACAAACACTCAAATGCATTTGCACGTCCAGAAAAACATTATTGGACACTCCGCTTTTCCATTAAATCATTAAAACCTTTAAAATGTAGTCTTGACTTGAATTCTCAGAGCAAGCAATTGTGTTCTGGCTTACATGTGTGGTGCAGATGTTGTCTCAGTGCGCTCGGTGCAATGGGAGGTTCTGTGTGAGTTTGCATTGTTTGCTCACCCCCTTAGCTCCTCAGATAACCCAAGTCCAATGGCATCAAATACGACAGTGCTGAAGTCAGCATCAGGCATGGGATAACGGGTCTGGGATGGTAATTTATCAGTAAACACGTCCAACGAGCGAGGTGATGCATATCTAAAAAGCAAGGGGGGAAATCATTTGAATTCATATCACTGGTACTGAGGCCCTAAGCGAAGGTTTGACTTTGAGGTATCATGCATGGAGGCATTCATCTCTAGAGGCAATTGATTTGGATTCATTTGATATTGCAATGAAAAGCAGCTGGATGACTTGTCTGGCAGTGTCTTCTACTTAATAAGGCAGCTATCAGTGGTTTTTCGCTGAAAGTTTGGCTATGTGTTGCTATATATATCATCCTATTTCATTAGATCATTTTTTCATGGAATGTCATGAACTGCAGTGAGACACGTTTTTTAAATAATAGTTGAAAATAAGGCTGTCAATATTGGCTAACATGCTAATTTAGTGCAATTCAAGGAGCAATTCAAACTTGATTGAAAAGAATGACGATAGTTAGGCTATTCAACATTCAGCTCCATGTTTTTAATCAATACCTTGCTTCTCTTATGAAACGACTTTACTTTCCCACTGACATCTCGGGCCGCAGCTGGAATCCCGACTAAAATAGTCACAAATGTTACCACAACTTTCACATTTTGTCGCAAACTTTGTATAGGCCAATTTTTATGCAATATGAGGCAGTATAATAAAACAACAAACACAGTGCGAGCTGTGAGTCGCGAACAAATGATTCATATGAACTGTCTCTTTTGAGTCAGCCAAAAAGATTCACAAATTCGATAATTTCCGGTTATGCCTGATTTGAAACGAACTGGGAACCTTTTCTTTTGTATACTTCAGGTTAGCGGTACTTATATTACTCTATTTGTTCGCTGGTTACTTTATATGACAACGTTCAATTAAAGATACATATTCAAAGTCAGAATTATTCTCGCAAAAAATCTTAAATGTATTCATATAACACATACCATTTGGATCTAGTGAGAGCTTCAGTTTGGAGTGTATTTCAATGTAATAAAATAGGATATGCATTAGTCATCATCAGACAATTAAGAGAAACAAAAATGGCATGTTTACAGTGCATTTTTTTACAAGCATCCAGTCAAACTGCCCTGTGTTCCTGGCATATTTTTCTTCTTATTCACATTGTGGGCCATGGCTCCTCATTAAGACTACCTTCGTCTCTGCCAGGTTGGGTAGACTGGAGAGCGCCTGGCAGCAGCAGCCCACACAAAGGTGTGCAGAAACCGGCCAGACGTGGCTGCTCTGGGGACCACCCTCCAATCTTTTACTCCTAATGGAGTCAGATAAGTAACAACAGGGGGTCTCCTCAACAATGCATTTAACAATAGTTCCCTGGAGTTAATGAGGTACCTACAGGGTCCCATGATACACATGAAGTGGGTACAATGCCAGGCTGTTGTGTAGGCTGTTTATATCACATCCTCTATGTACATATCACCTCTTTTCTTTCATGAACTTCCTTTATCACATTCATATATATATACACACAATGAGGTCATTTTGTTTGTATTTATTTATCTTCATTCATAGTTAAGCTGTAAAATGCAAAGTCAATGTTTTGCTTTATTGTGAAGTGGAATAACACAATTGCCACACTTCACGGGAAGCAAGGGAACCAGGAGACGAGGAATTTCACAAAACAGAGTCTTAAGCCACAAGGGAACACAGATCACGGACAGTATAGACATTCAAATGACGTATAAGGACCAACCAACATGAACTGAATGGACTGGCTTTTAAGGACAGGACAATCAGGGGAGGAAGACGAGACACACCTGGAATCAAATTAACAATTAACACGAGGGAGAAACACACACAAACAGGTCCATAGTCCTGACAACAATGTTTTACTTGTATTATTTTTCTCTATCTCTATTTATTATGGAAAAGTATAATGGAATGTTCAATGGTTTGTTTTCTTTCTTTCTTTCTTTCTTTCTTTCTTTCCTTTATTTATTGTGAAGTGGTATAACAATGTTTTGTTTATATTTATTTTTTATTTATATATTATGAAGTGGTATAATGCAATGTTTAATGTCTTGCTCTATTTATTTGTTTGTTTACTTATTGTGAACTGGTATAACAATTATTTACTTTTATTATTTATTTTTTTAAGTGGTATAACACAGTGTTTACTGTTTTGCTTTCATTAGTTTTTGTTTTCTTTATTTCTTTATTTATTTATTGTGAAGTGGTATAAAAACATTTCACTTATTTACTTTTAACAATGTTTTCTTTGTTTATGTATTTACTTATTTTGATGTCATATATTTTAATGTTCAGTGCTTTCTTTCTTTCTTTCCTTCTTGTGAAGTTGTTTGTTGTGTATTGATATAGCACACAACCATGTTCACTCGGTTGAACACAGAACCAGAGCTTTCATACATGGCCAAATTGGCTGTACATGGTCATATAAAACTGTAAGCCTCTATGTGCAGTGGTAAAGTGTGATGGATTTAAAACAAAATGCAGAAGTGGTTTTTACTTACAAGTCTTATGTAAGGTGCTGTTTTTTATTTTGAGGCTTGAGGTTTATGATAGTGAAAGGAAGAAAGATGTACATTTGTGCGTGTGCACTCGGGGTGGAATACTTAATTGTGCAAGTTATTATTTTTGTGGTCATACCCACCACTTTTCTCAGTTGGGATGGGTGGAGATGGAGCGTGGGCGTGCAGTATTCACTCCGACGTGTTGTGGAGCATCTGCATAGTGTAGTTTCCAGACAGAAGAGTTGTAAAAAAGAAGCAACAACATCTGGGGCAATCAGAACTTTTCCTGCAAACATTTTACTGTCTACCACAGATATTTAAACCATTCATTTCCATCTACATAAACACTGTATGTCCAAAAACATCAAGGGAGATACTTTTGCAAATATATTAATTGAGGCCATCTTTTACATCAATTTGATTTGCAGCATTTGCAGGGAAATGTAGACCTTCATCCATGAGCTCATTCAACACTTCGTCAGTCAAATAAGGTTCTAAAAATTTCGGTTCGTTTTAAGAAACTGACTTTAATGATCCAGAGGGATTTGGGTTTACTAACTTCATCCAATTGCAAATGCAGAAAGGTCTCTGTTTTTCCGGAGCAATGGGTACGTTTCCCTCAAAGGAACATCAGCGATTTAATCACCTTAGCGCTCACAGTTTCCCGTGCATTAACAAAGCCACAATTTGGTATGATTCACTGTAAAACACAGTTCCTCTTTATAAATGGCTCTATTTGTGTTGAAATGACCTGTTAAGGAGGTACCATGCCAAGAGAACTTTTTTTTTTGGTGTCTGCTTGCGTTTGCATTGCGTAAATTATGGGTCACCAGCGTCACCTTGACTTGAAATCTGCAGCCTGCTCTTCAAAGGTGTTTTGGTGGCTTGTGTTAGTCACTGGTGGTTTTTTGTCAAGGTCTGTAACCGCAGATATTAATAAGCAAAGCTTTCATATGTTCTGGAGTATTAGCTAACGTGTCAATCTTCAGGAAATATTATTTCTCCATTTCCTCATGTGTCACAAATAGGTTGCTTCAAAGCAATATGCACTCATACTATAATATAAAGCTTTTGTATTATGAATTTAGCTTGATTCAAGTTTAAACGGACGTGCAAGAGAACTAAAAAGTGAATTTTCATCACGCTCGCTGTCTCTGACTCTTCTAGCCTCAGTCTTGTTTGGTGGAGCGGGTAAACGTGGATTTTCCAATGCTGTGCTCCAGGGCCTCCTTCATTAAAATGATTGGCTGGTTGAAACAGGAGAAACCAGAGCAATTTGGCCTCAGAATTAATTTTTCAAAAGTAGTCTTAATGTCAATTAGTATTCTATTGCGGTGTTTAACCTATTGCTCCTTCCTTTTCCAGCAGTCTTTGCCAGCAATGGACTCTTTCTGGAAGTCATTGCCTTATCAAGTTTACAAGCAAAATAAAAAAACAGTTGATTTTGTTTGCTGATTTCAGCATATTGGTTGCGTTCGCTCTGAAATAACTAATAAAATACTTTGCTGCACTCATCATATTTAGAAATATAATAAGAATTTAAAACACCAAAAACATCTCGAATTTAGAAAGACTTTATGAGCTAGCATTTTATGTTTATGTTACTTTCATATAAATAATTACACCTTGATTTCCGAAAGAGACAGCGGAACATGTGTACTTTATAAATAGGGACAGTGAGGAAAAATAATTCTATCTTAAGTGCTGAAGCATTTACAATCCCTACTCAAAATTTACAAAAACTACTCAACAACTAAAACTACTCAATACCAAAAAAAAAAAAAAAAAAAAAAAATCAGATGATTGGTTTACAGAGAAAACCTTGTGCACACATAAAGACTGTGAAAATTGGCTCGTAGCTAAAGCAAGCGTGACATTTTGAAGTGATTTTTCCATGTTTCATAGGGAGACGTTAGAAATCATGTCAACCTTTTCACCTCAAAACCAACACAATGTCATGCTATTCAAAATCAGTGAAAAAGTTTGTCCAAACAAAAGTATTAAAATACAACAAAAATGTTTAACTATAAAGTTCTCAAACATATATATGCTCATACAAAGACATCTTTAACTTCTGTTGTTTTCCTTCCAGACTCTAAGTACGCCTGGGGTGAACGGTTAAACAGAATCGGCCAAAGTGACAGCTTTACATTTGTGACTCATTCCTCAGTCAGGAGAAACGAAAGGTTCAATGTTACAAGAGGGAAATTGTTTTGGGATCCAGGACAGTGCCGTGTGGTTGTCAAGTAAACACGGTGCTGGTGGAACCTATTATAGATGGACCATTTAGGAGCTGATATTGGCTCTTCTTTGCAGTGTATGGCCAACACATGGGCATCTTTATGAGACAGCTGCTGAAGTGAGGAGTAAAACCCGCTGGATGCACTTTTGCTCATGTCTTCAATTTCTCAGTTGAGGTAGGCCCATATTGCATGATTATTTTGACAGTAATGTCACTGAGTGAATTTTTTCCTGTTGGACCTGCCTTTTGTTTTGATCTTGAAGTGAAGGTAGCTCTGTGTTCCAGAGAGAGGTCACTTTCCCCGGGCCTGGTGAACTCTCGCTGATACTTGTCTGCTGGAGGAGTTTCTGTGGGTTCTGGAAGAGGCCCATTATTTCAGCAGGATTTTCAAAATTCAGCAAGTTTACTTGGCAAAACATGACCTCTTTATAAATAAAATGTTTTATTGTATCAATTCTGCTGTCAAATTATACAGTCTTGAAAGGTTTATAAGCATAGCTCCTATTTAAATTTACAAATAAATATCAGAGTATTGCACACTTAGAGAGATTGTTCTGTTCTATTTATGTAGAGTATAGTAAACTTCCTATTCTATTGTTTGTGATTACAAAAGTAAACTTTAACTACTTTATTTTTATTGCATTCAAATGTTCAAATATTCTAGCGCAAAGTAAATTTTATTAATAAAATTCTATTTTATTCTTGACATTTTTTCTGTTCTACTGTATTTTACAATACAGTAATTATTAATCCTAATTATTTATTAAAATTTCAACTATATTTTTTATTTGACTCTATTTAAGTTTAATTTTATCTTTATTTTTAGAAGTGCAGATTACAGTTAAATTTTAATATTTAAATTGTATTCCGTTTTATTTGTTATTTTATTCTATTATATTCTAACACAAAGTAGTAAAATAAATTAGTACATTTTATTAATAAAATTCTATTTTATTCTTTAAAATTATTCAGTTACATTTTATTATATTCTATTTTACAATTAATTATGTTTAATTAGTTATCTTTTGTTGTCTTTATCATATTCTATTAGCGCAGAGTAGTCAAGTATTTTTAATTAAATTGTATTTTATTTACATTTATTCTGTTCTGTTTTACAATAGAGTAAGTTTTATATTAATAAACCTAACTGTTTTCCATTTTTTTCTAACTTTATTCTATTAGTACTTATTTTAACGTTATTCTTTTCTAGAAGAGTACAGTTGAGTAAATTTGATCATTAAAACTATTTTATTCTACTTTGTTAACTTTATTCTATTACATTCTTTAACTGACATCTGTATAGAGCAAACTTCATTCAATATAAAGCAGTATATTCATTCTGATACCTGCAGATGCAGCCCATGTCGCGTTGGACTGTGTGAACGCGCTAAATTAAATAAAGTTTTTCCGGTTTTGAAGCGCGTCCTCTTCCGTTGTCAACATGGCGGAATACGATCTGACCACCAAAATCGCCCACTTTTTGGATAGGCATCTCGTTTTCCCGCTGCTGGAATTCCTCTCAGTTAAAGAGGTACATGTGTATCTTACATTAGTATTTGAAAGCGTGCCGTAGCACTGTTTGCATGTGGAAGGCGGCAGAGCTAGTACCACGTGCGCGCGTTACTGTAGCCACAATAGTGTTTCCGCACCGGCAGTGTGCAAATCACATAACTCGTGATTTCAACCGGTAATATAATAATAACAGAGCCAACAAACTTTTATCATGAATAATAGACAGTCTGTTCATAGTATAACTAACCCTTCTATTAGAAAATTTGCTAGCCTTAGGCTATCTCAAAACCCAGCAAGCTTGCTAACTAGACAGCATTGAAACTAGCTAGAGACAGATCTGTCACTTTGTCTTGGCTTGTCATTTTGAAGCCAGTGCTACGTTGTTTACATTTCTTTTACGTCCGTTTTTACTTAAATGGATGAAGAACCTTCGGTTTTGTGGCGTTGTCTTCATTGTTTGAGTTTTCACCAAGATGTATAACTGATTATATCTAGCAAAGACAGATGAGGTTTTGTTGAAATTTATAAATGACTTGTGACAGTCTTCAAAGACCCAGTAAGAATTGTTGAAACCCAGTGTTTGTTATGTGTGTGTGTATTTTCCAGCAAAAATGTTTATGAATTTATATTGTAGTTGCATTATAGCCATTACAGTTTGTTGCAACAAAAATGTGTCAAGAAAAATAAATATAAAATGAAATTACTGCATTAGTTAGGAATAGATGTTATAAAAGTCGTTGAATATACTTTTGTATATCTGTGTGAATGTATTTATTATGTTTCTATCACTGTTTTCTAGATCTACAATGAGAACGAGCTCCTCCATGGAAAGCTGGATCTCCTCAGTGACACCAACATGGTGGACTTCGCCATGGATGTATACAGGAATTTATTTCCTGACAAAGAAATACCCAACTGTGAGTGGATTAGCTACTAATGCTTAATGTGATGCATGGGAGTTGACTTCAAGAGATTTAAACTAAAAATTCATCATCTGCACTTTTGCAGCTCTCAGAGAAAAGAGGACTGAAGTTGTGGCTCAACTGAAACAACTGCAATCTGACACAGAGCCCATTGTGAAGGTGTTTGAGGACCCAGAAACCATGAGGCAAATGCAGTCAACAAGGTAAATGTTGAAATTTTACATATACTAATTGTCTAACTCTTCAGTCGTCTCTGTCACATACTTTTTGTCATTTTATTTATTAAAATGTTTTATTGCTGTACCTGTGTTTCTAAATAACAGTATACATAAGCTGTTTGTAAGATGTTCATTTAGCACATTTAGATTGTGATTAAGTTTTTCCTTTCCTCCCTGTATGAGACATTTTTTGTACTATATTCAAAGCAAAAACCATTACTTGACAGTCAGACCAAAAGTTTATTGCCTATATTCTTATTGTGTATGTGTGTGTGTGTGTGTATATATATGTATTAGGGGTGTACCAGTACACAAATATAACAGTTCGGTATGTACCTCGGTTTTAACATCACGGTTCGGTATGATTTCGGTACAGCAGGGGGAAAAACGAAACTTTTTTTTTTTTTTTTTTTTTTTTTTTTTTAAATAAACAGTGGTTTACTGAACAAGTTGCTTTCTTTAAATACATTCAGTTATAGTTTAAGTTTTCTTAGTGATAAAAATCTACCCCAGCTTATGCTTAAAACTATAGGGAGCCCTTTTAGATTATAAGGTTACAATTAGGACTAACGACTTAACCCAAACTTAAATTTAATTACTATTTATTTTTAAATAGATAATCAACACTCAACTTAAAAACAAAAATGTATGCAAACATGTAAATTGCACATAATGCAGTTTTTAAATTAACTTTATATATAATAAAATTTCTAGGCTATATTCGTTAAAATATAGGCTATTCAATTACACACCGGCTGTCATAGCATGTTTCATAACAGATTAATTTAAACATACATTAAATAATTAAGACTAGTAACAGGTTTAGTAAAATATAATGAGTATATGGTGTAGGGCTGTAGCTATCGAATATTTTAGTAATCGAGTATTCTACCGAAAATTCCATCGATTAATCGAGTAATCGGATAAGAAGAACATTTTCTTTATTAAAGAGCAATACTAAATATACAAGAGAAAATAAGACAGATCTCTTAAAATGAACAATTTGTTTCCTTTTTAGAAAAATGAACATATTAATAACTGAAAACTAAACCCATTTAGTGCATTTAATTGCCATATTACATTCAAAATGCAAATACAAATATAAAAATCAATTTTCATAAAGACATAAATCAAAATAATAGTGATAAAAAAAATAATAATAAAACCTAAACAATTTGCAACTTAACTTTCAAGTTTCAGCCTAAATACAGCTCAGGCATGACATAAGCCTTTACTGTCTTCTTAGAAGGCTTTGTGGCTTTTGTAAGAGGCAAAAATTAGTGGACAGGAAGCTAACATGGAACAAAAACAAGAGTCCATACACATAACATTTATTAACACATTTTTCAGCAGCATGAATTTAAAGTTATTTGGAGAATAAACCCTCTTAAATGTCTCTCTGCATACAGGTGTGTGTGTGTGTAATCCTTTAAAGGAGCATGTGGTTGCAGACACAGTGCTCTGTATGTAGTTACAGTAAATGGTAGGGATGCACCAAAATGAAAATTCTGGGCCGAAACCGAGAATTCTGGATATGCTTGGTCGAAAACCGAAACCAAAAATGCTTTGTAATAATTATTTTATTAAATAATATAAAGTAATTTTGTAAGACTTTTTAATTTAACTCAGTTTTAATGACACAGAATTTAAAAAACACAGAATTTAAAAAACACAAGCCAATAAAATAACCACACTTTTATTGAAAGAAAATTGGACAGAAAATATATTAATATTAAATATCAATGTATTATTTTTATTCAGTTCTATGCAACAGAATCAGACATAACTGTTGGTGTTGTTGTTTTTGACTAATTATCCAAATAATGTATAGTCCTGCAAACAGGGTTTTTCCTTTCTCAAAATGCGGCGGAGGTGGTACCATCCTGATCATGTGCACACAATGTACCCATCTTTCAACTGGCTGAAACAAACACTTTTTACACGCAACATATTTTAGTTGTTATAATAATTATAGCTATGATTAAAGAAAATGACAATTATAAAGTTATGTTTTATTTTATCCTCACCTAATGTTTTATTGTTTTTTTAATTCTTAAAATAGCCTTATGAAATGTTTTCTTTTTCTTCAGAAATTCTGTGTTGTGTATCTGGTTATCAAATGAAGGCATAAAACATTAATTTCATTTATCTTTAAATTATTGAAAATTAATTTTTTTGGCAAAGAAAGGGCATTTACTATTACAATTAAAACATGGAAGAAATGTGTGATCATTCCTTAAAAAATAAAGTTTTTTTATAATTTTAGTAGTAGTAGTATGTACATTCTGCTGAACATTAGTAAAATATTTCTGCAGCAATGTCTTCAAATTAAACCGCACTTTTATTTTGATGGGTTGCCGTGAATACCTTTAAATTTCTGTGTGTATATGATATGACGCTAGTTTTACTCAAATGAAACGCTGATGAAGTGACTCTCAGAGCAGTTCTGGAGATGTTGTTCGTGTGTTTATGTCCTCATGGCCATGGGTGGCCATGCAACTGTGTCCAACAGCCGCTTCCACCCTGCGGGGTGACCCGTGTCTCCCCTCACGGGCCTGTAAGTATTCGTCAGGTCTAACTGGCAGTGCTTATAGAGCCTGTGGGGAGGCGGCTTCTGCCCTCCATGCCATGGCGTGACTGCAGGTCCCTCTGCCGGGGAAGTCGTGGCCTAATGGTTAGAGAGTTGGACTCGTAACCTAAAGGTTGTGGGTTCGAGTCTCGGGCCGGCAGGAATTGTAGGTGGGGGGAGTTGAGTGTACAGCGCTCTCCACCCTCAATACCATGACTGAGGTGCCCTTGAGCAAGGCACCGAACCCCCAACTGCTCCCCGGGCGCCGCAGCATAAATGGCTGCCCACTGCTCCGGGTGTGTGTTCACGGTGTGTGTGTGTTCACTGCTGTGTGTGTGCACTTTGGATGGGTTAATTGCAGAGCACAAATTCCGAATATGGGTCACCATACTTGGCCACATGTCACTTCACTTCACTTCACTTCACTTCATTGAGACGCAGATGCTGAAATCACCGTGAGCGGGGAGCATCACGCGCGCTTCAGTGTGTGTGTGGTAAAGGAAAATGCTCATCAGATCGCGTAAATCAATGGGAAATTATTAGAAATATCAAGTAAACGTATAAAAAATATAAAAACCCTGCCAAAGCTATAGTATACTACAACATGTCACAGCATAGTAGCGCTACTGCAAACAAGAACAAGTATACTACATAGAAATTTCTTGTCAGCGCGTTATTTGAGCGGACTTAGCTTTTCCGGTGAGCATGAGCGGTAACTGAGCAGAATGCACATTGATAGAGCGGAATATTGAACGAAGCGTCACGCGGCGCAGTGATGAGAGTGAAGCCTGAACACTGCTGGGCGATGCGGCGTGGCATATATTTGTGCATATAGTGCATCCCTAGTAAATGGACTAAACGATTCTTCGAAGCACATAATTTGCCTCGATGAATTTTTGTATTCGAGTTACTCGAGGAATCGTTTCAGCCCTAATATGGTGTAATATTTCACGAAATGCTCCTCTCTAGACTTCATTTCTCTAGTGAACTAATGAGCTGTGGACACTGATGACTTGCTGAGGTAAATGAAATGCTACGTGACATTTTATTTCTACACTGTTTTGTTGATGTCTTTCTGTGGTTGAAACACTTATTGAGCGATTACATGAGGCATGAGATGTTCAGTCATGTTTATTCACATTAAAACTAGTAGTACAGAGTAAGGAATGATCGCGTTCACTCAGACACGGGAACCGGAGCTGATCGCGGTCGCTCGAGTCAATGCTTGTGTTGGGTTTATATACCAGCACGTTTCTGAACCATCCCAGAAGTGGCTCTCCAAGGCGTTTATACAGCGATCTGTCATGCCACATCAAAGACTGTCAAAACGCAATTTATTATTTAAATTTCTTGGAGAGAAAAAAAAAATTAAAAAAACTGTATTCGTTTGGTACACATGCATACCGAACCGAAAGACGCGTACCGAAATTGTTCAGTACGAATACGTGTACCGTTACACCCCTAAAATAAATATATATATATATATATACATACATACATACATACATACATACACATATATATGTATATGTGTATATATACATATATATATATATATACACACATGTATATAATTATAGAGAGAGAGAGAGTGCCAGTAAAACAAATGGAATCAATAAACCTAATTTAAAAAAAAAAAAAAATTCATAGTCAAGCAATGCTCTTTTGTGGCTCATTTATGTATCCAGATGTGTTTGACCAAACAGATGCCCTAAAGTCTGTTACTTTGGATCATCTACCAATGAGGTATTTAGTACACGTTTTAGGGTGTATTGTGGTTGTCTTGAAATTAAAAGCAACCTTTCTGTACTTTATAGTAGATTGTGTAGACCTTTACTTGTCTGCGGTTTTTACTGGAAGACCGTGGAGAATCTTTTAAATGTTATGACAGTAGTTTAGTCATTTTCTATTCCAAGCAACAGCTGAGATGGTACTTTACTTATTTTCTTGTTCATCTATTGTAAGTTGAACAGTGTTCAATTGCACAGTTTAGACAAGACAGTCCTCAGGGATGTGGGATGGAGCCCTGCTCGATGCTAGACGATACTCCAAACAGAACATTTTTGGCTCTTTTTCTGGAAGGTCGGTCTTAAGTGCCATTTAATTAAGTGGATGGCAGAACATCAGCGGGCATTTGTAATCACAATCGGTTTGTATTTGATTGAAATTGCCATGTGGATGATGAGTATATGGTTTCATTCTGCAAATTTCAGAAGAGCAAATTGCTAGAGCATCCTGCGGTGAGTTTCACGGAGGCTACTTTTCGATTTTTTCTAATGCTGACTTTGCCGTAATTAAAATATTTTGGTTAAAGTCAGTCCTCATCCAGTGCTTGCTTTTCTTTGTTGAATGTTCCTCATTTCTAGCCGCCAGCCAATCTAGATGTTTTAGGTTTTAATATGTGGTGTATTAGGGATTAGAGATGTTTTTATTTAATTAAAAGAAGGTTGTTGCACTGATCACTGAAGGCAGTAGAGATATTCTCAAATAGTCGTCTCCATTAGCAGTTGGAGGGATTTGCTGGATTAGTAACAGTGGATTGTTGTTGATTATGTTGGATTGAAAAGACATTGTTCTGCTCTCGATCAGTCGCCATCAAACCTAGACAAAAGAGACAGCATAGCAGTGACTTAGTGGCTGCTTTATCCACTGTATTTGATGTGATTTAGGCCTGATCTTGAGACCGCTATAGGCTTGAAATGTCAAAGAGTTTAAATATTTGAATCTCTGCTTATGCTCTATGCCAGGGATTTCCAAGCTTTTTTGCCAGCTGAACCTCTTTGGCCTAAAATATTTACTTGAATTACCCCTGAAATTTTAAGTAAATATTTCATCATTTCAGAATTATTTTAATTTTACGTTTTTATTATTTGAGTGATGATTAGCTTTTCATTAATTCATGTACCCAGCAAAATTGTATATATTATTAAAGATTAATATAAATAACAACTGAAATGGCAAATCAAAACAATGATATGAAACTTTAAGTTGTTTATTAAGTAACATTACTTTAAGAAATTATTCAAAAACAGTAGGCTAAATAAAGAAAAATAAAGGCCAGTGAGTGTTTTTATCACTGTTATTTGGTTAATATTAATGAAATAATTTACATTTACTGTTTATTTTACATTTATTACTGTAAAGATTAGTGTTTTAGCTAATTTTTATATACCAGTACCTTTGACATCCCTACTGCACATTTTTTATACATTTGTGGCTGTATTAAACTAAGCTTTGTGGGTTTTGCAGATTTAGTGTAGAAACCAGATTTTTGTAAACTAGATTTTTTACATATCCTAAAGAAAATTAGTGGCATTTTCTTTTGCAAAAGACACTGATAGGATGACAGAGTTTTGTATTGCAGTTGTTAGTGTGTTCTGTGTGGTTCTTACTGCGATTCTATACTCAAAATCTTACATCCAGTCACTTGGAAAAGTAGTTGTTTATGTCTCTCCTCAAAAAGCTGCACAAATTAAGCATCATTCATATCCTTAGCATAAACCATATGCAATGTACGCTCCAAAGTTGAGGTTAGGGGTTTGTTGAAATTCGTTGAAATTTGCTTGACATAGTAATTTGTCGCTAATTACTTGTAGCTGTTTTGTATCTCTGTTTTGTCTCTATTCAGTGTGTGAATCTTTTGGGCCCCGCCAAGAGGCCAAAGTAGAGGCAGTAGCTGAGGCCACGATCTGTACTTATTGTTTAATTGCTCGCTTTGACTAGTGTTAATACCGCACCGAGCTTCTATATATTTTAATCAGGCTACCGCTGTGTGTTCATGGTGTCTCTACAGTGAGAAATCTCAGTAGGTGGTATTGCCTTTCCTAGACATTTTTAAAGACCAGTTTGCGTTTCGTTTCTCCAAAACATGCTTTTATCACAGTTCAGGATTAAGTTTGTGGCGTTAGAACCAGGCGCAGTCTTAATTAACCCACTCAAATGGATGTCTGCTCTTCATTAACGAGCGACTTTGAAGTTTACTTGTTCGATCTGAATATTTCGGGTTTCGGAGGACATTTTTTGGTGTCTGGAGTTTCACAGGCCGAGACGACCACGAGGAAGTGCAGATTAGGACTCGTCTTTATTTGTTCTTTTATTTGTTTAATAGCTGCTCGTGTGTGACGTGTTTCTTTTAAACCGCGTCGTCGGATGTTTACTGGATAAGCTCTTTGACAATGTCGCTCATGGGGCGGATGCTATAAGCAGGTGATATCATGTTTGGAAATCTGTCAGGACCATTGTTCAGGAGTGTTAGGACATATGGAGTGGCGATAGATTTTTTTTTTCTCTAACAGACTGAGCGTGATGGATGGATGAGCTGCGCTGAATGGCCGAGGGCCGAGTTATCTTGCAGTTCCCTCAGCACCAATGCATTGACCTCCATAGCAAAACCTGCCTGGTCTGTTCCTCATTTCAACCTAGACAGGAGGTGGTGAGAGCTGACGGAGTAAAGATGTAATGTCCTCTTCAGCAGACAGATAAACATGGATTGACTGTTAGTTTTTGGAGGTACTAGGTGAGGGCTGAGGATGTTGGTTGAATGCAGAATTGCTCAGTAAGAGTAAGACAGTAACAGAGTACTCTAATCAGATTTGATGCAACGGTTTTTAGCGTCAAGACAAGCCATTTAAAACAATCAGTGTTCTAATCAGTAGATATTTAATGTTTAAAAACATAGTTTACCAAAAATGTGATGTTTCGAAAAGTTTGACTATTTCTTCTGTAAATCACAAAAGGAGACATTTTTAAGAATGTTCACACTGCTCTCTTCCATACAGTGCAATGAATGGGGACTGGGTAGGACTGTATGGTTAATCAAGATTAAACTGAAATTTCTGCATGTGTTCTGAGCTTGGATTGTGTGTAACATGAATTTGGAAATTGTTTTACTTTCTAGTTTTTGAAATATAAAATCTGAGGGGAATTTGTGTAACCCTACAAACAAGAAATTCAAACCTTGAGCTTAAAAAAAAAAATCCCTATAATGATGAAAATACGCCAAGAAAACTTTATAAAAGTGGTCCTCATGTTTTTGTTCTGTATTCTAATCTTCTAAAGCCTTGTGATAGCTTTGTGTAAGGAACTGAAGACTGAAATTTAAGTTGTTTAAATCAAAATTTAGCTTGACAGTTGTGGTCACCATTCACTTTCATTGTATTGAAAAGAGCTTGGACATTCAGCTATTAATAACCTTTTTTTTTTTTTTTTTTTTTTTTTTTTTACATAAGTCATAAAGATTGACATGAGAGTGAGTAAATAACAGTTTACATTTTAAGTTGAACTATTGCTCGTTTCTTATGTGGAATGGGATTTTAAACCAATGAGATTTCACGAAAGGCAGGACTAACCAGTGCATCCCTGTAGAAATATAAGCCAGACAATTGCAGAAATGTACTGTTTCTTGTTGTGGCTGGTTAGGTCAGTAAAATCTGATTTACATGGAGGAGATAGTTAGGTTTTATTGTTTATTGCTGGTTAGGACACTTTGTAAGAGAGGTGGCTCGTCTCCACCCAGAGTCCCAGCATCTGTCAGATATAGTATAATGGAACAGAAGCAGTTCTGCAGGAGAACGCCTTTATAAACAGCCTTTGAACCTCCCCACAAATAAAATAAACGTGCAACCTCCTCTTTCTGTCTGGAGCACGCAGTGACGCATGGCTTCGTTTGCCGAATTCTTCAGAGGCCGGCCACATTTGGTGGAGGTGGTCGTGTGGTAAGCATGGTTACCAGCCCCCCGTGCCGAGCATTTTGCCAAAACTCAATGATACGCACAAGTAGCAGTAGATTCTTACTCTCTCACCTGATGAGGAGACACAATGTTTGTTTCTCATTTTTTCATTACCTTATTGTCTCTTTCTTTAATTAGTGGTGCTTCCTGAGGAATACTTACTAAGGCTCATATTTAGGTTTATTGGTTTTTCTAAACCCCAGTATTAAATGTTGGTGTGTAACTCATCCTGCAAAGTTTGTGCTACGGATATGAATGATACCTCAAATCATGAGGCTGGTTGAGAAATGTATGCTATTACAAGTAATCAGGCTTACAATTTTTGCCTGGTGGACGATAAAAAAAAGTCATATACTTTTATTGAAAAAGACCATTAGGTATATCTATTTTCTTTAATTTCTGGCATACATAGAGGAGAGTTGAGATGTGTCAGCAAATAATGGGAAGAGAGAGGGACAACAGGATAAGGAAATTTTTTTTGTGGCAGTTTAGAACTTGTCGCCCATGTGATCACCATAACTCAATGCATTAGAGCACATTACCACTAAACCACAGCTCCAACCTTTCTTTCTCTTTTTTTTTTTTCTCTATCTATCTATCTATCTATCTATCTATCTATCTATCTATCTATCTATCTATCTGTCTATCTGTCTGTCTATATGTATGTCACATTTTACTGTTCGCATCAAAATAAATTTACAAAAGTGATTTAATGTACATAGAATGCATATTACATGCAAGTAAAGTGTGTACTTTAATATTTCAAATAACGTTTGTGAAAATAAAATGTCAAAAAAATGGGTGAAATAATGTTCCTTTGTCATTCAATGTAACAGATAAAGGTAAAATCTAGTTGTTTGAAGGATAATGGCAAAGATTAAAGATTTAAATTTGCAGTTAATTAGTGTTTTGGGGGCTGCACTGTGATCCTTAAATAGTTTTTTAATGTCATCTAATGATTCTTGTTTTAAATATGCCTGACAAGATTTTTTGGTGTATGAACTACAGTTATACAGAACACATTATAATGTACGGAGAAAAAAAAAAACAATTCAAGCTGTTAAACTTGTTTAATTAAAAAAAAATATATATATATTGTATCATATCAATAATCATATTGTTATTTAATATGATTTCCACTTAGATGAGTTATTCTGAGAACTTTTACCTTTAGAAAATAAGTGTTTTTCATTCACTCTTGCAACCTTAAGAAACCCTTTCTAACCCCAAAATGTTTGTCTTCCAGGGACGGGCGTATGCTGTTCGACTATCTGGCTGACAAGCATGGCGTAAGTACTTCTGCTGACTCTTCCACCCCTCTGAGGAGTTCTCATGACTCTTCTATGAACCCAATGTTGTTTTGGGGGGCCAACGGGAGGGGCGGCCCTAAGCAGCAACACATTAAATGACTTCCCAAAACCTTAAGTCATTTTTGGGGATTTTATGGCTTGCAGAAATTTCTGTGGACATTTACATTCTGTGGCGAATTGTTCAGAATAAACGGAACAGCTCGGGACCCGTGGGTATGGCCTCAAGAATGCTGGGGATTCTATATTTGACTTGACGGCACTCCCACCCCAGCATCCTGAAACTGACCTGAGGCCTGTCCTCAGTGCACCTTCACTGCACGGGCTGCGCTGTCTTTACGACATGATCCTCGCCTTAACAGCACTCGCGTCAACGCCCCCAGGAAGGCCCCTGTAGCCTTAACGACATCCGCACCAGGGCTCTAGTTTACTGTGACCACACAAACACACAGACATAAACTACACACACACACACACACACACACACACACACAATGAGCTCTCTGTTCTGAGACGCTCTGCCAGCAAGTTTTCCGAGCATGATCTACCGAACTGTCCGTCAGACTGCTGGTACTCTCTGGTCATTGCTGTTTGCTGAATTTGAGAATTGCAGTTTAAAATGGTGAGACGATAATCTTGAGTTCACGTGGGGTCATGTGTGGTCACAGTTTCCTGAAGAGGTTCAATGACAGATTTTTCTGAACTCACCAGAAGTACTGCACCAAGCACCAAAATCACAGCCAGTCAAAACATTTTTAATGTTTAAAGTAATAGCTTATTTGATTTTTAAAGGAATAGACATGTTGTGCATATATACACACACACACACACACACACACAGAGTGTTGGGTGTAATGCGTTAATGTAATTAAATTTCTTATCCACTGAAAAAGTAAAGTAAGGGATTACTGTTCATTTTTAGGTAATTTAATTACAGTTACTTATAAAGTACTTGCGTTACATACAGTAAATAATTTGAAATCTAAATTTACCGTCTAAAGATAAAATTGAATGTATCGGCTTTAGCCCTCCGTGCGCAGGCTCGTTCACTTTCAGATTTTCCTGATTCACAGAGAAACCTTAAATACTCGGATACATATAAGACTAAAATCAATAGAATCAAAAAAGCTTGAAGTGTCTACTTTTAAATGAACGAATTCAAATCAAAAACTAATATTTCTGATTATCTAATCCCTATGAAAGTAAAGCGAGACCAGACTTTCCCGTATCTGAAAGCTTTAGGTGTCTACTTTTAAATGAACGAATTCAAATCGAAAACGAATATTCCTGATTATATAATCCGTATGAAACTAAAGCGAGGTACAGTCTTTCCTGTATCTGTAAGCCAGAAAGGGTCTACTTTTAAATGTGATATTATATGCTCTATACATTTTATTTACTTGAAATGTTATGTACCCATATATATCTGATGTTTTTTTTTATTTTAAATACGTTATAATAATAATAATAATATAACATAATATATAATATAATATAATATAATAATAATATTTATTCTATGTATTAATAAATATTATATTTATAATACAATTTCTGTGATTAATCTATAATATTGATTTATATTTTAAACTCTTTTTTATTTTTAAAAATGTTAAAATATTAATTTAATTGACTAATAGCTAACTTGTGTAAGCAAGTACAATGCTTATCTATTTTTTTTCTTCATATGCTAGAAATTTCACGCTTCAATAGCCCATAAAAACGTATTTTGTGTATTTAATCACACATGTAGTGTATACTTTTAATGTTTAATATACATATGTTTTTGCATGTTAACTTCTGTCTTTCCTTGCAGTTCCGCCAGGAGTATTTGGACACCCTGTACCGATACGCCAAGTTCCAGTATGAGTGTGGGAACTACTCAGGTGCTGCGGAGTACCTCTATTTCTTCAGAGTCCTGGTATGTGTCTTACCACGCCCCTGTCTTTAACAGATGACAGAGTTGTGTTTTCTAGCATTCTCCTCTGAGACGTTCCCAGCGGGGCAATTTTCAAGAGCTTCTTTTCATCACGACACCCTTTCATTTTCTCCTTCGCAAATTGAAGCCATTAAATGCATTCTTGTTTAATAAGTTCTTGTCTAATGGACAAACCGTTTTATTTTGATGGAGAGTTCCCCTGTGAGTGTTAATTAAGCCAAACGGTTGCCCTATTGAGAGTTTGAATTATTGTCTCTGTTTAATATGGTTCTGCTTTTTTAGTACGAGAGTCTGCCAAACCCCATGAGTTACGAGCATTACGCATGCACTTTGTGTTTTTCAAAATGACACAGATGAAAAGTGAACATGACTCGCTCACAGGTAGATTTTCTCAAATTAGAATCCAAATCCTTTTATTATGAAATATTGTGTCATTTATCCGTGTTATCCATCTGTTATAGCAAAACAGGCAGCCCTTTTTGCACTTGAGACAGTCCGAAGAACTAAAAGCTCCTGATCTGTAATTTCTTCTCAAAAGTGCCATCCCATGGCTTGTTAAATTCCTTGCAAGTCTTGAGTGCTGAAAAGAACCTCTTCAAGGACTTGGTTAAGAGTTGTTTCAGGGCTGTGTTTAGTGGCGGACTTCATAAGCTTATGGGTTTATGGGCAGTGCTGCTCCCCATAGATGATTGGTGGGGATTTTGTGGCCTAATCACTCTTGGTTTGACAGGATTCCCCAGTTTTTGCAAGGGTTAAAGGTTACATAGCTTGCTCCATATAATCCCAATACACCAAAAGCAGGCTTTTCAACAGAAGATGACTAGAATTTGTGTACTTCCAACAGTCAAACCATTTGGAGTATTTTATTGAGCCAAAATCTTATTGGATAACAGGATATTAAGGCCACATTCACAATGCAATTGAATGCAGCCCAAATCATTTTTTTTTCCTTTTCTAGTTTTTGAATTATATTTTGAAAATCTCTTCTAAATCAGATGATTTCAGTTCTCATCTGGGAATAAATCAGATATTCAGATTCAGATCAGTGTATCAGATTTACTTGCATGCATTTATTATTGTTATAAACAACAACAACATAATAGTTTATCATTCATTTATAATAATAAATATACATGGATGTATTATAATGTATCAGTACATATTATTATTATTTATTAATTTTGTTTGCATTTATTATATATTTCCATATGTATATTAGGAAGATTTTAGAAGTGGAAATGATTTTCAAAAATTATTTTTATCTGAATTTTAAAGAATATCATATGAGCACTTTCTTGTTCACTTTCTTGTACATTAATTGTTGACTGTTGAATTGTTGACATTTAACACGGATGAAACATCTAAATTTAAATTTTGAGTTTCATTTTGTGTGTGTGATTTCAGATATTCAATTTGCACTTTTTTTTTTCATTAATCTCACGTGACAATTGCTATAATTGCGCTTTAGTTAATCAGTAAAAATGGCCAGTGGCACAAAGGTTAGTTATGTTAAAATTATCAGATGACAGAAAAGTTATTCTAATAGATATATAGAAATAACTATAATACATACAAATATACCTGCATGAATTTTTTATTATTATTATAACAACTTTATTAACAACTACAACAAAAAATTATTTATCATTTATTTATAATAATAAATATACATGGATGTATTATAATGTATCCATACATATTTATTTTTATTGATTAATTTTGTATGCATTTATTATCTATTTCTGTATGTATATTAGGAAGATTTTAGGGGGAAACATGCTTTTGTGAAGAATAAATAATAGCATATGAGCACTTTCTTGTTCATTTTTCCTAATTTTTGTTTCTTAATTGTTGACTGTTGAATTGTTGACATTTAACATGGGTGAAATTTAAATTGAGTTTAATTTTTCATTGTTAAACATCCCAGGATAAGATTTTTCCACATGCTGGTTAGTTGTCGCCTGACGATCCCCTTGTCTGATACGGACTACATTTAAAAGAGCGAACAACCTTACCAAAAAAAAATCTGATTTGAGCATAGAATTAAAGTTGGTTGTTTTGTCTTGCAGTGTGAAACTAGCCTAGAGCGCACACAAACACCCTCATCTTCCTCTAAGTTCCCTGTATCAAGATGATGACCCCTTTACCTTTTTTTATTGTTGTTGTCTGGTTAAAGATCCAGGCGGTGATGCACCGAGGACCTTGGATTAAATAATTTTCACCAGTGGAATACTTTTGGAATCAGATAATACCAAAGTAGGTTTGTGGGGGAAGATAATTGCAGTTCACTGAGAGTACTGGCAGTATCCATGTTACACGTGCATACTTCTTATTTCCTCTATAAACAAAGGGCTCATTGCTGGGGCTCTGGTGTTTGTGGCTTCTCTCCCACTGCCTGTAGAAATGAGTGAAAGATGAACTTATGGGGAAAAGCGGCCGGACGCTCAGGGCCCAGCGCAGTGCTGTCTAGCTAGTGGGGCGGGGGGCAAATGACGGCTGGGAACGAACAAATTGACCCGCTCCTTTCTCTCTGGCTGGAGTGTGTGGAGGTAGTCCAGTGTCTTAAAGAGAGGTGCCCATTGTCAATGCTGCCCTGGGCCAAGAGTGTTGCGAGAGGCTCCATGCCTGGCTAAGTTATCGGACTCCCTTGCCGCCGAGTGTTTCTCACGTAACCACATAGCCTGCCTTCTCACATGGAATGCACTCCTGTTTCTGCAGACCTGCTCTCACGTATGATTCACTCGGCCTACATTGTTGTTAAAAAAAAAGGCCAGACGTTTGGCAAGCGACACTGAGTCGCTGTGGCAAAAAGTGACCGAAAAGAGACCCTTTATTTAATTTGGAATAATCTTGGTTTTAGCATTTCAGAGGTGTGAGGATGTCTGTGTTGTTTAGATTTGCAACATGTTTACCATTTGCGAATGATTTGCAGCGTCAGTCACGCTGTTTGTTTGTTTGTTGTGTCCCTGTGGTTTTCGTGGGAGCCGAGGGAAGGAACGGCCGACAAGCCTTGAATTACACCCTTCAGTTTTTGTCACTCTTTTTTGCATATTCATTAGTATGGATGCTTAAAGGGATACTTGAGCATTCTGTCTTCATTTATTCACCCTCATGTGGTTCCAAACCTGTATGACTTCCTTTTTTCTACTGAACATAGAAGAACATTCTGCAGAAGATAGTCTGTACAGTGGAAGTCAATGGGGTTCAAAGCAATACTGGACCCCATTGACTTTCATTGTGTGGCACTTGATTTTCATAAAGGCATTGAGACAATTTTCACACTACAGTTCAAAAGTTAAGAACGGAGATGATTTTCTTTTTGAAATAAGTCTCTGCTCACCAAGGCTGCATTTATTTGATCAAAAATACAGTAAAACAGCAATATTATATTACAATTTGAAATAGCTATTTTCTATTTGAATACATATTTTAAAATGCTATTTATGTGTTTCAAAGCTGAATTTTCAGCATCATTACTCCAGTCTTCAGTGTCAAATGATCCTTCAGAAATTATTCTAATATGCTGATTTTCTTCAATAAGCATTTATTATTATCAGTGTTGAAAACAGCTGCTTAACATTTTTTGTGGAAGCGGTGATATTTGTTTTCTTGATTCTTTGATGAATAGAAATTTCTAAAAAAAATAAAAAAATAAAAGCATTTATTTGAAATAAAAAGCTTTTGTAACATTATAAATGTCTTTATTGTCAAATTTGATCAATTTAATGCATCCTTGCTGAATTGAAAAAAAAAAAGAAAAATGGGAGAGCTATCCCTTTGTGTCTAAGTGTGCCGAAAGCTCTGTAAATACCATTACATTTTTCTAAAAGCTTTTGTTTTTCAGGAAATTATAAAATACAATGGAGTCTACTCATCATAGGAAAACCACATCATTGATGTTGCGAACACATCAAGCGTTTTGAGTAGATTAGACCGTTCACAGCAACCAACCTTGTTTACGTCGTCACTGCTCAATCTAAATAAACCAAAATAGCTTCCAAAAATTCTCTCCCTGTCTGTTTTGAAGCAAATTGTTATCTTCTTATTTAAAATTCCAGATATTGTAACTCAATACCTTCAATTTTCATCGGCACTGGAAAGGCGGTTGGAATAGCCATGTTGTACAAAATGAATTTAGTTGAGCTTTCTCACCAAATACCTGCCCCTTTTTTCTTTTCTTTTTACTTTTTGTCCACCCCGCTCAAGCCAGACCTCCCATCTCCTCAGATGGCTCCTAGCATGGGAGATGTCAGGCTCTAGAACTCCTCTAGCGTGGGAAACACAGCCATTTAACGTAGGAAGCCAGGCTTGCAAAATCCAGACCCGAGGTCCTGTTACAGTGAGGGCCCGGTGCGAAAAGAGCAACTTATTCATATCATCTGTTAATGCAGGGATTGGATGTTGAGAATAAAGATTGAGTGTCCCGTCAGATCCCCAGCACAGTAAATTTATTGTTGCTGGTCAGTCAGTGAAAATGTGCCCATTTTGGGAGGCAGTGGAAACTCAAGGTATCTTGTGGAAAAACCCAGGTATTGAAACTATTCTTGCATGGCCGCTTCTGAAAGCCAGTCAGTGTGCAGAAAGCTGCCATAATGACATGGAGCTTCGCCAAATGTAGCAGGCCGGGACTTCCAGGAAAAAAAAAAGGGAAAAAAACAAACACTTTTAGAAATGAAACGTTGACCTTTATATTGGCAGAGAGGATGGCTTTTTCCCCGGTTGTCCCTCTGAGCTGATCTCTGAGAGTTTTTGGGATTTGACTGTTATTTAGACACATCCAACTTGGGAATTTTGATCAAAGTGCTCCAGTGTTGTAAGTGGAGCAGTGGTTGCATCTGTACTGTATGGATTTTTAAAAACTGTTCCATACTACTGTGTGTCACTATGCAAATATCACAGAAGGGTATTTTTAACCTGTCATAAATTTACTGAGCCATTTATTTATGTTTGTATTATTTATTTATTATATATTAGTGCTATTATTCTATACTATTTTTTTTTATTAATTATGCTATCATATGCTATATTATTATATACCAAATATAAACTAACATATACTTCATTACAAATACAAACAAATTGTATTGTATGTATTTTGATACTTTATTGTATACCCTATTTTTCAGGGTATTTATTTATTTATTTAATAGTAATAATGCTTAATAATTAGTATTGTTGTTGTAATGTGCTAGCACTTTGCTGCACTGCAAATACAAACATGATGTATTTTATTTATATTGTACTTTTTGTTATTGTATACTCTTGTATTGTTCAGATTTCCATGATACTTTGCAGATAGCATCCTATTTATGGTTTTCCTTGTGGAACTTGAGAGATTTGTCACATAATATCCAATGTTTCTCCTTGTCCGTGTTTAATGATTAATGTACGCAAGGAGCAGTATGTTCGTTCAGTCAGATTTCAGTGAATGCATGGCTGACTTCCTGGTTGCCAGTGTGCCGCTACGTCTGTCGTAGGTCATAATCACTCCACTTCCCATAAGCCTCTGGCTATAGCTCATCCCCCTTTTATTCATGAACATGCTTAGATACTTCAGCAGCTCGCTAATCTGCAACACATTATCTCCTCACTTTGTTTGATTTTGTCTTTTTAGTCATAATTTAAAACAGCTTACGTTCCTTTGAAGCTGATTGTCTCTGCAGAGATTAACCAAATCTTGTTCATATTTCCATACAAGAAGCTGAGCGAGTATCTTTCAGGGGTTTCATAACTCGATTCCGCAGGATGTTTTTCTTTTGCACTAAATGTTCAGGAGATTATCACAATTACTAGTTAATCAAGTTATCTAAACATTATTTTCAAGGGCCTGTTTCTGCTTAGCAAGACTTATGTTATTGGCTTCTGCTGTCAAAGGTTTTTTTTAGTTAAGGTAGAAGTGACGTAGGACCGTAGAAACTATGTAGCCCATATAGCCTCTTGAAAAATTAAATGCCTTTAATTATTTGTCCTACTCAAATGGTTCTCATTTAATTCGTAAACACACAACTATCCATCCTCACCTAGTTTTTGTGTTTAGTTTGTTCTTTGATTTGATTGGTTGAGTTTCTTTACCTAATGTCTGGACCTCATTCTCTCACTCCTCCACGAGCAGACATTTTGATTAGCGTCCCGCCACTCCGGTCCTGTCCACATCTTGGGGCTGATCAAAGCTTGTAGACATGTGTTAGGGCCAGTAACAGAGGCAGCAGCGGTAGCAGCACACATCATTAAAGACCCTCACCGAAGGCAATGCACTAAGGTCACCGCAAGTTCACGTGAACTTTGGAGAGCTTTTCTTCCCCATTTTTGCATGTTGATGCTCCATTCCAGATATCAGAAAGAATGACTCTATATATAACATATATTATTAGACTTTAATTCATGTCTGCTTCTGTATTTCAAAAAGACATGTTCCTTTTCAGGTTTCAGTGATTTGAAGCCACTTTCATCTCTTGATGTGACCCTCCTTACCCTCGAGATAGCACTTGACCCCAGGCTAGTTAAAGAGCACTTGTTTAACTTGCGTAATTATTTCCCAGCAATATCACAGACAAGTTGGCCTTTAACCTTCAGCCCTTGTCTGTGGACCGCTTTGACCTAACAACCTCAAAAAGAGGAAAAAAAAGCAAAAAGAAAGAGAAAAAAAAAAAAAAAAAAAAAAAAAAAAAAAATATATATATATATATATATATATATATATATATATATATATATATATATATATATATATATATATATATATATATATATATATATATATAAAACTTACACATTCTTACTCACTGACTAGAAATTTTACATTAAGTATAAATCATCACAGTAATTAAAATGATAGTATTTTATAGTAATTTCAGTTAATTCCTGACATTACAAAATATTAATTAATTAATTAATTTGTGCCTGCTAAAGTGAAATGCAGACAGCAGTAACTATCACAAAAGTACATCAAATGAAGTTTTATAAAAAGCTAAATAGTCTTTCAGGATCTTTCTTTTTCCCTTGCAAGCCCAATTCCCGAAGATGACATAATTTAATTTGTTTATCCACTGTAAATAAATAAAGAAGTTAGTTCGATGAGCAGCGTTGCCAAGTAAGCTTAACTTTTAGCTGTGGGAAATGGTAGATGTCAGAAATACAGTATTCAGAAGGTACTCAGTGTATTATTATAGTGAGCGAGTTGATTCATTGTCTACCTTTGTTTACAGTGGGTCAATGTATTTTTCTCTGTTTGTCTGTGTTTGTGCAGGTCCCCGCCACAGACAGAAACGCGCTGAACTCTTTGTGGGGCAAGCTGGCCTCTGAGATCCTGATGCAGAACTGGGAAGGTGCCATGGAGGACCTCACCCGCCTGAGGGAGACTATCGATAACAATGTAATGCCCCGCCACTCAGAATTCAATACCACACTCAGATTCCCTTACATAGGCCATAATATTGACCGCCTTGCATTTCAGCACAGCACCACCGCTGTTGCCGTTCCTCCCCTCCACTCCTCCATCTTCTCGATTCCTTCTCACCGCAACTCACAAGTCAAGCAAAACCTTAATTGCTGTGTTATGTCGGTGCAGCTTGATTTTTAATTGGAGGAACTGAGCTGGGAAAGAAGGGTTTGGCCTGGGGAGAAGTATGAGTAAATAAAAAATTAAAGTCTTTGGACATTGTAAATTTCTATTCTGAACTTTGATTTGTACCGAGTCTGGAAGGCAGCGGAAGCCAAGTGTTGGTTTTTTCGGAGTCAGAAGTTCATCTTGTTATGATCAAGTCACGATCAAGAAAAGTCACGTTTTAAAGGGAGAGTTCACCCGAAATACAATATTTTATTATTATTTATTCGCCATCATGATATTCCATATGATTTTTGGTGGAAATTAATACTTTTATTCAACAAGGACATGTTAAATTGATAAATGTGAGAGTAGTGACATTTATATTATTACAAAAGTTTTCCATTTCAAATAAATGCTGTTCTTTTAAACTGTCATTAAAGTTGGCATATCATGAAAATCTGACTTTTCCAGGTTTTAAGTGCTATAATCAGGTCCCCGGTGCATCTACCAACCAAGGAAACATGAAAAAGATTAACCCAGTAACTTTGTTTTGGTAAGCCTTTTTCTGCAAGCATCTGAAAAAACAAGCGCGTCTGATCTCGCTCCCCTGGTGACGTTGCAAAGGGATCTCATTATAATATTACCACCCCTTAATCTGTAAGTTTCCACCCACGGCGCCGTCATTTTGATTTGGCAAGTGACAACGGTGTACCAGTTCTAATGAAAGTTTGAGCAAAACATGCTAACTGTTCTGCCTTTAGCTGCACAGACGAGCACAGAACACTATTTACAGTCGCAGCCTCAGAGGAGACAACAGAGCAGTGGATTTATTGATTTATTTACTGTATATTGCTGCTGCCACTAGGGCTGGGCGATTTAGCAAAAAAAAGAAAATTAGAATCTCGATTTTTTTTTTTTTTTTTTTTTTTTTCCCCAGAACGTTTGACCGATTCTCTTTTTTTTTTTTTTTTTTTTTTTTTACGAGAGAATTTTTTTTTTTTTTTACGATTTTTAACTAGTCAACTTAATGTAATAACAACATGATTCAAGTAACTTTTTCTTTATTAACCCTCTAGTTAAAGAAAATTCTATTCCAAGTGCATTACACATGAAGTTGTCAACATGATGTAAATGTTAAACAAATCACTTGTTAAATATCTGTGCTTAAAAGATGCATGAACTACAACTACATCTTGTACAAACTTGTCTTATACATGTTATATGTTCAGAAATAATAGGCTACAAGGAAAATTCTTAAAAAAATTCTCAACAGTCAATGTAATTCAAATTCAAAATGACTGACTTTATACATAGAATCCGAAAATTGTACGTGTCTAAACTGCACACTTGTAAATATATCTGTACATCCATTCATTTAAACAGTTACGTTTCTCTATATTTCTACTTTTGTATATAGTGCATTATTTAATTTGCTGTTTTTCTTATATTAGAGTTATACTCCATTTCTGCTGTGTAATTCCTGTATCTACTGCACTAGTTTGCACTATGTCCACACTTTCTTCTGCACTGGAAGCTTCTGTCACCAAGTCAAATTCCTTGTGTGTAAGCATACTTGGTAATAAAGCTCTTTCTGACTTCTGAATGTATAACACCAGTAGACAATTAACAATAAATGTCCTGTGAAAACAATGAACAGCAGCTTTCAGCCTGTCACCATGATGCAAACATGAAATATCAGACATACAGTAGTAGTTCTTCACAGGTTTTTTTATTCAGTTGCGCTGCTTTTCCATAGTTTTTTCTATGTAAACGTGGATGCGTTTGACTGTTGCACTCGCGTCTCTTGCAGTGTCTCATGCATGAAACGGCATTATAAAAACGCGGCGCTCAAGTTAAAAGAAATTCACTCCCATCTTCTGCCATTTTGTCTTATTCCACTGCCCACGTCGCATCTTTGTCAACACAAAAGCACGTTCTGTGTGAATGGCGCCCACACTGAGGATCTATAATAGAGAACGACGTCTAGCCATATGAGCACGTCACACGTGAGCGGTTAATCACGTCTAATTCTAACGCCTGGTAATATTTCTATTCAAAATTGCGATTCCTCGATTTATAAAAAATAAAATCGTGGCAAAACATTAAATTCAAATTAATCGATAAAATCGGAAAAATCGCCCAGCCCTAGCTGCCACACAGATCTAAAATAAACATGCGATTTATTTCCCAGCTGTTTACCTTCACAGTCATAACCGACTGTTTTTGTAACTTACGCGTGTTTTTAACGTAAACTTGTTTGTGAATGAGAACAGTACTCACATGCTGTGACACTTTCTGTCTGTGTGCTTCGGATGTGTGCACTCAGAAAACCGTATATCACAAGTTTAAACTAATATGGTTCAAAACGCTTGATTTCTGCGCGATAAACATGATAATCGGAACCAAAACAGATGTTTTTAGCAGGTACTAGCTGTAATGATGCAGCTCTCTTCTGGAAAAGGGGGCGGGGAGCAGCAGCTCATTTGCATTTAAAGACACATGCTCTAATATAGAGTGTTTCTGCTTCCACTCAAAATAGGCATTTTCATAATGATATAATAAATGACCTGTGGGGTATTTTGATCTGAAACTTCACAGTTACATTCTGGGGACCCCTGAAGACTTAGACTTATATTACATATTGTAAAAAGGGGCATAACATGCCACCTTTAAAGGAATCCTGAGTAAAAATGTATCCCAGTTTACACAAAAATGTGTAGCAGTATTACTGGAGTAATGGCTGCTTTGCCATCAAAGGAATAAATTACATTTGACTATATTAAAATAGAAAACAAGTTGTTTTAAATTGGAACAACTTTTTTTTTTTTTTGATAAAATAAATGCAGCCTTGGTGAGAATAAGATATATTTTTTAATTTCAGTTTTTTTTTTCTTTGCATAATGCTATCATATGAATTCAAAACAGCACATGAGCTAAGTGGACTGTTTTATGGTACTTTAATGGTGTCTTTTGAAACTAAATCTCAATTCCCAATTATTTATAATTTCATAGAGCACATTCAGTTCAAAATCTCCATGTGTTTTACATGTAAAATGAAACCCTTAGGTTTGGAACAACATGATGCTCAATAAATGATGACAGAATCTTAATTCGGGGTTGAACTATCCGTTTACAATTATTTTTAACACCCCCATTTTTTTTTTTTCAGACTGTAAGTTCTCCTCTCCAGTCTCTCCAGCAAAGGACTTGGCTGATCCACTGGTCTCTCTTCGTGTTCTTCAACCACCCCAAAGGGAGAGACAACATCATCGAGCTTTTCCTCTACCAGCCACAGTAAGCACCTTCTGCAGCTGCTCGTTTTCCATCTGGGATTTGGTTTTGCTTTGGTTTGACTCTAATAAAAACGGATGAGGTAGGAAGAGAGCACGGGTCCAGGTTGGAAAGCCCACCACAGTCCGCAAACAAAATTGCTGATGCTAGGCTCACCAGCCAACCGCTCACAGACCCACGACCCCAGCGGTCAGCGCGAAAACGAGCCTGGCAGCTCGGACGAATGCTGACAATGGCAAATGGGCTGCTTAACTCACGGGTTCAGTGTTTTAAGCTTCTTTAAGCGATGTTGTTGAGTCTGGACTACTCTGTCGATCTTTATTCAGTCATTTTCAGTTTGTTTGAGAACACAGAAAAATGTTTCCAAAGGGGAAAAAATAAGTTAATGAATCACCTCTGACCTTCGTTCATAATCAGGTCTAACAGGTCCATGAGGAAAAAGTGGTTGTGAGACGTCAGTAGTGTGAAAATAGCTTGTAGTCACAAACCCAAATTTCAATTTCATGGTCACAGAAACATGAAAATGTTATCAAACAACATGGCACAAGGATTTTTGGGCTTTTTGCACCGATTGGCATAGAACACTGGATAACTTTATGCTCATTTCACCAATTTTTACATTTAGATTACCTTTGCAAATAATAATTAGTTAGTTAATAAATAATTAATTAATTAATCATAATAATTAGTATCCATTATTAGTATAATATCCATTAATCACACTCTGCATTATAACCCTAAATTCACTTGTAGCACTTTAAACGATTGGTTTTGTTTTATTTATTTTTTTTTTAAATATTTTCTTTTTCTAAATATTTCAATGTGTGTGTGTGTGTGTAAAAATAGTTTA
Source organism: Spinibarbus caldwelli (assembly GCA_039654775.1). Classification (NCBI taxonomy): domain Eukaryota; kingdom Metazoa; phylum Chordata; class Actinopteri; order Cypriniformes; family Cyprinidae; genus Spinibarbus; species Spinibarbus caldwelli. The sequence continues at coordinate 26,743,986 of CM077227.1, read as the reverse complement.
AAATATAAAATAATAGCGATATTATATAGTAACAATTCATTTTTTTGTCATGTTTATATAATCTATTAATAAGTATATCTAATTTCAAGTTAGAAATGAATTAATATTAAAACATAAATAGAAAAATAAGAGAGAAGATAAAAGTGAAATGTAGTTTTGAATGCAATGTTATATATAACTTAAAGAAAAAATATATAGCACATAAATATAAAGAAACCCAACTTGAAAAAGCAAAACAAAAACATTTTTATTATAATAATTTCTCACAATTGGAAGAGTCTCAGCCCCAGCTACTTTTTGTAATCTGGGGCTTGTTGTTGCTGACATGTCAAGGACTTACAGGAACAATTCACCCGATAATGAAAATCACCCCATAATTTACTCATCCCCAAGCCATCCTAGGTGTATGTGACTTTCTTCTTTCAGACAAACACAGTCGGAGTTGTTTTAAAATTTATCCTGGCTCTTCCAAGCTTGGTAATGCTGGTGGATAGTGGCTATTATTTTGAAGCTCCAAAAATCGCAGATCTTCATCGTAAAACTAACCCATACACCTCCGGGGGGTTAACACATTTCTTCTGAAGCAGATCGCTTACATCATGCGTCGAGTCAGAGGTCAGCCAAGAAGCCGGAACTCGACTCTCGCGAACGCGCATATAGCCGTTGCCGGAAGTCAGGGATTTGAGTTTATAATTTTAAAAATAGAAATATTTTTGTTCCAAAAACCCATCGATCTGCTTCAGAAGACATGTGTTAACCCCCCGGAGGCGTATGGGTTAGTTTTACGACGGAGATATGCAATTTTTGGAGCTTCAAAATAATAGCCACTATCCACCAGCATTACCAAGCTTGGAAGAGCCAAGATAAATTTTAAAACAACTCCGACTGTGTTCGTCTGAAAGAAGAAAGTCATATACACCTAGGATGGCTTGGGGGTGAGTAAATTATGGGGTGATTTTCATTTTTGGGTGAACTGTTCCTTTAACACATTAAAGGGCAACAAGGTTCAGTCCTGTAGTGTGCACTTGAGTGCAAAGAAGCTGCTAGCTTTTTTTTAAGTGGGTTTACACCAGGTGCATAAGGTAGGAAACTTGATCTACTAAATAATTCCACATTCTATCTATTTTAAGGCCACACTTTTCCCCTAATGCACTATTGTGGAGCCTAATGCCTATACACTATTCAAAGATAAAATGGAATCTGCCTCTAAGATGTTGTTTTCCACCAGTTTCCACCAGCACAGATGATTAAGGGTGACCGGACCAATAATTACTCATTAGTACCTGACCATAGTGGGTGAAAAGACAGATTGAGGTGGCTTATTGTGCTGTCGCTAGCTGAAAAACCATATTTTGGTTTGGCTTTTTCCTTCTGTTCATGACCACTGTACTGTTTTAAGGGCCAATGACCTGTGGCCGTGAACCTAGTGTGAATGTTTGACCTGCCTTTGAGACAATCGGCTGGCTTAACAGCAGCCCTTTGGACATAGGTGCTCATTATACAAAAACATTCGTTATGCTTCATTAAAACCGCTCCAAAAAGGTACTTGTAATTTGCGGTTGGGCTCGTCAGATCAGAGGTCTTTCGATGCTGGCAGCCTTCTTTTTGCTTCGTTTTTGTGTTGTTCTCTCACCTCCTCTCCCTTCTGCTTTTATTTGCAGAGCTGTGGCCACGAAGAGCAATCAGACCCTATAAATCTGAATCCGAGTGTAATTGACTGCATTAGATACACTGCGTTTTATGCACCACACAACAGTATTGCGTTCTTGGAGGGTGGATGCATTGATTGTCTTGTTTTAGTTGGAAAACGGCATCATGGTCTGTTTTTGACCCTGTAAAAAGACCTTTTGTTTTCTGTTCTTCTCCTTTTTGTTATTCTTGAAGTTTTGTTGACAATTAGGCTGACATCAGCCTGTGGCGTTCAGGTTCGTTTCATAGTTGTTTGGCTGTCGTTCAGGACAGGGTACGATCCAGTGCTCTCGGCCTGAAGATCGTTCACGATGTAGCCGTGTCGTTGAGCAGACGGCCAAAACAAAAACAGAAACCAAAATTTTTTTCAGTGCAGGAAAAACGATACCAAAGATAGGGTATCATATAATACGCTCCGACCAAGTCCAAGGGCAGTTCGAGAAAGAATATTGTCACAAGATGACCTATGATGTAGGTGCAAACAGGAAAGCTAATGCCGCCGAAACACTATCCCGGCCAGCGCAGAGTGAATTCAGAGTTTCACTTGATTTACCTCTAATTCCCCTCCTCCCTCCAGATGCATCATGAAATTGGAACTGCACCACCGTTCCTTCCTTTGCCTCGTTCCTACCTTTTTCTCTCTCTGCTCTCTCAGAGCCAGCACATTAGGGCTGCAACAACTAATTAATTCTAATTTTATTCTAATTTTATTTTATTAAGCTAGTGAAAAATGAATTTATTGTGGGAAAAAAAAATACTTATTGATTTAAAAGTGATAGTAAAATGTTTACATTGTTACATTTCTATTTAAAATACAGTAGTCAACATTTGAAGTGGATCAAAACCTTTCATCAAAGTTGTCCTAAAACCAAAACAATACCCATTCTTGTCTTAGCACAACTTTGATGAACTTTTTTGATCCACTTCAGATGTTGACTACTGTAGAATGCTATTCTGTTGAATTTTCTATTAATTAAAGAGTCCTGAAAAAACGAATTGTTTCCACAAAAATATTAGGCAGCATGATTTTTTTTAAATTGAGCACCAAATCTGCATATTAGAATGATTTCTGAAGGATCATGTGACACTGAAGACTGGAGTAATGCAGAGCTTTGTCATCACAGGAATAAATTATATTTTAAAATATATTACAATAGAAAAATCTACTTTAAAATTGTAATATTTCACAATATTAATGTTTTACTGTGCTCACCAAGGCTTTATTTGATCAAAAATAAATCGTTTAAAAACATTTACAGAGCATTTACGTTGACAAAAATCGTATCGACCAATTTTTGAATGGTTGTATCTATCTTTTTAAAATTTCTTTTTCTTTTTTTTTTAAACGTATATCTACTTTTTTTAAAAAATATTGTGAATTTAATAACACTGTTTAATTTATTATATTGAACAATTGTGATGAATAAATTCACTAAAATGTTTTAAAAACATTTTTAAAAAATTTTTGTAAAATGATTGTTTATATTTACTTCATTAATTTTTACTCGCAATAAAATAGTTGTTTTTCAGTTATTGTCAATTACGTGAAAATAATTGGAAGGAGAACATTCTACTTCTTACTAGTTAACAATTATTTTGTAACGTTCCTTCTTTAAACTGCTCCAACAGGAAAGTACGCTGAGAGAGGTGAAACGGGAGCGAGACATGACGCAGGCCGGACTCGAACTCGGGTCAACTGCACAAACAACACCTTAATCCATTATCAAAGTAATTTTTTAGTTGCAGCCTTATCCCAAATCCCCAGCTCCGCAAGGGGAATGTGACACACTCAAATTAAACTGCTACTTCCTGTTTTGCCCTCTTCCTCGCGAAGTCATTTGGCAACCGATTAAGCCGTATCATGGCTTTGGTCGTAGCTGTCGGGCTCGGTTAGATAATACATTTTTTTTTGTCTGTTCAAAGCCCAGATATGGCATCATGACTCATGTGAGCGGTCTGGCCATCGGAGCCTCCCTGGGAGAGCGAGTAGGTGTAAGTTAATCAGGAACACAGCATGAAGTGTTGTGGTTTGCCATGAAGTCAGACAACTACAAAGGGAGGAGAGAACGAAGGCTGCGCCAACTGGGATCACACGCCGCCGAAGCCCGCTGCCGTTTTTAGCTCCGACATCACAAGTGCCACAGGCCCCCTTGTCCCTTTAATTGTTTCGGCTAATTAAACCATCCGGCAGCCCTCCTCCTTTTCTTCCAAGTGACATGTGTTTCTCCATGCTGATCCGTAAGGGAGCTTTAGGGCCTGGCCAAGGCAGAGCAGTGCCACTTCCTCCTCGAAATTTAATTTGGTCCTCGTATGGTGGATGAAAAGGGGGGTCAAAGATGTTCGTACAGATACCACAGGCGCAGAGGCTGTCCTCCAAATTGACTCAATGTTAAGTGCACTTTAACAGGAGCTCTCAGCCCTATGACAAGGCATCTGTTGTATGTGTTTTTTTTTTTTTTTTTTTTTGGTCCATATAAGAAAGCTCTTGCACATCTGTAGTCGGTAAAGAGGGAACTTTGTCTTGGATTGTAATAGTAGTGCTATGTAGCTTTCATTCTCGGAGAAGCCCGCAGCCAGCTGACCTGTGGCTGAAAAACAAGTCCCTGGTGGATAGTGTTTCACTGCTCTGCAGGCCTGTAGCTGGTGATCCGTGTCTAGAAAGGGGCTTTTCCTTTTCCCTTCTCTCCACAGTGGGACCAATGAACAGAGGAGCTTTCAACACGCTCTGACTCTTGTTCTTCTGTTTATTGAGAATCTGCAAGTTCACTATATGAGAACTTGCTGGAAATTGCTGTGAAAACAGCGTCTGACCTCAACAAATTAAATTATATCATGTGATTTCATGTTTTCATGTAAAGATCGTAGCTGTCCTTCAGGCGTGTGACCATTGTTGTTGTTTGTTTTTCTGTTTACAGGTACCTCAACGCTATTCAGACCATGTGCCCACACATACTGCGCTACTTGACCACAGCCGTCATCACTAACAAGGACGTCCGCAAGCGTAGGCAGGTGCTAAAGGATCTGGTGAAAGTCATCCAGCAGGTATCAGGCAGGACTTTCATTTATGTCCTCCTTTGTCCTTCAGTAAATTCAGTCAATTTCTATTTTTTTTTTGTTTTGTTATATATATATATATATATATATATATATATATAATAAACGTGTCTATGTAAATAATAAAATGTATATTATAAATATATATTATTATTTTATAAACATTAATTTAAGATTTTTTTTAACTAGTCAATTAAAAACTAGTAAATGATTAATTCACATTTTTTTATTATTATATTAATACATTTGATATTTTTTGTTTCCATATATTAGTCTTTTTTCAATTATTTTTAGTTAAATTTACAAGCACAGTAAATGGAGAGTTCCCATACATGTGTATGTAAATGTATTACTTTTTTATTTTTGAAACATTTAAATGTTTATACTAGTTAAATACAATTAATTCATATTTTTAATTAATTTGATTAATTCACATTTTTATTATATTATTTATTACATGAAATATTCCTTCTTTTATTTCCATTTATTATTTTTATTTATTATTTTTAATTAAGTTTACAAACACAGTAAATGGAGAGTTCTTATACATGTATGCCAAGCTGAAAAACAGTTTAAAAAGTTGTTTATTTTTCTATTAATTCTACATTGTGTATAATTTTTAGAATATTAAATTTTAAGCCTTTATCCATTTATTTCACTAGGAGCAATACTATTGGTCAGGTGGTGTTCTATTTCATAACTGGTTAGTTTACTGTTGGTCTTCCTGCAGTCATCCACAGTGGCCTTGCATCTACTGAAAGATGTTTTCAATGGGAGGCTACCCACACCAGACCAAACAACACTTTCTCTCTCTTGTGTTAAAAAAAAAAAGAGTATATTTTTATTTGAATTTAATACATCCAGCACATTGCAGGGAATCTTATACCTCACTGCGTCTGTGGAAATGAATGAATGAAGAAGCGGTGTATATTGGCCTGAAAATAAAAGCTGTGTTTATCTATGTGCCTCCTCAGGCCGTGTGAGTCTTGAACCCATTAGATTTGATGAATGGTGCTGGACAGTCTGATTGTAGTGTTCCGATGTCTCCGTGTCCAACAACAGTAGCTTCTTCAGAGATCAATGACACTGAAATTCAAATAAGCGTGTCCCCGCAGCCTTTGCGTAATCACTTAAACGTGTCCTGAGGTGCTCACCATACTCTCTGCACAAGTTTCCTCTCTCATGGTTACTTAAGCATCTGTGATATTTAGATCCAGGGAAGACCTAGAGACTATCACATATCCAAATCAGACTCATTCCATCAGGTCCTCTGCTAAAGGGACTGTACTAAATCTTTCAGCTTTTGGCTGTTTGCAGACATGACACATTAGGCAGAGGGTTTCGCTCATTATTATATGCAGCCAGGTTGTTAAAAGGGTAGTTGAACCAAAAATTAAAGTTTTCTGATCATCTGCTCACCTTTATATTGTTTAAAATTGAAACTAAGATTTTCTTTCTACTATGTAACACAAAAGAAGATATTTTGTAGAATGTAAAAGCTGTTCTTTTCAATATGTTAGTTAAGACTAGCTATGTTTGTCAACGCAGCAAATGTAATTTATTTGACACTTTTTGAGATTTTAATTAAATTGGTGCAAAGTAGAAATAAAATGGTAAATAAAGTGGTATCCACTGGGGAAGCCACTAAGATTCTTTTATTAAATGTAATAGGTTCTTTTCAGGTTCTTTTCAGACCAAAATTATTCAGAGACATACAGTCATGTCGGGTACCCTGCTGGCCCGGCGTCCTGCCGGGACCGTGGGTTTAAAGACCCCCCGTAATAGGGGGCGCCCGTCCGGGGTTACGACCCCGTTGATTTGTGGGAAAGTCGTGGCCTAATGGTTAGAGATTTGGGCTAGTAACCTGAAGGTTGCCGGTTCGATTCTCACACCAGCAGGAAATGAAGGTGGGGATTGTGAATGAACAGCACTCTCTCTGCCTTCGATACCATGACTGAGGTGCCCTTGAGCAAGGCACCGAACCCCCAATTGCTCCCCGGGCGCTGGAGCAATGGCTGCCCACTGCTCCGGGTGTGTGTTCACGGTGTGTGTGTGTGTGTGTGCGTTTGTTCACTATTCACTGCTGTGTGTGTGCACTTGGATGGGTTAAATGCAGAGCACCAATTTCGAGTATGGGTCACCATACTTGACAATACGTCAAGACTTTCAGACTTTCACTTTCATGGCCAAAAATATCGGCACCCTTGGTAAATATGGTCAAAGAAGGCTCAAAAATGCGTCACTGAGCACAAAACCAAGCTTCTGCTATGGCCATTCCAGTCCTCTGACCTGAACCCTATAGAAAATGAGTGGAGTGAACTGAAGAGGAGCAGCACCAACATGGAGCTGGAAATCTAAAGGGTCTGGAGTGATTCTGGATGAAGGAATGGTCTCTGATCTCTTGTCAGGTGTTCTCTAACCTCATCAGGCATTATAGGAGAAAATTTAGAGCTGTTAAACTGGCAAATGGAGGTTTCAAAAAGTATTGAATAAAAGGGTGCCGTTAATTGTGGCCAATGTGTATTAGAGAAAAACATTTTTCATAATGATATTTCCCCCCATTTTAAATTCTTATTATCCAGTGAAAGGTTAGATTTTTGTGAATTTTTTTAAATAAAATATCAAAAGGATTAACAATGCAGATTAATTTTCACAGCCTTCTTTGATCATATTTACCAAGGGTGCCGATATTTTTGGCCATGACTGTAAATTTAGAAAATAATATTCTTCTTTCTGTATTTATTTATTTTTCATTCACATCTTGGTGTTTCCATCCAGCGTTTTTATGTGAAATCCACAGCCATATCACCCTGCAGCCCAAGACTGGTCGCCCACTGAAGCTAAGCAGGGTTGAGCCTGGTCAGTACCTGGATGGGAGACCTCCTGGGAAAACTAGGTTGCTGTTGGAAGAGGTGTTAGTGAGGCCAGCAGGGGGTGCTCACCCTGTGGACTTTGTGGGTCCTAATGCCCCAGTATAGTGACGTGGACACTATACTGTCAACAAGCACCGTCTTTTGGATGAGACGTTAAACCGAGGTCCTGACTCTCTGTGGTCATTAAAAATCCCATGGCGCTTCTCGTAAAGAGTAGGAGTGTAACCCTGGTGTCCTGGCCAAATTCCACTGGCCCTTGTCAATCATGGCCTCCTAATAATCCCCATCCACTTGATTGGCTCTATCTCTCTCTCTCCTCTCCACCTGTAGCTGGTGTGTGGTGAGCGCACTGGCGCCGTTGCCCTGTGGCTGCCGTCGCATCATCCAGGTGGATGCTGCACACTGGTGGTGGTTGAGGAGAGACCCCCCACATGATTGTAAAGCGCTTTGGGTGTACAGCAATACACATAAAAGCGCTATATAAATGCATCATTCATTCATTCATTCATTCATTCATTCATTCATTCATTCAAAGCACAAAATCTGCATGAAAATATGTGGAAGAAAAGCCAGGCTGGTGTCAAGTACAGAAAAAAATGCAATAAAAGTTGTCCATATAACTTGAGCACCGTTTTCCAAGTCGTCTTAAGGATGTTTTACTATTAAAAATCGTTCTCATTAAATCCGCCATGTATGTTACATACTGTAGGCAAATTAACTGTCAGCTTGTGCCAATTAAGAAAGTAGATGCAACGGTTTGGCAACAGCCAAGATTTTTGTAACCACAAGATGAAAGCAGCTGTAATTTTGTAATTTTCTTCATGTAATGTGAAATTTTATTTGTTAATAAAACACTTCCATGCATGTCATCAAGTAAATTTACAATGAGAAACATAACCCAGTTTAAGAACTAACAGTGTAGGTGAAAAAGACATTTAATTTGTGTGAGCTTTCCTTTAAATTGCATTTTTTTCTTTTGCTATCTTTTTTTAGGAGTCATACACCTACAAAGATCCCATCACGGAGTTTGTGGAGTGTCTGTATGTGAACTTTGACTTTGATAGTGCTCAGAAGAAGTTGAGAGAGTGTGAGGCGGTAAGTTCCAGCTGTCTTTTCCTGTTACCTTTTTATTAGCTTGTTTCTCAGCATGTCCTTAAAAGCATGGCACACCCTCCTCTTTATAGAGACTTTGCAGATTGATTGTATCTTCTGTCATGTTCCTGTTTTTCCAAAAGCGTAAGATTCATAACGTTTCATAACAGGTACCATTAGTGAAAGCGTTTGAAGAGACTATCCTTCTCCCAAGACGTTGAGCTCATCCTTCACTGCTTGTCTGGCAACAAAAAGCCTTTAGCTTTGTAATTTATGCAGATGATGTCTCAATTTCCCTAATGAGGAGATGTGATGTCATCACAACGAGTCTCAGACCTCTGATTGGTCAGAGGCGTCCTCTGAACTTTCCTAGAACTGGTGATAGTCATTAGCGATGCTGTGTGTCACTTTTCTGCAGCCACAAACAGCCTACCCTTCTGTTTTGGGTCCTGAAAGGGGTCTTAAAGCACAGCGGTCTCTCCGTGCCGCGGTGTCATGGCCAGCTGTGGAAGTGGGCCCCTGAAAGAGCCTCTGACTCACCATTTGTCATGTTTTTATGATAGCCGGTAATTGTCAGATCAGTGGGATGGTTAACAAGAAGTGCTTTTGGTGAGCAGAGGCGGACACACGCACTGGAAAGAGCTTTCTGTGGTACAGACAAGCCAATGATCTGTATTTTTGTTCCCGTTTATAAATGGCCTTCCATAATGGTCACTTCATCAGTTTTCACCCTTGCCCTGCTGTGTCATTCTTTCTGTTTTTACAGTTAAACTACGGACTTATTGTGCCAACACAGCACCGAAAAACAAAAACACAATGAAATGGAGTAACACGTTCTTTCAAAGGAATAGCTCACCTCAAAAATTTAAAATTGTGATTGTAATTGTAAATATTCCCTTTTTTTTTTTCTGAAGACTCTAGTCGCTCTGTTCCATGCAGTATTTATTGAATTGAAACTGAAGTAAAGTTTCAAAACGTCCAAGGCACCATTAAATTTCATAAAAGTGGTCCATATAACTTGTGAGCTATATTCCAAATACTTTTGTATGACTTTTTTTTTTTTTTTTTTTTTTTAAATGTGTGTCTGTATTCTTCCCCTACAGTGAACCTTTGGAGTTATCACTTTGAACACAATCAGATCAGAATCACAAATGAATCTTTCAGAATAATTCACTGAAAAGATCCAACTCAAAAGAATGATTTGTTCATGAAGCAGACATTGCTTTTTTCTCATATATTTGGATAAGAAGGGTGGATACCAAGATTTTGTTCTTTTTTGCATATTTTAGTTGTATAACGATTTAAATTTTTCATCTGTTCCTCACACAAAACTATCAATGGCTTCAGAAGTCTTGAAGTATGGTATGTGAGTCATAAAGTCCACTTTTATGGTGTTTTTGCATTATCTTTGAATTTTAAAAGCATCAGTCTACGTTCATCTTCACAATTTCTCCTTTTAAGTTCTACATAAAAAAAAAAAAAAAAAAACGCCATACAGATTTGGAACCTAGTAATAGTAAATTTGAATAAATTTGACACAATTTTTTTTTTTCATTTTCACATGGTGCTTTTAGAAGATTTTAGAGGTGCTGGTGCAAAACACTAAATATGCTGAGTTCTGAATATGTTGTATATATTAAACACTTTTTTTTTTATTATTTAAAAGGGCTTTAATAAGAGATGGTGTTTTTTTTTCTTTACAATACATTGGTTTCATCATTACCACAGTGTAGAAATAGTGCAAAGACTTTTGCTACCATGCGATTACAGACATCGTTGGCACAGCACCGAGATTCGTTCGCCATTCTGACCCTGGAAAACATTACATTTCGACCTAAATGCATTTGGTAAGCTGCCCCACAAACGTGCCAAATCTTAAACGGCAAAAAGTATTTTACTTTGAATAAGAAAGTCTCAGTGTGATAAAAGCCAGAAATGGCCTCCAGGCGCATTCTTGGTTGCAGTAAACACATTACATTACAAGGATTCATCCCAAGCGTAATTAGCTTGAGTGCCTTTAGCCTAGTGTGCACTTATGTCGAAGCTCATTCCTGTTCTCTAAATGATTATGAATTCAAAGACCAGCTGCACTACCCATCTTCTGCCATTGCCTAAAATAAAACAATTCAGTTTTGTTTAGCAACAAGCACCTCATATGTTAAATAGCAGGCTTTTTATAGGAGAATGAAATAACCCAACTTAACATTGAAATGGGAACCTTCCTAAAACGCTGACATGATTTATAAACATTTACTCCTGTGAGAGTGCCCATTTGATCAGGCCAGCTGTTTTTCATTCTAGACGTTTATCGTCAAGAAGCAGAGAGGAAAACGAGGCCCAAATCACCAGGAGTCATGTTTTTTGGGGGTCCAACTGATCGAGTCATTTGGGAGATCTCAATTACACTTTGCATGCTTGCAGGCCAGGCTTTGTAAGGCTAGCAGTAATTAGCACACCTGCATCTGTGAGATCTCGTGAGAGCCCTCTGGCTACTGGACCTCCAGAACCAGGCGTTTTCTACAACAAGAGCTCAGACTAGACACTGCGTAAATGGTCACTAATTAGTCCTGACCCTGATTATGAAAGCCTGAGGCATTATCAAGATCACAAGCTGCAAAAAAAGTTAAACTGTGTGGCATGTGAGCATAACTGGCTAGGCTCAGATGTATGTCAGCTCTAAATGCTCGCAAATTCACAGTCTGATTGAGTGGTGACTTAGAAAATCAGAGTTGCCCGTCTACAACAGCCAAAGGCTTTTCCTATTAGGCTGCCGAAGCCTCGCGAGTCATCAGACTGTCTGCACTCAACCACTTGTACAAAAACAAACATCCTCTTACCTTCAAACAAATGGGGAAAAAAGGAGTGAATTTCACTCAGTGAAATGACCCAAATGAGCATTTTTTTTTTTTTTTAATTAATAAAGAAAATATTATTGAAAGGAAGTGCATGGCCTCCAAGAATCTTCTCACCCCTCGGGAGTTCAAACAAAATATTATGTCACTTTATTTTTTATTTATATTTGCGTATTTGTCTATTGACAAAAAATAATATCACTAATGAATTTATACAGACCCAGTAAGAGTCTGAAATTAATTTTAATTCAGGACCACTGGAAAGTTTTTCTCTCCTCCTTTAAGTCTTTAAATTATTAGTCTTTAAATCAATTGTTTTTTTTCAATTATATATATTACACACACTGCCTTTTTTTTTTTTTTTTTTTTTTTTTAATGTTTCTGGAAGTCTCTTGTGCTCACCAAGACTGCATTTATTTGGTCAAAAATACAGTCTGAACCTGATTTTTCAGCATCTGTTACTCTAGTCTTTAGTGTCACATGAACCTTAGGAAATAATTTCATTCGTAATTTTATCAATGTTGAAAACAGTTAATAAACAGTTAACGCTTAATATTTTTGTGGAAACTGTGATACATATTTTTCAGAATTCTTTGATAAATAGAAGGTTCAAAATAACAGCATTTATTTGAAATGGAAATATTTTGTAACATTATGAAAGTCGTTACTGTCACTTTTAATCGATTTAATGCTGAATAAATGTATTATTATTTTTTTTTAATCATACTGACCCCAAACTAGATGTCTAAAACAACCTAAAATTACCCAAATACAGTACCGTTGTTTACAAGCAATTCTTTAGCATATCATCAGCACCCATGGCTCCAGAGGTTCTGCAGGCCTGTGATTCAATCCAACTGGACACGGTCCTGGATCTGTAGAGACTGACCGCATAAGTGTTCTGGGATTTTCTTCAAGCTGTGGATCATCACATTGCTTACTTTGCATCGTGATTACCTTATCATGCTTATCCAGTCAGCTTTTGTAATTTTTCCTTCTTCACTTGATCCATCTCAGCGGAGAGGGGCCATTTGCACAATGGTTTGGGCTCATAATGTCTATGCTATGCATAAAACATAGACAAAGCCTTATATAGTCCTGTTTTCAATCTTTTTGAAGACTGAAAAAAACAAAAGGCTGCACTTTAAGATCCCAGTAAGTTAAGCTGAAATTGACAATTTTTTATTTTACTTTGAAATTGTTGTAGCCTTGTTCTTTTCCCCTCTTACAGAAAAACCTCGACAGTAATTATAGCACTTAAGCAAACTGTTATCAGCTTAAGATAAGGCATTGTCAATGATGAAATGTGTGTTGGCTGATAGGGCCATGGCCATGTAGTTGGGCTTTCGAAGATAGTAGCTCTCAAAGCCTAAGCAAACAAAGCGGGGGAAGACACACGAAGACGTGGGACGGGGGGCTGCATGTGAACCGTGCAGGGACAGCGGGGGCTCGCACATGTCTTCAGTCGTGTGGAATGCACTGACTGTTTGCGTTTTGACTGCAAGGTAAAGCACACCAGGTCTCTGCAGGATGTGGAGGTTAGTATGCGGTGATCAGAACTCATCTGCTGAGCGTCTGAGATTGATAGTAGACGGTAGTTGAGACGTTTGAAAGCAGTGGCACTGTAAATTGGTTCCACCGTGCAGCCCGGTGGACCCTGCGGCAACGGGCAAGACAAATGGTGATAAGTCACAGCCATTGCGGTGAATTTGGTGGCTGGCTCTGTTCCTGCCCTGTTTCATGTGGGGGCTGTGGAATTCCAAGATCTGCGGTTAGTTTAGAGTGCTGAGAATGACCCCCGTTTTTTTTTTTTTTTTTTTTTCTTTTTTTTGTGCTTCCAGATACTGGTTTTCTCCTGTGAGGACAGCATTAAACACTGTTGTATATGTGTTAGCTATAGGCCTCTCCTGCATTCATTTCCATAATTTGTTATAATTCCAGTTTAATTTGTCTTGCTATTGGCTTTTTTCCCATACCGTTATTCCCCAACCAGGTGCTATTACAGAGACCTCAGGATGAAGTGGAACTGTTTTTATTTCAGTTCTGAGTTTATATAAACTTCCTGTTCTGCTCATTGTCCAGTTTAGCCACAGAGTTTTCTGTATTCCAGCAAAGTTTGGGAACGAATGCTGCTCGTAAAACATGTGACAATGAGCGTATTTGCATATGCTTACAAAGAAGCAATCAGGTTTGATTTTTTTTTTTTTTTTTTAATAAGTTTTTACATCATAATGTCAACATTTACATTGTTACAAAAAATATCTAGTTTTTTTTAAATAAATGCTGTTCTTTTGAACTTTGTACATCAAAGAATCCTGAAAAAAGTTTATCATGGAGTAATGGCTGCTGAAAATTCGGCTTTGTGATCACAGGAATTAAATACATTTGAAAATATATAAAAATAGAAAATAATCATTTTAAATTATAATAATATTTCTACAATATTACTTTTTTTTTTACTTTATTTTTGATAAAATAAATGTAGTCTTGCTGAGCATAAGAGACTCCTTTAAAAATATTACAAAATCTTACAGACACCACAACTTTTGAAATGTATTTTATGAAAATAAAAAGCCTTTATATTTTAGGAGGTCATACAGATGATTCATCATATTTAGGGGTCTTAAAAAGTTGAAACCAGTGATCTAAGGCATTTTTTTTTAACTTACATGTTTTGTAATGTGTGTATTGTAAAAATGTATATCTTTTAAAGGTGCTGGTGAATGATTTTTTTCTTGTGGCCTGCCTCGAGGACTTCATCGAAAATGCCCGCTTGTTCATCTTCGAGACCTTCTGCCGAATTCACCAGTGCATCAGTATAAGGTTAGCACTCGCATTTCGATGCAGTACAAAATAACTTTACTGGATCATGTAACAAAACATTGCAGCACCATTTAAAGTGAACAAACTGATGATAAATTGTTGTCAGGAACGATCAAAAAGAAAAAAAAAAAGGTAGCAGGTCTGAAAATGTCCACAATGTGGGAACGCTTCCTGTTTCCTCTCTTCCATTCCCACTCCACTCTCTGATAAGTTTTTATTACCCAGTGTGCTGGAGGAAGCATGTCCAGAGACCGGCTGCCAGCACCTCAGTCTCACACATGGAGACACGCATTCAGAACCAGACATCCCAGGCACATCCACCCATCTGTTTTGAAGCATGTCTAAAGGGTCTACATATTGGCCCTCAGGAGGATCTTAATGGCTGCGCCCATTCTGTGGATAATACAGCAGATTTTTGTCTTCTAAGCCCCACTTACTCTGTTATTGCATTGTCACATCCTTGTTAGGACTGTAACATAATGGCGCTTTGAAATTTTCATGTGCGCTAATTCACTTATAGCGCAACCGAAGAGGAATATTGCCACAATTAAACAAATGACAAAGACTAGTTAAGGTACATTAACAGTGATTCACGTTGACCATTGATCCACATGGTTCAGTTACCACTGACACGATGCATCTTCTGAACTCCTCATAGACTCTCCGGTCTGCGTCCGGCTGAATGTGGCAGGTGTTTTATTACCACTTTACTCCAGTTGCGCTTTTTTATTGCCCCTTTTACAGTATTTATACGGCATCGTAGGCTTCCAGAGAAGACACGCAATGGTTTCAGTCCCCATTATTTTCCATTGGTGGAAAAGAAGTGGTCTGTATGGAAAGGGAGGTTTGGGCGGGTGTCACCGGTTTCCCTCTGCCTGGTTCCTATTAGCCTTCCAGTGACGGAGTGCAGAGCAGAGAGGCCGCGTTGCCCTCCTGCCTGTTTAATGAGCTTTCATAACTAGTAGTCTTTGAGCATCTGTCCTGCATTCTTTTTCCCGCCGTCGCCTCTGCACGCCAAGCAGAAAGCACTTGACGGCAAACTGGAGATCTGCTAACAGGTTGCATCTACCTCGGGGGATTTATGACATCCTGTAAATCCGGAAAGGGGACCATGTTCGCAAATGCACACGCTCACCCGACACAATATCATATACCATGTTTGATGAAAGCCCTGTGGAGGATTTTTTTTTGCAGTTTCTCCAGCAGTGCACATGCAAACATAAGTCATAGCCATTCGGAATCTGTTATTTCTCTTCCAACCGCACGCCCGGCGATCAAAAACCAGCCATCCCCAGGTTCTCACACTATTTCCATGCTTCATTGTACAGCCTAATTGCTCGCTCGCATTTTCTGAGCTGTATAAAACCAAGAAGGGCTGGAGTCAAGGTTGAAACATGGAATGTGATCAGGCTCTGTCCAAATCTCCAGTTGCAGATAGTCTGGAATTGATTTGGAGTCCTGGCCCTTTTTTGGCAGTCTCGTTGCAATTGAATCCATTTTCTTGTCAAAGGCGACAAAAGTAGTGCTGAACTAGGAAACTGAATTGTGATTGCTGTTTATCTGTTCAAGTTAGCTGCTCAAAGGAGTCGCCTGAAAGGCTGCATTTTGTCTGTTTAGGGGATTGGAAAACATCCATTTTGGTTTATTAGTGCATGTCACTGGTACAGTACGCAGAAGTGCTCTGCAGCTAATTGTGGACTCGAATGAAACGTATGCCAGTTTTGTAGCATTTTTGTTATGTTTACAGTTGTTGGCCTTGAATGAGTAGGCAGGATTTTTATTTCTGTTTTTGCCCTCAGCATACACCAAAAAAGACCACAAGTACAAATGGCTTTATATATAAAAATGTCTGTGAAAAGACTCTATTTGAAATCTGGTTTTATGACTTGCACTTATGATGGCCTTTGCATTTTTGTGTCTTGTCCTCAAAGACTTAAATTCCCAATTTTGCATTCATTGGCCCTGATTTGAGTAGAGAGTCTGTGAGCACTTGATGAGAATTTTAGTTTTTAGTTGAATGGTGTTTCCAATCTTGTCATCTGTAAATCATTACAGGCCACAGTCATTAATTTTGCAGTTGATTTGTAGGGCCACTGATATAGGAGGAATTGTTGTATATCTGCATGTTTGTTTGTTTGTTTGTTTGTTTGTGTTTGTTTGTTTGTTTGTTTTCCTTCCCTTAAGGCCCATTCACACTAAGAATAATAACTATAAAGTTAACTGTAGCATCTACACCATTCTGTTTATAACAAGCATTTACGCTGTTATGTCGTCTGCTGCTTTAAATAGTGTAGACTTCTTTTTTCATTTTTTTTTTAACTGTTTTTAATATTAATCATTAAATCTATTAAGTGTCAATTTTATTAAAAAAATATTTGAGTATTTAATTTTTATTTTAGGTAATTTTATTAAAATGTTATAATTAATAGTGCAAATAATAATTATAATGTAATAATTCAGTTTACATCCCTACCAAAAACCCTGCATTTCTATAAGAAAAACAAGCACATGTCATTAAAACTACCAACATTATCTTCTGAGTGAAGAGAGGAGGATGTTTTAATGGGATAAAGGGAATCCGTTTTACCCCAAGCTATGAAGCAGGGGTCACTTCCAATGTTGTGAATCTCTTCGTGCCTTCATATGGAAATGTTTAACAATGCATTTGTTTTGAGTCTACTATGTTTAAAACTTCTGTAGCGCAGGTCAGCACTGTATCAATTCGCAGCTGACCTTTTAACAGTCTACGGCTCCTGGAGTGAGCCCGCTTGCCCCAGTCCCACCGACCTGAATCAGAATTGGATAAATCAACTGTGAGGAGCCAGCACATGTAAGGGGTCGAAGTGAAAACGATCCTTACCCTCCAGCCCCTCAACCCCAGAGGACCAGGTTTAAGTCTGTGTAAAATGAGACTGCAGCGAGAGGAGTCAAGCAGCTTGGCTTAAACCACCCTGTCAGGCACTTATGCTTGAGTGGCTCGTTCACCCAACCTCTTTCTTTTCCATAATTACTTCTTTCAGCGTTTGTATATTTTTGGTTTCAGTTCAGACTTTCATTCATATTAGTGGCAAGCACATGTACATACTACCTTTTCCCCCCTTTCTCATTTTAAAGCCGAATTTCTGGATAAAATTAGATTAGCGTGTGTGTGGGCCATTTCATTGCGCCGAGGCTGTGGTTGACCTTGGTCTCTGGTTTAGCTTGTCCGGAGGGTCAGCTCCCCTAAGAGGAAACTCGATCTTATTTGTTTTGAGTCGATCTTTGACTCTGGCTTGACTGACATGTGTCGCCACTTAATTAAACCGGTGAAATAATATTCGTTGCCACTCGCGTCACTAGAGTAAACCAGCACCAAGTTTGTTCGAGCTGTTTATTTATCATGCGATTCTCTCCTAAAACCAGTCATTTGGCTGATAATGAACCCTCTGGCATTTCCATTGATTTTTCTGTGAAAGCTCACGAGTCTGCTTCGTTTCAGACATGGTCTAGACCTCTAGGTCTGCGGGCCTGTAATGGATGTACAGCTATCTAAACTTCCCAGTTTCTTAATTGGTTTCCTGTTCCTTTTCGGCTGTAATTGTTCATCAGCGTGCCGCATGCTTCGCGAAGAGCTTGGATTTCATGTCCTTACTTTAACCCCTGGAGTCGCATTCCTTTTTCCCGTAGCGAGTGTCACCGCTTGATGTTGGACATGTGTTAACCATCACCAGCTTGGAACTCGTGATGTGACAACCGGCACATTCGTTGGCAGTTAGCTCTTAAATAATGAGCTTTATGACCAATCTAGCCTGTCACGCATCATTTTCTGAGGGTTTCACTGGGAGCAAAATGATATAAGCTGTCATCTCTGCCTGTCTCCAGACCGATGCTGTTGCCACGGTGGGTGATTGAGTTAACCTTTCACTGTGAAAGCATATTCATGGTTTAGAAACCTGGTGTGTAGAACAGAACGGGACAAGCCTGCACTTTCTGACTTGCACGAAATGAGCTTAGCCGAAAAGAAAGCCAGCTGCGGTAGTAGGATTTTGGATCAAAGAACACTAGAGCCCAAGCTGCACCTTCCTCCCTCAATGACACATCTGTGAAGAAGACACCTGGCTTCATTTATGGACAGTTTCTCTAAAATGTCAGGTGGATGTAGAAGTCAGTAGAAGTCCTAGCAATGTCTTTTTATTCTTGTCTGTAGAGTTTTGTTGCAACCTTGACCTCATACTCACGAAAGCACAATGATGTAATTGTACTCCGTTTTTATGGGTTTCTTAGTGCGATTCGAATCACGGACTTGATTACATAATGCAAGGCATTTGTCACTCTTGAACAGGCGCCTAAATGCTGAGGTATGACAGTAAACCCATTATCATCCAGGACTTTCGATCAGCACTTTAAACCTGCGTGCACACACACACACACACACACACACACACTCCACAAGCTTGTTATACACCTCACAATTTTCACGTAATGCCATCAGTTTATATAATGTTCTCCCTTTACCCAAGTTTTGTCCTAATGGACTGTGTTGCCTCGCAGTATGCTGGCCGATAAGCTGAATATGACTCCCGAGGAGGCAGAAAGATGGATTGTCAACCTCATTCGTAATGCCAGGCTGGATGCCAAAATCGACTCCAAACTGGTGAGAGTCTCTCATATTTTATTTCACTCTTGTTTCTCTGCCTCCCTCCTCAGATAGCGAACGATTGATAGATGCTGCGTTAGTGTCCTTTAATTAGTCAGAAAATCTAATTCTGCCTCTTTTGTGCGGGGATTGGGTTCTGCTTTAAAACATAAAGAAGAGGCAATCAATTATGTCAGTTATCCTGCTCCGTGCTCGCTTACTCAACATATCCTTCCATGAGGGTAAGAGGACTGTCATTATGGTCCTGAAGGAGGGTCATTCTCAATATGGTGACAGATATTCACCTTACTTTTTAGTCATGACAAAGATTAATATTTAGGAAGGCCTATAGATAACTATTCTATAACTGTTTGATCATTCGTTCGTTCTTTTTTTTTTTTCTTTTTTTTTTTTCCTTTCTCTAGATTTATTTATATATATATATATATATATATATATATATATATATATATATATATATATATATATATATATATATATATATATATATATATATATAATTAGTTTTTTGGTAGGCATTACTCCCGGGTTAACCAACTGTATATAAAAAAAAAGTTATTAAAAATATAAATATTTTTAAATATGTCATGAAATACAAGTTCAGATAAAGAATAGGCATTCAAATTTGCTTATGGAGATTTTTCTCCCGCCACTTATTACATTTTAATTTAAATTTGAAAAAGAAAAAAAACATTAATAAAATATATATATTTTTTAATATTGTGAAATATCTGTTTTAAATAACATTTAGAATTTAATATGTTCTTGTGATGCAAAGCTGAATTTCCCTCAGAAATCATTTTGATATGTTGATTTGCTGCTACAGAATCATTTTTTGTTTTTATCAATGTTGAAAACAGTTTTGCAGCTTAATACTTTTGTGGAAATGGTGATACATTTTTTTTCCAGAATTCTTTGAAGAATAGAAAGTTCAAAAGGGACAGCATTTTTTTTTTTTTTTAAATATATTTCTTTTGTAATCTTATAAATGTATTTACTGTCACTTTTGATGAATTTAATGTCTATGCTGAAAGAAAAAAAAAAAACTTTGGAACAGTAGTGTCATCATTTAACATTCTTGTGAAAGGAACAACACTTTTTTTTTGAAAATCACATGACATTCTACTGGAATGAACTAGAATTAGCTCCTGTGTTCATGAGGAGTTTTTGAAAATGTGTCTGTGGCAACAGAAAAGGATTGGTGTTCTTTGAGTTTAGCTCTGATACTCCTCTTTTTTCCTCTCCTCTTTTCTTTGGCAGGGTCACGTCGTGATGGGCAACAACGCCATATCACCGTATCAGCAGGTGATCGAGAAAACCAAGAGCCTTTCATTCCGCAGCCAAATGCTGGCCATGAACATCGAGAAGAAGCAGAGCCACGCAAACAGGAATGAGGTCAAAGCAGCAGAGCATCTCTCCTTCTTTTATCTGATCTCATCTCTGTTTGTTTTGAGCCCTGTAGTTTACACACACAAATGATCTATTCAGAAGAATGTCGAGCGGCAGTCAGCCCAGAACTGTCTTTACACGGCGTAAACCAGTAAGAGCAAGTTTAACAGAGCGAGCGCTTTCATCATGCCATTTTTCTTCAAAGGCCTAATGACAAGGTAGCACAACACAGCCATAAAGAAGAGGGTCTGAGTCCCATGACTCAGCGCTGCAGAGTAAATAACGCTTGCACACAGTCACACGCTCCATGGAGTTCCCTGCGTTTAGGAGTCACCACAGATGTTTTGCTTGGGGTCCAGTCGGTCTTCGTTTGATCTTGACCTTGTGCACTGATTGGACCACGACAAACGTGCCCTCGCTTCATTTGAAATAGAACGTTTCAAAATAACGGCCTTTAAATGTCTCCGTCCCTCAAAACACGTCATTTAACTGACTCACTCACACAAACACCACAATGGCAAAGGCCATAACACACAGTCCTGTATTTTGATGTTTGGCCAGATGCAATTTAATTGAACATTTTCTCAGGGAAAAGCCAAAGGAAAGGTGCGAGCGTGAAATCAAACTTCTTGTACTTGCAAAATGACCGCAGTTTTGTTTTAGTTTCAAGAGATAGTTTCAATGCTATATGATATATTTTTGTGGGGCAAAACCAGGCAACAAGCATTTTAACATTTGCAGTTGCATTATTCCAAAGTATTTTTTTTTTTGTTACATTTTTGATTAAATGCTTGAAATAAACAAAAGCTCAGGATATTTTCATGTTTTATTCTACATCATAAACTACATCAGTAATACCACCTTGTTTTGAAACTTTTGTCTTGAAAAAGGTGGTTGTTAACAAGTAGCTAAATATCACCTGAATGTGATTTTTATTTATTCAGTAAATGTAATCATGCTGAAGATGAAAACTCATCTACTAACTAATCTGCTTTCACAACCTTGTTGTGTTTATAATCACGTTCCCGTAAACCATTGTAACTCAAACTTTCAGGGAAAATTTTATTTTTTTTTTTTAAATACAGACCGAAAGAGTTGTCAGAAGCTTAGTGATGGTGACAAAGTCAAAGTGTAGTTTGTTTATAGCAAAATGCGATTATTTAGGCTTCAGGATTCATAAAATAAATAAATGTTGTTAATTTGTAAAGATTATCATGATGGACCAAACATCTAAGAATATTTTTGGTCACAGAGCTTATTTTATGCTATATTTTTGTATTTTTTATTTATTTTTTTTTATTTATTTATTTTTTTAAGCCAAAAATCCTATTGGGTTTTTGTTGAGGGAGCCAGGTTGATGTATGGAAGCTTGTTTCCACCACCATTTATCTCGCAGTGATTTTTTTTATTTTTTTATTTTTAATATAGAAACTCAGAGCAACATATTAACATAAAATTGCAAGATATAAACGTGAAATTCTGAGAGTCAGAATTGTGAGATGTTAACTCACAATTCCGAGTTTATAACCTGCAATTCTAAGAAGAAAAGTCCAAATTGTGAGACTTGCAATTGCGAGGAAAAAAGTATGAATTGTGAGATGGAAAAAGTCAGTTATTTTTATTTTTTTATTCTGTGTCAGAAACATAGACTGTAAAAAAAGAAACAAATTATTATTATTTTTTTTTAATTATTACATCGTGGAAACGGGCTTCAATAGTAATGCTAACTTCTGGGTTGGCCTACAAAAATACGTCCATCACTGCAGCACTCTATAGCATGTTCATTCAACTATAATGACCTCACCTGCGTTTGTGTTGGGTAATAACATCTTTTGGCTCTCTCTTCCTCTCTATTCAGACTCCAAATTGGGCGGCTCAGGATTCTGGCTTTTATTGAGTGGATCTTTGCAGACCGTACCCTTCCATCTAACCTTCCAGCATTCCCATATTGCGGCCGAACATCCTGTTCTCCCTCTCGTGTCCCTCAAAGGATCGAGACAGAGGCCTTATTTTTACACTTGGGTTCAATACGTCTGGTATTAAATAAAAAAACCCTTACAAAACCATCTTCACCTCATGCTTGCATTTTATTCCTGGACATTACGAATGGTGGTTGAGGGTTAAGTGGTTGTGATCTTTTGTGTAATAGATGAAGTTTTAATGTGCTCTGAGTCACTGAGTGGGACGGGGGGTTTTGTGCCGCTGCACATGTATGCGCCGTAATGATGAATGAGTGTTTAGTCTGCTGCGTTTACGGCGCTGTTATGTAGCGGCCCACTCCGCTGTGGCGAAGAGGGCACGGAAAGGTGATCGTCCTGACTCTCGTTGTCATTTTCGGCATCGCTCGTCCTCTTTGTTCGCAGACGGGCACGTCAAATGCGCTGGACAATCAACATAATGCCTCTCCACCTTTCCCATCTCATCCCATCTTCTGCGCGTGACACCTACAGTCTGCCACTCTATACGTTTTCTATTTCCATCCCTCGCACACAGATGCTGCAGGCTAGGATTCGAAGCGTGTCTTAATGTCTGCTTTGGCCTCTCTATCAGCTGACATGTTTATGGGCCCTGTCTCTCTGGACGAGTGAAGAGTGGGCTTACAGCTGCCACAGCGCTCGGGCTCCCAGCCAGACATCTAAAACAACTGACGTCACCTTTACTTTCCCAGCGAGCGAGCGAGCGAGCGGGCGGGTGGGGAGGAAGGAGGGGGGGTGGGCTAAAGTGATTGGTTTACCGGTCCTGTGCCATGACACATTACGAAAATAAAACCCTCCTAGCCCTTAATTATCACATTCACCTTAGGAGTGCTGTCTCAGATGTTGTTTTAGTAAGACATCCAGACCAACAGCAGACGTGTGGCTGAGAAGGTTGTCCACCACAACGTCTGTCACTTCACTTAAAGTAAATAAACAAACACCCAAACGAAAAGGTCAATGTAGGTTTTGGTTAAAAGGGCTACATAATCTTTCCCTTTTTCGCATTGTTCATTCCTTTTCCCTTACACGAAAAGGTTAAGGCATTTGTTCAGAAACAGGCCACATAATTAAAATATACAACGTATGTTCCATAATAAATTTTTCTCGGGATTATTCCTTGAGTCCTGTTTTCCAAATTTCAAATGTATTTTTTACAAGAGCAGGCCTATATTTAGAGCAGCTTTTCTGTAATATGAGAGATCATTACAAACTTTTCCAGTGCATAAGCTTTGTGTTGTCAGGGAATCACTTCAGGTGCTTCGGTTTTATAGGTTCTACATATAGTATGCACTTAAATGTCTCTGCAGTAAATGGCTATAACTAAGCTTAGACCGTCAAGCAACCTGATACAACTCAAGTGTATTGAAGGCAGGTGAATAAAAATATCTTCAGTAAGATTTCTTTTAATGAGAAATGAAACTCTATTGTGTTTCACTGATGGAGACAAATAGCCGTCATATAATTAACATTGACTTTGGGAGAATTTCACTTTGATCTGAACATCAAAGAGTTCTGGAGGAGAGAGTGTCATCACTTGGAAATGACAAATGTTTTTTGTTTTTTTTTCTCCCCCTCTAAGGAGAGTAACGGACGGTCCGTGTGGACTGTATCAAATGTTTTTTTTTTAAGGACATAAGCACTTTTGTGTGTCGTATACAATGTGCTGTGTTGCATAACACCTGTTTGTTATAAATCAGTGCATCCGTACCTGAATCAGGTGCTGCACACTTTGACCTCACCTGGAAGATTTATGGATAATTTGAGCCAAAAATAACAGGGGAGGAATAAGACATTTAAGATAGTCAAAAAATTGATATAGAAATAAAAGATTAAGTGCCACACCTAGTGGTCAAGTTAGGTAAAACATTTCTTGCATTTCAAAGCAATTTATGTCTATTTTGGCATAGAAGCTTCTAAAGGAAATTGCCTCAGCAATCATTCTTTTTGGATCTTAAATGGTTTTAAAACTTAAAATAAAATCAATGTCTTAAAAGAAAGCTGTTATGTTCGACCTGAAAAGAGATATTAAGTTGTATTAATGCTAAATATAAAAATAAATTGCTGTCTTTTAGATTAATACAATTTATTTTTCAAATATCAATAAACTGAAACTTTTGTCATTATACCATCAGATATCATAAGAGAACCCTTGTTTTTCCTTCTCACACTATGCATTAATTATTTTGAGTTTTCTGAATTCATTTATCTGATTTCATCCCTGTTGATTAAACAATTAAACCACTCCAAGCAGGTTTAAACTGCTCTCCTGACCTGGAAAGCTGGTGTTCAGCTGCTTTATTGAGTCACCAAGCTGGTCTTCTAGTCCCTACTAAAACCAGCAAAACCATGTTTAAATTTTTGTTCATTTTTTTCAACAGTATGCAACCAGTGAAATGAAGATTGCAGTTCAAGTACCTTATATACAGTATTTAAAGTTGTTTTTAATATAGTGCTACTTTTTTTCGTGTAAATCCTTCTGTTTATGTGATTTAGGGGGGAAAAAAGAAGTGAATATACGATCAATCCATAATACTATTAATTCTAACCAATGCACTAGGACCCTGGGGAAGCTCATATGTGGTGTATAGATACAGTGGGAGAAATTCCATTTGTCATCTTCTAAAACTTAAACAAGGAGGGGGGAAGCAGCCCTCTCCCTGACCGAGGGGCTTCTGAAAGTGCTCCGAAAAGCCCCACAAGATCTTGGAGTCTCCACGTGACAGCAGCGCCTATATAGCATCAGCACCAGTAGAGTGATACTCCATCACCAGCCGAGCACTGCAGCATATGCCACAGTTACACACACATCCTCATGCACCTCAAGGGTTTATTCTAGAGCTTTTGCAGACTATTGCATCCATGTGTTTTCTCACTCTGTCTAGGGGACGAAGGGACTAAACTTTTCCTGCGAGAGGGATGCTGGATGTTCCAAGTCCACTTTGGCAGTCGGAAGGAACTTGATGTATAGGCAAAGTTTCTCTTTTTTGGACTGGACCCGCGCAGGTATATTTCTTTCGCTCCTCGCGTCTACTTTTGAGGGCATCCACCGCGTCCCGTGCGCTTTTGGAGATTCGCTCATTCAAGTTCTTTTGAATGAAATAGTTCGCTCGCAAACACGTTGATCCATCAAGGTGTATTCGTTACTCAAAGAACCTCAAGTTAAAAGCTTTCTCTCTCTCCACAGACAATAACGAGACACTTTTTAGTGTATAAAAAGCGCGTTTCGCTCTCTAAAATGACATTAACCGGTGGTGAAAGATGGTGTTTTCTCTACCCCTCTAATGTGTGACACAACTGAGTCCGGACTCCTCAACTCCCCGCTCCTCTGTGGAAAAATATACATATTGAAACCTCAAATACGGACCTTGCAGGCTCGCGGCGAGTACCTTTGACGCTTTCTACGGTGAGTCGGGACAATCATACAGCCGCCCAGATGCAGTTTCGTCTGTTCTCATTTGCGCTGATCGTGTTGAACTGTGTGGACTACAGCCACTGTCAGACGCAGCAGTCTCACCGCTGGAGAAGAAACAAAAGAGGTGAGGGAACCGTGCATGTGGCTTTGATAGATGCTTTATTAATTGTCTAATTAGTCGTTTAGCTGACGCTTCTACACAGAGAGACTTACGGTCCGCGTATGACAGGGACTGTCCCACCTGGTGTTACTCTACCAAAAATTACCATGGTAACCGTAGTTACGCTTTCAGAATCTTTCTGTGATTTGACTTTATTTTTTGATAGAAGCGGTGGCAATCTTCCACTGTTTTACAACAGAAAGAATAGCTAGTTGTAACTAATACTCTGGTGAAAACTGTCTTTAGCATAGTAATTTTGTAGGATGAGGTTCGCTGTCTTTGCTCAAGGGTTCAGTGATGTTCATGGATCATTTCACCTTTGAACGTAAAACCTTTCGGCTACCTCGGGGCACCGTAACTTCTCGAAGTTTTAGACTTCCACACTTATGTTTTGCCAAAATGTTAAAAATAAGACACTTTACCTTTATTAACATAAACAATTAAGTGACCTGTTACTCATCCTCATATTGTTTTATTTATTTATTTTTGGCATGCTGAAGCGAATACAATATAATATTCTTGAAGGTTTTAAGGAAGTTTAGCTAAATTTAAAACATCAAGGTTTGTTGTACCTTAAAGAAGAGACGTTTGCATTAGAATTGTTTCAGCATCTGTTCCCGTGCCATCATCCGTGAAGATTTCAATTTTAAAGGTCTCTTTCTTTCATCGGCATCTTGTTTAACTACGTTACACATTTACAGTAATTTGTTATAAATAACGGCACTGGTCCATTCTCCAACTGAGAACGGTATAACAGGCTTAAAAAACACACATTTTATATTGATAGATGACAAAAATTTGGACAGCTGTTTTAAAAAAAGTCTGTCACTTATTTTCAGGCACATAGTAGGTGTAATATAGGCTAATTATTTCAACATTTAAGTAAATTCAAAAGTTTAAAAAGTGCGCTAAATACAGAAGTCCCGCTGGTCTACGAATGTAACCATAGCAACAGTACACCGCGCGAGTGCTTTCCGTTAAGTGTCGGGCAGTATGTCTACTAAACGTAAGTGTCTGCTGTCTTTGTATCATTTTATCATAGATTTACACATTTATCACTTTTTAATATTTTTCTTTAAAAGCTCTTAAGATACTAGACGGTTGAATAAGTAAGCTAAAGACGTTGCGCGTACCTTAACAGATGACGTCCGGAAAATGAACTGACATTCTTATAAAAAGTCGACACTCGACACCCTGAAAGTCATTGAATAATTCGCACACTTTACTAAAGTCTTGAATTATAATGTCAAATCTCATTATGATTGAGAGAAGTTGTTCACATTTGCACATCTTGGAGAACTACAGTAGCCTATGCACTGTATGAATAATCTTAAACAATCTGGAAAATTCATTCTCAACGTACTGACTGTTGATCAGATGATCCTCACGGTGCGGCGCTGTCTGGTGGCCATTTGATGAATAGAGCTTTCCTTTTGACTTTTCAAATGCACTGACCCTCCTTTTGCCCTAAGCCGCTTTTAATTGATCTCACAGACAGACATTGATTAAGCTTTGAACAACTGGTGCAAGTATAACAATCCACTCTTAAGAGTCGCAGGGATTTAACCCATCAGTAAATATGAGGGTTGCCTTGCTTAGCCAATGCATATGGACACAGGGGGGCTGAAAGTCAAACATTTCAAACTTATCCATCCTTCCCAAAGCCTCAAACCCTTGAACATCAGTCATTCGCTGCATGTGACAGAACAACCGCCTCCCAATTGAACTTGAGCCCAAATAAAGACACTTGCTGACACCACGGCTGATATGCGCTCTTAAATCCGCAGAGATGTAAATTGGGAGGCATTCATAGATTTAATCACACGCATGGCACGCCAGGGGAAACCTCTGCTCCCATCTGCAAATAATCAGCCAGACACTGTAGGGAACTGGCACACATGAGTTTTCAGCCCCACTGTTTTTCTACAAGATTTGCGATTTCAGATACTACGTAATATAATTTTCTTAATAGGATCAAATTTGTTGGCAGAGGCAGACTAGTTAAGCATTTTCAAGGGGATTGGGGGAGTTTAACAGGGAAAATGGTGGCAAAAGTGCATCTGGAGGTGAGCGGGATCCTGTGTAGTGTATGTGTAAATGGTGACGCATTTGTAAAACATGCCTTGGAGGTGCAGTGAACTCTAACTTTGAGTTTGAACCTGTGGACAGAAATGTGTGTGTGTGTACGGGGTTGTTGCAGAGAGTGACGTTTTGAAATGCCGCCAAGCTTTAGATTTGCTTCATTTCTATATTTATCATACTTAGTGAGGGCTGTATCGCTGTTCAGTTGAGTCTAAAATGCTGAAATGGTTTTCTTGCCCTCAGCGTACTTGAGACAGCTTTATGTGCAGTCTTTTCTGGCATGCTCGTGTGCAATCTACAACCCCACATCACCCCAGTGACACGGTCAACTGTTTTACAAGACTTTGTCTTAACCGCCCCACAATTGTATTTATTCTCATCAGATACTCCATTAAAGCTGAGCAGGAACACATGACTTTTTACATTTCAGCTGTTTGTATTCACACAGCCTTCCTCAGATGAATATAACAAAGCCAAAAGCAAGAAACATATTAAATTTGCACCTCTGTACCCCCCATTCAGTGCTTTACAGATGCCAGTGAGTTTGCTATGATATCATTGCTTGGCCAGGGGGTAATACTTTTCATTTTTATTCTCTGGCTAATGATGCCACCTGCTGACTACATAAAAACTGTGGGTTCACGTATACCAGCGCAGACCAGAGAACAAATTCACACACAGGACTTGCTGGTTTGACAAGCCGGAAGGGGTGTTAATGCTTTAGCCTCAGAGCTACTGCTTTGAAAACATCAAAAAACAACTTTTTTTAGTATGTATAAAACAGTGCACAAGCCATATACTTGCACTTTAAGTGAAACTCTGCACTACAGGAGGTTAAGAAGCGGCTAGCTCTGATGAACGGTCCGATTAAGCTCACGGTAATGGAACTAATAGAAGTCTGTTTCCAGAGGAACAGAGTCATTGTAATCCATGGGAAAGTGGAAGAGAGGAAAGGCTTAGCTCCATCACTGAGCTCCTCAGCTTCACCCTCAAGAGATTAGGGGGAAAGCACCTGTATTTTAACACTATCGAACAGTTATATCTTAATCTGCAGCACACGGCGATCTGTCCCATTATGCCTCAGAAGTTGTTTTGTGTATAAATATTTAATAAAGATGTATGAAATGCAAGATGATCAGTTATATGGTTCATAGTTGAGTAAATCCAAACCTGTATGTGTTTCTTTCTTCTGTAAAGCACAAAAGAAGATATTTATTAAGTTATTTATTTAGTTATTTTTCATGCAATGAAAGTCAATGTTGTTTGCATACAGATTTGGAAATCCATACAGGATTGGAACAATGTAAGGTTGATTAAATGATGATTGTGAAAGATTGTTTCCACCCTGGCATAAAAAAGGTAGCACTGACTTTATAGACTTTACGCAATTCTGATTTTGAGTTTGTATCTCACAGTTTTACTTTTTTCTCACATTTCTGACTTTTGACATTTAAACTCAGAATTGAAAGATATATAAACAGAATTGGGAGGAAGAAAGTAATAATTGTGATATAGAAACTCAGAATTTTGAGATGTAAACTCAGAATTCAGAGAAAAAAACAGAATTGTGAGAAGTAAAGTCAGAAATCTGAGTGTATATCTTGCAGTTCTGACCTTTTCTTCATATGTGGGATAAAAAGTCACAATTACCTTTTTTACGTTATGGAAATGGGCTTTCATAGATGACAGAATTTTTATTTTTGGGTAAACTATGTCTTTGCTGCAAGCCAGAAAAACTAGTCTGAGTTTGAAACTGCAAGAGCAGAGTGTAGGATGTAAAAGACCTCTTTGTTTTACAGTGATCAGGTCATTAAAATTTGTTCAGGAAGACATATAAAAAGAGTAACGACAAGAATAACTGTTTAGAGCTATGCTTTGTACACGTTTACCCAAGGTCCCAGGTTTATGGGTGTAAGTGTTAATGTTGGCTCTTGCTATGTTCATGCCATTTAATGATCTGATGAAGTGCGTGACAGGCTGGGTGACTGCTCCAGAGTCTCTTTATTAAAGAAAATAATAATAACATTCTGCCACTCTTCTTTCGGAAAATGTGACATGTCGTTATCCATAATGGAAGTGATGTTCTAAGGAACTGACATTCATTTAGTTTTGTCAAGTACATCCAGCCCTCTCACCCAGCCGTTCATTCTACTGGCCAGGAGTGACTTTTTATTCCAGCAGGTTAGAAGGAGTTGGTTGTGCTCGCTGTGTCCCTCTCCTGTCACACCGCAGCATGCCATTGATTTGTGGCATGATCGTTTTGGTGAATCTCTGAGAACTGAATGTGCGTGAGAGAGAATATCATTAGATGAAGAGCTTGAACTGAGCGAGGAATGGATGGCATATTTGAGGAGATCAGTTAGAGATGGTTTAATGGGAGCACCATCACCTGAAACGGATTAAATCTTTTGGTGTTCTGAGAGAACAAGTATCTGATGAGACATCCTTCTCTATTTCTGTTACTCACTTTCCTCACTCAGCTATCCTGTATTCACTTAAAAATAAAAGTTTTTTATTGGCATTGATGGTTCCATGAAGAGCTTTTAACATCCATGGAACCTTTTCACTGCACTAAAGGTTTTTTTTTTATAGTGGAAATAGACTAATACAATGGTATTTTAAAAAAAAAAAAGGTTCTTTTAAGAACTGTTCACTGAAAGGTTCTTTGGGGAGCCAAAATGGTTCTTCTATGGCATCACTGCGAAATCCCCCTTTGGAATCTTTATATTTAAGAGTGTATCTGCACAATGTGGTGCTTGTTTATATAGATAAAGTGGGGCCACTCTTTTTTCATTGAAATGTGTAAGTCTGATTGCATAAAAATGTAATAAAAGACTGTGTCCACATCCTCTTTACTATTAATTCAATTAACTAATATAATTCATTTAAACAGGCCCAAAGTTTTGCACAAGACTGGGCATCTTGAGTCCAAATGCTTTCCTTGTCATATTCCAAGCAGCGTTGAATGCGTGCAGCTGAGAAAGGTTTTGTAACACTTTCCACGCCTTCATTCATCATGTCGCGACTAAGAAATATTCATTGTGAGTTCATAGTTTTTTTATTGTAACGTACACATGGGGATCCTCACTACTGGCCTCAATCGTTGTCATCAGAAGATCCCATATGTTGGCAAAGCTAAATGCCAAACAGATGGTTTCCTCTCAGGCTACAATTTACCACACTGTAAAAGTTCATTTTCGGAAATGTGAAATAAAATAGACTTATTATATAAATCCTATTATAATAAGCTCCATACTTCCCAATGGTGATTGAAAACCATAGTGCCACAGACAAAAGGTCCAGTGTGCCTTTTAAATTCCAGGGAGATATTTTTTATATATTCACCTCTGTTATTTCCTCAACAGCCAGCCCCCTGAAGTAATTTTACTTTAATGCATTTCTTATAAGGCTACTAAATATGGTACGCCAGTTGATTTTGATTCTCTTGAGGTTATTGAGCAGTAAAACTGTTGAATACTGGACTTGTTTCCAAGACGTGAACATAACACAAGTTGTTTTAACATGAAATAAATGGTTTAAAATAGTAACTTGAGTCATACAATGACACAACTAAGTGGTATTGAAAGATGTTTGTTCAATAACAATATGAATTCATATGGGCTGTTCACATGCATTTGTTAATTTAATCTGAGCTATTTTTAATTTTGATTTGTGTACCTTTTAATTCATATTTGGCCTTTCCATTGTCTCAATTTATCACCATTTTAAGATGACATATCCAGTTAAAAGTAGCCCCCTGCATTCTGTTCCGATTCAACCTGTCTTTTTGGTTTTGAATGCAAGAACGCGTAATGTACATTTGCACATCTGTACCATGCGTGTTATTCAAAAGCATTGCTTTTTACATCAAGTACTGGTTTTACTTGGTATCATCTGGACATTTGATGAAGTGAGACAAACATTGTGCATGTCACGGACATAGTTTTGCCTGTTCTGTGACAGATATTCGCTCTGTTCCAAAACTTAGTGAGCTTCCTCCATAGCCAGCATTTTAAGTCATCAAAAGTGCATTTCCAACATGTATTTTATGAAAAATTTGCATCTTGATTATGCATCCTTCTGAGATGCCTAATTTTTTGCCTGTTTTACAAGACGGCATTGCTTTGTCCTTCATGTAGAAGCCAACTGTAGAATGGATTGCAACAAAGACTATAGAAATACAAAGACAGGTCACTCCTATACTTATGAATGGGAGAAAATGCAACGCGCAATATGGCGGGATAGTCCCGCCTTCTAAATGAAAGAGCCAATTGTTGATTGGTAAAGTCATTGTGTCACTGCAGCGGCCGTTAGGAGCTCTGGTTCCCATAGAAACCTGGGGCTGGACCAGCAGCTGCGCATGCGCAGTCATAAGCGCGTTGGAGCTACGCATGCGAATTGGCTGGTCTAGCCTGAAAAATAAGCTTTTTAAACGCTATTTGAGCATAAGAAACAACATTTATGGGGCCATTCATTTCAGATTTTATTCCTGATTTGAAATATGTAATTTAATCGCGAGTTCAGCGAGCCGTTTTTGAGATTTCAGGATTCCCCCATTCATTTAGATAGTACTTGGTCTTATCTGAGCTGCCCGAAGGCATTGCAAATATGGCGGCCGAGTGAACGGACTTTCCTTAAAAGGGACTTTGATTGCAACAAGAAAATTTATAACTATACTTATATGTACATTAATCCATTGTGTTGAATTGAAATTGAGTCAAATGTAGAGATTTTTACCTTCCACAGAGCATTCCAAATCACTTATCATTTGGAGATTATGTTTCAGAATGCTGTTCTAGAAGGTAGCTGCTTATGTAGATAATAGGCAGCGAGGAAGTTCACTACGTTTTGAAACAGAGCTTGAACGTAAAGAAATCATGCTGATCTTTTGCACCATGCACTTCCATTTGAGTCACCCACCCCTCCCATCCCAATCCAGCTATATTAGAAAGGACGCGAGAGCACAGACAGGGTAATGGGGTGTCAGTTGAGTGTGCTGGACATTTTGAAGAATTTAATTGGTGGTTCAAAGTGCTTTGGAAGGGTTGGAGATATCGAACTGCCTTGAGTAGGCTCTCTGTGTTCCCAGGCCTTGCCAGGTTCTATTCCATACCGCATTTATGTCCGTCCTTCGCGAGAACTTCGGTCCGTGTGTGTGCAGGCCTCCTATTGTACCTTGTCCGAATCGATCGCCGAGGCCTTGTTGTAACGTGAGCTGTAGAGGCTCCCTCAGACAGAAACACACATACATATGCAGGCGTGTGAGGTCTGTCTCCGGCACTGATGGATATTTACATCCACGCCTACACAAATCGCTGGAACAACAACAAGGGGGAGCAATGGGCTGCCGTTTCCCCCTCCCCGTCCCACTAACACCCGACAGATGGACAGGCCTCCTCTGTTCCCCTGCGCTTGATAGGACCTCTAATTACGCATCCACACCACATCAAACCAGCCGTCCACACGCCTTGCTTTCAGTATGGTGCGGAAGTGAGCCGGTCAGGGGCAATAAAGCTACACCGCTCGCTTGTAATTTGTCCGTGGATTGAGCTTGGGTCTCGTCCCCTTTGCCCTGTCATTGTGCCCCTTCTTCATTGTGGGTCTGGGTCGAGGACGTCTGGACTTTCTAAGAACTTGGAAGGGAGGTAGAGACACCCTGCCTGCTGCCTGCCTGCCTGCCTGTGGAACCCAGAAGCCCTGGTGTGGTTTTAATCAAGGCCAGGCATGGTAGTCATTATAGTGCCCTGGCGCTAAGCTCATTGTCTTTCTTTGTCTCTCTCCCGCCCTCCCTCTCTTTCTGTGAGGATTCAACATGCATCTCAGATGTGAAGAGGTCCTCAAGGGTCACTAGCTGTTGATGAGAAAGTGAGTGTCAGTGGTTTTGTGAGCAGTAGCCAACATGTATCTGTAATCAGCGTATTTGTTCGGGAGTTGTGAGTCATACGCGACCTCGCTTAATGCAACAGAACTAAACAAAAAGGTCTTCAAAACATTCTGTTCTCTATTATATAATAAGCTGTATGCTTTTTGCAATGGGAAATGGGAAATGAATGGGCGATTCTGTGTCAATCTTATGAATTTGTTATGGCTAGGAGTATAAAATGCTCAATTAACTTCATTACTATCATGCCGTCACTAACAAGGTTTATAAGTTCTCTCTCACAGACTGAGGTATTTTTTCCTTCAAGAGAAAAAAGAACCTTTTACTAATATTTATAAGGGACCAAGTGATGTATATTACGAAAATATTTAATAAGCTTACACTACTGAAACTACCGACTAGAAATTACTAACTACCAAAAGAAATTAAGTTCTTTTAAACTTTCTATGTGTCAGAGAATCCTGAAAAATGTGTCACAGTTTCCATAAAACTATTAAGCAACACAGCTGTTTTCAACATCGATGATAAGAAATGCTTCTTCAGCATCAAATCAACGTATCAGAATGATTTCTGAAGGAAATGGTAAAAATTCAGCTTTTCCATCACAGGAATAAATTACATTTTAAAATATATTAAATTAGAAACAGTTTTAAATTGTAAAAAATACTTCACAATATTTCTGTTTTTACTGTTTTTGATCAAATAAATGCACCTTTGGTAAGCATGAAAGACTTTATTCAAAAATCCTTACCAACCCCAAATGAATGGTAGTTTATATTTGAGAATATATTTGTAATAATATGTTTGTCTTATTGCCATATATTTAGAAAGTTGTCATTAGCACTAATAAACTCTTACAATATGAACAGGATCCTGACGCGAATTGGAGGATCTCATTTGGTTTATGTTGATATCTTGTTCAATATTGATTTGAGTTAAAGTCATGGTATTATGATATACAGTTACATGGTCATTATAAAAACGATTTGATTGCAGAATGACGAATCAGAATCAAGTTTTCCAGTGAGCTGTGTGATAACAGGAAGTTTCAGTCTAGTACTGCAGCAGTTATTGTAGTCTGTTTTTGTGTTGTCTTTGCTGACGCTGGTTCGTGTGCATGCATGTTATGTAGTCTGGCATTGTGCCACCTAAATAGGAAACAACTAAAGGAGAAAAGTCCTGTTTTGTGCTTTGTAATCTGTTGCGCATAATTTGGGGAAATTCACAAGCTTGAGTTATGATTTTAATGTGCATGTGGCCTTGAAAAGCATTCCTCCGACTCTTCAGTTTCAGAACACAGAGGACTTCAATTGTGGTGAGTTTATGCATTGTGCGACTTCAGTATATCTCTATTTTTGTCCCTTTATTTTCCATTTGTCTTTAACTACCGACTGAGTAGTAGATATTTAGAGGGGGTCAGGCCAGAGGCGGGGGAGAAAAGGTTAGGGAGGAGGGGAAAGAGAAAACATCCTTGTACATTTCATAAATTCCTCCTTTTTTCATCCTCTCAGTTATCCACTTGCATTACATCTTGGCTGACTTCAGCTGTGTATTATTTTATCTGAACCAGAGCCAGACCTCAGAAGTACACCGTCTTCTCTTGTATAAACAGCTGTCACGGAGAGGGACGGTACGTTAAAGATATCCGCAGGCAGGGGTTACGTGTAGTTTTCATGTTCATTTGCTAATAATGGCTTTGGTGGTGACACTCCAGTAATAGACACTACTAGTTTGTCATTATATTTAACATGCATAATAGTCTGGTGTCTGGAATTTTTTATTTTTTTTTTTTGGTTAAAATTTCAAATTTAGTCAGTATGTTACATTCATTCATTGTAGTCAGTTTTAATCTGAGTAAAAAGGCAGATTTTTGTCAACAGTTTCTTTGTCTGAACAATTTCTTTAACATTTTGTTTTTCAGCATAAACAATTACATTTCTTTTAGAGACTGTTCAGGATATTTATTTTATGAACAAAGTACTTTACGTAAATGAGTTACACATTCTAACTAGCATGTATAGTTCAAATTCATTTGTACATTTGCTTAATTTTCTGTGAAAATATATATTACCATTAAAAAGTTTGGGGTCGGTAGGTTCTTTCTATATTTTTACTAGGGGTGTCAACGTTAACGCGTTAACGCATGCGATTAATCAAAAAAATTTAACGCGTTAATATTTTTTAACGCAAATTAATCATGTGATAAGGTTTGACCCCAACTTCTTCCCGTCATCGCAGCGCGGAAGGTTATCTATCATTGTGTGATGAGGGTACAGCGAACCAGTGTTGCCAGGGTAACGGCACAAGTGGGCTATTTTGAAAATACAGTCGCGGGAAAAATTACAGAGCCGCGGGTTGCGGTTTTTTGGGCTATTTTTATAATGTACCGCGGTCACCCAAAGTGTATATAGACAAATGAAAATTAAAATAGATCCTTTTACTAATGTGTATTATACTCTGAATGTATACCTGGCAACTTAAGAATGGAGAGGCGGCTGTAACATCACAAACAACGTGAGTTTCAGCCAGAGCATACATGTTAAGGCTTTTACACAGCAGAAATAAACATGACAACAGCCACTATAGATTATACAAGATAATAAACACACGATTACGATAGCATATGGTTTGTATGTGATTTTCTTGAGATGAATGTGTACATCTGAAATGCTAATTTGTGCAGCGATATAAAAGGCTATAAATAGCATATTTTAACAACAGTAAACGACCAAATTCTACATGTGATCGCAAAATGAAGTTATTACAAACACTCGATGGGGGTTTGAGGTGAGTTCTGAATAAAAGTGTACTATTAATCTCATAAATTGTCTTATGTAGTATGATGCTAATGTTAGCTCTAATGCACCTGCAGAACAGGTCCAATTCTTCTTCATAATGTATTTTGTCATAATACTTCACTTAAGGTCGCAAGAAAATGTTGTTGTAGTATTTATTTAGAAATACTTTTGATAATAGTTGGGTAAATGTAAACTGGGATTGAAGCGATGTGGCTTGGTAAACATTTTATTGCCAGTTTAAAGACTGATGATGGCTGAATAAAAACAAAAGAATAATGATAAAAGAATAATAAGGATTATGTCTCATACCTGGCGGAGGTGTGAAAGGTTCTGTTTCCTTAAACTAGTTTGTCATGCATTTCTTTATTTCAACTCATTTACAGGTAAATCCTAGTATTTCAAATTTGCGATTAATCATGATTAATCACAGTCCAGGACTGTGATTAACGCGATTAAATTTTTTAATCGATTGACAGCACTAATTTTTACTATAAGTCTCTTATCTGCTAACAAGGGCTGAAGTTACTTGTAGTAAAATGCAGTAAAAACAGTAATATTTTGAAATATTGAAATATTAAAAACAGTAATATTTTGGAATATTATTACAATTTAAAAATTTTAATTTTAATATATTTTAAAATTTAATTTATTCCTGTGATGCCAAAGTTTAATTTTCAGCAGCCATTACGCCAGTCTTCAGCATCACATGATTATTCAGAAATCATTTTAATACACTTATTATTATCAATGTTGAAAACCATTATGCTGTTTAACATTTCTGTGGAAATCTGGATTTTTTTTTTTTTTTTGTAACATTATAAAAGTTTTTTATAAGTGACAGTAACAGGCATTTGATAAATTTAGTTTCTTCTTTCTGAATAAAAGTACTGATTACTTCTAAAAAAAAAAAAAAAATCACTGACCTCAAACTTTTAAACAGTAGTGTAAGTTGTAATATTATGTTAATGTTGTGTATATAGTTAATTAATCTTTACAATGATTACACTGATGCATTATCATTTTGTCAACAAACATTTTTAGCAGAAACTTCTGTCGAGATCAACACCGCTTTCATGTCTCAAAGGCAAAAGAAGAAAGTTGCATGATGTGGCCAACGTGTTTATGGGAGTACGGGGCCGTACAGGGGCCGTATCTGAGATGTATCTGGCTGCCAGACAGGTCTGTTTTGGTAAGAGCAAGAAGAGGTTGAAGTTGAGTGATTATCACAGAGCTCTTTAGTGTAAGCTCTGCTCTGGGGAGCAGATGAGACGAGCGGCCATTACATAAAACCCTGCCCTGGTGTTCATTTGTATCTGGAAGTGTTCTGGCATGTTCTCGCTTGCCAGGTTTTCACAGGGATTTGACAAATTTGTAACAATACACGCAGATTTTATACATTGTGCCACCCATGTGTGCAGGAAACTGCAACTGTAGAACCTGTTTTTGTTATTTTCAGGCTTATGCTGATCGTATGCATGCCGTTTTTGAAGTCAATGGCATGGGTGTTGCGTGGTATCCTGTTGAATTTTTGCTTAATTAGCTCAATAGAACTTTTTGGAGGGTCTGCTGAAGCTATTTATGGAGAAGAAATCTCAGTCTTGGGCATCAGGCTTTGAAGTCCCCTCTCAGTGGTTGGGACCATATGAGGTTCCTCAGCATGTTTCTGCCTGCCACCCCCGTGGTGCTCTCCACTTTTGACCTTATGGGAGCAGACCTCGTTCTGATCTGGCCTGGTAAGGAAGGGTTTAGCCAGGGAGGCGGAGAAGAGGTCTCGTTAAAGGGTTAATGAGGTAATACCTTTCATGTTCCCAGCATAACAGAGTCAGGCGTGAAGGCAAACAATACAGTTTTAGAGGGAGGTCTGCTGGGTAGTGTGTCTGTATATGTATGTGTGGGTGAGATTTATGTGCATTCATAGTTTTAAACTTAGTTTAGAGGTGTTTAAGGCGAGCATCACAGTTACTAATGCTCAATTTGAGATTTGAACAACCTCTTAACTGTTAGTATTAAACTTTTCATGTAATTCATCAGTTAAGTTTCAGATGTGAGTGATTCCTCAAACTATGTGGCTTGAGAAGAGGTGTGCTATTACTTTTCCAAGCGATTCAACAATATTTTTGCTGACAGATGATAACCCTGTTGAAAAAAACAGCATATGCTGGTTAGGTATGTTTTGAAGCATGGCAGTTGGTTAGAGCTGGTTTAAGCTGGTCCTGAGCTGGTTATGAGCTGGTTTAAACTGGTCACGTGCTGGTCTTAAGCAACTAGCTCCTGCACAGGACCAGCTCAAACCAGCTCATGACCAACTAAGGACCAGCTTGGACCAGCTTAAACCAGCTCAACCAGCTTGAAAACATACCTAACCAGCAAAAGCTGTTTTTTTTTTTCTTCTTCTTGTTAGGGTCTTTTTAGGTCCACTAATGCTCAATGGTGTGAAAAAATCCCAGGCACGCTGTTTCTCTGATCTTTGGCCGTGACGTTGCTCTTTCTCCATGCAGGGAACTCACTGCTAGCTCCTTAGCATGTGTGTAGAACAGCATGTGTGACTGAATTGCAGGATTCAGAACCCATTGTGCCACAGGTGTGAAAATTAGGTGTGAGGTTTATGTGTGATAAATTACCAACAGGTGTGCTAATTTTAGCCGTTCCACTTCCCACCCTCTCCACCACCACCCTCCTGTCTTTGCTTCTGTACCACTTTCTTTTCACTGCAATCATTTTAAGGTGTTTTTAAGCATAAATTAGACAGTTTCATATAAATTAATTCATTTTAATAAATGTAAATAGAATCATTAACTAATTAATAATGCCAGTGGAAGAAGAATAAAATAATAAAATTCAGTTTATATTCAAGATACATTCTCTCTCTCTTTTTTTCGGTGTATATTATTGTTTTATCTCTCTTTTCTCAGACCTGAGAACATTACAGAACATCTCACTCTGAGAAGTATTCATAGAGTGGAAAAAGTTGCTGACTTCCAAATTCCATTCCAAAACAAGAGTGAGCTGTGCAGAAACATAAAACATATCTTCTCACACATAGCCCGTCATGACAGATTGCCTTTTGCACCTTACGGCACCTGCACACATAAAGCAGTCTTTTTCGTGTTTACGAGATGCATAACAGGAAAAGTGCTATTTCACCTCTCATTCAAAACACCCATTGTTCCTTTGAAACCTGAAGACAGTTTCGAAAGGTTTCTGGGTAGGCTTGCAGCATATGAACAGCTATTCATTTTATTTTTACATTTTTTTTTTTTTGTTTTTTTAAATGGTAATTTACAAATTTATTGATGATTTGATTTGATTTGATTTATTTTAAACTATATTACTTTTGATTAAGATCACAAAGATAAACAAAGATTTGTAGAATATATATAAAAAAGTTTTCTTTTGCATCATTGTAACCTACTTTTTTTTTTTTTTTAAACTTTCAGTTTCTTTTTCTCATGCATCATCCTTTGCTGGGATAGAACTAGCAACCTTTTGGTTATGAGCCAAATTTTAAATTATTGGCTACCTTAACTGTATTTTCTATTTAGTACTACTTGAATGAGTGAGACAAGTCAACAATAATCAGTCCCTGTGTGTGCTCTACAATCTCTATGTGGACTAAAAAGCCATGCCAGGGTATTAGCATACACGTCAGCAGGTTTGCCCTCAGGTCCTCTGAATCCCTTTTTGTCTTGCGCCAACTGCAAGCAAACACTAACACCAGTACCAGTTGCCCGAGCTTACAAGGTATGTTTGGATATCAAGTCCACCGATTCAATCGCAGTGATCCAATCAACAAATCTATCTGTGCTTGCCATGTCTCCCGGGCCTGTATCACAGGAACACTCTCACTAAACTAATAAGCCAGTGCAGTGAAACAAATGTGTTTGCGTAGACACATGGTGCAGAATCATTATAAGTAATGGGATTGCCCTAAATTGTAAACATATGCATACAGTACAATCTGTTAAAGTAAACTGGAGTTGGGGGGGTTGACTATTTCCAGCTGCAAAGTAGTCGGAGGTGAAGTCCAGCATATTTTCTGCTAAATTGGAGGAGAAATGTGCCTGTAGAGCAAAATGTACTCTTGCCATATACCACCATTCTGGCTCTGGTGTATTAATCTTCAGCAAAGTGTGATTTCCATACCCATGACCATGACAAATAGAGTCAGATGCAACAAATGCGGGTGGATTGATGCAGTTTTCCATGTACTGTCTTCAACCATGTGGAACAATGTGGGGACTGGCACATTTTTAGTGGATGATCTGAAAGTTTTATTGCATACTCCCAGTTTCTTTTCCATTATAAGAGGCAAGCGTTTCTGATTCTAAATGGATGGTTCACCCAAAAATACTTACCCTTATGTTGTTCCAAAGCCGTATGGCTTTCTTCCTTCCACAAGTGGAGATTACAATTGAATAGTAAATTGTGAGTGAGGCTGTCATTCAGCCTAACATCACCTTTTGTGTTCCACTGAAGAAGGTTTGAACAGGTTTGGAATGACACAATGAGTAAATAATGACAGAATTTCAAAACGAGCCAGGCGATGAAAACTGACTTCATTCCCAGTAATGTGAAGCTTATTACTCATTAACAACTTTGAACTTTGAATGGTCTTAGTATACTGCATTATATTTTATTACTTGGTGCTCTGATTGATCAGATTGATCAGGATTTTGTATGATGGTTTAAAGCAGTGTTGTTATTAACAAAAATATTTTAAATCATTTTTGTTAATCGAAATAAAGCTGAAATGAATAATAATAAAAAAAAAGATATTAGATGAAAACTTAAAGGGTTACTCCACCCCAAAATGAAAATTTTGTCATTAATCACTTACCGCCATGTTGTTCCAAACCCGTAAAAGCTTCGTTCGTTTTCGGAACACAATTTAAGTTATTTTAGATGAAAACCGGGAGGCTTGTGTCTGTCCCATTGACTGCCAAGTAATTATCACTGTTGAGGCCCAGAAAAGTATGAAAAACATCGTCAGGATAGTCCATCTGCTATCAGTGGTTCAATCTGAATTTTATGAAGCGACGAGAATACTTTTTGTACGCAAAGAAAATAAAAATAATGACTTTTTTTCAACAATTCGTCTCCTCTCTGTATCTCCACGTCACCGTAGCGCCATTTTTGATATTATCCACTGAACGCAAGCAGCGTACGCTCTTCTGTATCAGCCGCAACACTAGGATGCATATTCTACGTGTATTTACACTTTGATTTGAACTAAAATAGCGTATCCTTGTGTTGCGGCTGATACAGAAGAGCGTATGGAGTTTGCGTTCAGTGGATAATATCCAAAATGGTGCTACGGTGACGCGGAGAGACAGAGAGGAGACGAATTGTTGAAAAAAGTCATTATTTTTATTTTCTTTGCGTACAAAAAGTATTCTCATTGCTTCATAAAATTCAGAGTGAACCACTGATGGCAGATGGACTATCCTGACGATGTTTTTCATACTTTTCTGGGCCTCAACAGTGATAATTACTTGGCAGTCAATGGGACAGACACAAGCCTCCCGGTTTTCATCTAAAATATCTTAAATTGAGTTCCAAAGACGAACGAAGCTTTTACGGGTTTGGAGCAACATGGGGGTAAGTGATTAATGACAAAATTTTCATTTTGGGGTGGAGTAACCCTTTAAACTGAAAACAAAAATAATTGTAGAAATGTAGTCTTAGCAACTACCTGAAACAATGTTGAAGTTGATTAGAAGTATGACTAAAACTAAAAAAAAAAAAAATGTATGAAATGAAATTAAAGCTAAATAGAAATATAAAAAACTAAGCACATAAAATTATTAATGATAAAAATTAAAATAAAAACTGAAAATATAAAAATAAATCTAATTTAAAATATTAATAAATACTATAAATAATATATAAATAATACTAAAATAACACTGGTTTTAAGGTAAATTGTGTAACATTTTAAAAATACTTTTTTTTTTTTTTTCTTTTTCCAGTATGCTATCCCATGTGTTGAAACAACTATAAGCAAGAGATTCATTCGTCTTGTTTTTTTGAATGGTCCGACATGTCAGCTTATGGCTCAACAAATCATTAATTTTGCAATTTCAGCTGGTGCCTTCAATTATAAAACTAAGCTAAGACTTCAAAATCTTTGAGGACATTGTAACAATGTCATGTAAACATCTGTAAAACTATATGATGGCACATATGATAAAAATAATGATCCCACTTTCTGAGTTTTTTTTTTTTTTTTTTTTGTATTTTAACTTTTTACAGCTTTTGAATCTTGACATATCATATGACGCATGATATCATCAAGATTGTAAGGACAGGGATGATGTCATGGGATGATGTCATGGGTATTTGTGAGTGTGAGAAAGAGAGATCGCTGGAAGTTGTTGGCAGTGTTGTGAGTGTTTGTTTGAGGTGGGGGTTTGCCATTTCTTCCCAGCTTTGCCGGGCCAAGGCGATGAACGTTACGGTTGTCTGAGAGTCTTTAAACATACCTTAGACAGTTTTTTTTTTTTTTTTTTTTTTTTTTTTTTTTCTGTTGGATCTCACTCGCACTGTAATTACTGTTGATCAGGATTCAAAACAAAGCCAGCCAAAGCTGAATGAAGGCAATACACTCCAACAATGCCGTCATATGTTGTGTTATGAGCTTGTGATTCGCATGAATGAAGGACCAAGAATTTTGCGTTTACCTGAATGAACCACAGTCTCCCCACAGAAACTGGGCACAGTTAAAACTAGCACAGATTATTGTTGGACAGATATTTCACTCCTTTTAAGTTACATTTCATTGCACTAATGTCTGCAGATGAATATTTGTTAGCAAATGGATGCCTTACCTGTCATTTGATGTTCCTGAGAGACGATGTCAACAGGGATGTGCCGATTTTAGATGAGAGAGGAAAGTAAGTGCCCAGAAAAGTGTGGTGAACAATTGAGAGAATGAGGGAAAGAAATGAAAACACAGCTAAGAACAAAATAACAACATCTAACACTATAACGACCCTTTTTTGCTCTTTTCAAACAAATCAAGACATTCACCTCTAATCCATTTGTACTGCTGCTTTTGAGTTCCCTCATATAACCTCATGCTTGGCTGACAGAAATGGTGGAGACAGTATGACCGAACTGTTTGTTGGCTCTTTTACTCAAAACAATGTCACACTCTAGACAATTTGCAGAAATTGTGTTGTCTTCTGGTCAGACTGCAGTAAACTGGAGTTGTTGTTGTGTCTTTAGCACAGATGTTCAAAGAGGACAAGGCCTTTGTA
This sequence comes from Spinibarbus caldwelli, assembly GCA_039654775.1. NCBI lineage: Eukaryota > Metazoa > Chordata > Actinopteri > Cypriniformes > Cyprinidae > Spinibarbus > Spinibarbus caldwelli. Next base: position 26,700,010 of record CM077227.1, on the reverse strand, counting down.
AAAACAGTTGTTTAGGTTGTAGATAGATCATTTAATGCATGATGAAAGAAGGCACTTGCATATTTTGGTTCGTGAAACATTTGTCCCATGCTCTTAGTGTAAACTCTTTCGCTTTGTTATGGGAAAGGGCAGTTCAAAGAGAGCACAGGTTGTCAGGTCAACATGCTTTTGCAACCTATTTTATTACTGAATATAGGTGTAAAGCTACATAATTACATTGGTTATGAAATGTAATAATCCATTATAATATACAATGTGTTATAGAGGCCATCTCATATTACCTACATGCACTTGCAACAGAGACTGACAAATGCTCTATTTAAGTGATGAAAGTTCTTGCTGCAGAGTTTGGATTTCAGCATTATTATTATTAACAATAATTACATGCCTCAATTTCAGTAAAGTAAGTTAACTGTTGTCGTTTACTTCCCTAGTTATGATTTTGTTTCTTATTTTAAGTATATTTTTGAAAATGTGCCTTGACTTACTATGATTATTTGTTCATTTACACTTTTTTTTAAGTTTAGTAAATTGTCTGCCATTTATGTGTACATCTAATAAACATATCAATAGTCCACTTAAAGGAATAGTTCACTTAAATTCTGTGATTTACCCTCATTGTTTGAAACTCGTTTGACTTTTGTTCCTCTGTGGAACACAAATGAAGATATTTTGAAAAATGTCTCTGCATTTTTTGAGGTCCAATGTTGTGAAAGAAAGGCATACAGAAATTTCATTTTTGAGTGAAGGATTTCTTTAACATCTGTTTGTACTAGTTTGCTGAATGGATATTATCCTTTCTTTTTGTTGGATCATTAATAATAGTTTACAAATTGAAATTTGGATAAGAAATTGAAACTAAGTATAAAGCCTGATGTATTATTTTGTTCTCAATTCAGGGGTGGATTTGTGTGACGCTAAAACAAAAAGTGTGTTTCTCTGACTTTTTTTTAAAAAAAAAGTCTACAAGAAATAATTCTTCTTTAGTTCCATAATACACGCATGCCAGTGTGAGTTACATTTCAGCAGGTTAACATGATAGACTTATGGTAAAGTTTAAAGCTCATGCTGGTATGATTCTTGGAACAAAAAGCACTCTTAGCAGCCAAATTAGACCTATCCACTGTAATTTACATAGAACTCGAAATTCTGCCAGACCGACACACTTAGATAATTAGCATGCTAGAGTGACTTAAAAACCTAGCCGGAGATGTTGTTTACATGTATGAAAGCCACTCTGATCATTCAGTTTTTCTTGGATGGCTTTTTTTCATTTAAACAACGAAGGTAAATTGCTGCACAAATAAGATGCATAAATGCCACGATAATTTTGACATAACTTTAATTTCTATTTAACTCAAGTTTAAGTATAAATAGAGTTGAGTGCAGAATATGAATAGGGTCCTGCACTATTCATATTCACTAGGCACTATTTCTTGTTTGTTTTCCCTCTTGGGTCCCGGTGTCTCTTTAAGACCCGATTTGACAGTGATATTGGAAAGCCATCATATTTTCTGGCTTAGAGCTTGAATTTGATCCCCTCTATGAATTGATGAAAATACGATGCGGAATGGAAGACTCCAGTCATAGCTTCAGGTATAAATCAGCTGGCAGTGAAAAGATTTCTGTAAAATGTGGAAGCACTGGGCCCTCAAGGGTGGCTCTTGGACACCCTTGCCCTAGACGCACCAGATCCCAGCCTCCTTTTTGACATGCCTGTGGTCGAAGCTGGGAAAGCCGTCCTCAGACATGCTGCTGATCCAAAAATCTCAAAAGAGGCAAAAAACGTCTTACGTCTCTTACTCTTTCCATTGATAATTGCTAGACCAGTGAGAGCACAATCCCATCAATACAGGTCTGAATGTCATGCCATACAGTTGATAACAACCAAACGCAAGGCAATGAGGGAAACGGCACGACCGATCGATGCGCTGATTCGATCATTCAAGGTCGATCGTGTTGTTCAAGCTCATGTTGACAGCAGCAGTTAAAGAAATCATTTAACTGCCGCAAGGCTTTGCTGAAACAGCCCTGACAGTGGGATGAAAGGAATAACACCCCTATGATTAAGGAACAGGGGAAACGGTTTGTGATACTGCCATACCACCCTCAATTAGGGAAATTCAATAAGGGAAACGCACTGATTGTTCTCGGCTTTTTGAAGTTCCAACCTCACGCCAGTCTGGGTTTCCGCCCGTTCTCTGCACTACATTCGCAATCAGGTCTGAAGTGTGTGGGTCGGGGAGATTTTTACCAATTTACGGTGAATGTCAGGTTTCTATAAACATGTTCAAACTGTATACCATATGTCTTTATGTGTGGTTTGGGAAAAAAATGTGTCCAGATCATTTCCTCATCACAAAAACACTGAGGTCACGTGGCATGAAACAAGCTACACAATAAAGTTGACTATTTAAAACACCACAATACTGTACGTACAAAACAACATACTGTATGTATTTCCTATTGATGTAGACATCCTAATCAGTTCTTGGGCTTTTTGTTGTAGACTAGTTAACTGGCAACATTACATTGTTACAATATAAATTTAACTGTGTATATAGCACAGTACTGCCTGTGTGGCATATAGATAACATAAATGTTGTCTAATGATTACAAACATTTTTTTTTTTAGAGAACTACCTCCACTACAACATACCTCCAAAAGAAATTGTATATTGTATAAAACAAAATCTGGTTACTGTATGTCTGTCTTCATCTCTTTAGGGCTCTGATCTCAAGCAGTCAATATTTTCAGGACTTTATCAAATTTTAAAATTTGAAATGGTACATTAGCATTAAAGCATGAGGTTGTGTCTTATTCCGCTCCCTAGCATATCATTAATACAGTTTTGAGCACTAGTCACCTTTATTTATATAGCGCACTAGAAAGGACCTTGTTCAACTGAACATTGACATAAACGTGACATTTGCAGTAAGTGAATAGTGAGCTGCAAGTGCTTACTGATTTTAAGGTGCAGTTTGGTAATTTTTAGGGAGCAAATTTTTTTGTACAATGAGACATTGACTAGAAATGGCTCAATTAAGAAGTGAATTGAGACACAACCCCAATGATGAATCTGAGAACGTTAAGAATTGTGTTAAATAGCAAGGTCCTCTTGCATGGTTTGTCCATCTCTCTCAAAGCATTCTCTTTGATAATTTTATGGAAAATGTTTATAAATGTTACTTATTACATAAAAAAAACAACATACATCTGTATAAACCATGCTGAAATTTTGATGTTGTTTTAAATGGTGCACTCTCAATTATTTATTCAGACTCAAGAAAAAATTATGGGAAAAAAGGGAATGGGGAAAAAGATCAGCGAAGTGCATGATATTTTATAAAGCATTGTGGTGGGTCGTCCAGTTCGGACTGTTACTCTATCTCGGTTTGTGATATTTAAAACTTGGCTTCAATCAATAGCAATGTCTCTGGTTTGCAGCTATTATGTGCGCCCAAGGACATTTTCCTGTAAAGAGGGCGCTAAGGAACTTACATTAAAAGACCTTTATTGTGAAACGGTATGGTCGTTACTGGCTCCTTTGTCTTCTACCAGCAACATGATCCTGCTCGGAGTCGATGCGGTTTTGGGCTTTCAGCGGCTGTCTGAACTCTACATACAGGAGTTGAGCTTTGAATCAAATCACTGTGCTGCTCACATTGAAAATGGTTTCCTCTGCAAAAACGCCAGGCCTCGCTAGTGTCACAGTAATGACAGTTTCTTTAGTCAGTGAAAGTTTTATGTGTCAATGAAAATGTCTGTGACAGTTCTGTAGCGGCACACGTTTAACCGTTCAGCAGAGCACTTTGCAGTTAGTTTGCTCTGTGGTGTAGTGGTTTACAACTTAACTTTGCTGGTTCGGTTGCAAGACACAAGTCATGAGCTATCACCATGTTCCCTTGAGCGAGGCACTTAACCTCAGTAAGTGTAAATGTACAATAAGTTGTTTTGGATAAAAGTGTGTGCTTTTGCTTTGCTACTTACAGTGCATTCCGCTTATCCCTCCGTACTATCTTAAGATTAGAGTTGCCAAAATTCCTGTATTTAAGCAAACAAACTTAATATTAAATCCATACAGGATGAAGTTTTCGTGTATTTTTGCCTCTCCCACCAAAAACACTTTGGAAAGCTTCAAAATTTTTTGCATTTGAATTGGTTTACTATTCAATACACATTTGCATACAAGTGTCCATATTAGAATGGAAAACAGATTGCATGCAAGGGCAAATATAGAAAATCTGACAATTTCTTGTGTATTTTAATGTTATAAATTGGCTAGGTTGAAGCTAAGTTATTAAAATGCATATATTTTACAACAAATGCAACGAAGTCAGCAAGCTTGCATCTTAAATGCATTTTTGCACTTAATTTATTTTATATACAGTACACATGAATAGCTGACTGCAGTATTTTATTTTTACTTTGTTAACAATTTTCACCAATGTTTTACTGAAATAACAAGTGACGTGGTAATGGAGAGTGTTGGCAAGTCAAGACGTTACTTGGTGTTATTAGCTGGTAAAAGTATCTGTTTTGTGTCTTGCTTTATTGCAGCTAGCTATGGAGCTTATCCCATCTGTAAAGGCTGCTCGGTGTGTTCCAAGGACAACGGGTGTATGAACTGCCAACCCAAGCTCTTCCTGTTCCTGAGGAGGGAGAGGATGAGGCAGTATGGCGAGTGTCTCCATGCCTGTCCGTCAGGCTACTATGGCATGCGCGGGGCAGAGATCAACATGTGCTCCAGTAAGATCCTACACTCACTACACTTTTCCTCTCTCACATACACACACACTGCCTATTTGTAGCACTGGTGTGTAGATGCTAATGCACAGACACGCTGGTTTAGCATGGATTTGAGTGAGAGCTTAGCTCTGTAAAAAATCTGTTTATGTGGTCACGTACTGTGAATACTTTAAGTGAAGGAATACTGCCATGCATTTTATGTTCAAAACGCTTGTAGATTGGAAATTTGTTTTGAGTGAACTGACAAATCTGTTAATTTAGAAGGTTATGACTTTGCATATTGACCTTTTCCCCCAGCATTTTCCATGCGCCGTTATTGGTTTAAAGGCTTTCTGACATACTTACATCATGTAGGTCTCTTAAAACAGTACTCTTAGCAAACTTATATTGCATTGTGAATGCAACAATTAGGGATGTGCAAATCTACATATTTCCAAAATCAGCTAGTCAAAAATCCGGTATAATTAAGCTTGTTTGTTTTCACACGATCCTGATCAGACACACAAAGAGAACTTGGTGCCATAAAACAAATAAATTACAATGTGCCAAGGAACAGCATCCAACAGTTCTAGTTGTATCATTGTATCTACATTGTAACATTGTGTTGATGTGTAGTCTATGGGTATGTGATTTCTCTAATAAAGACAGGAGGACGTTTATACAGTTTCATTAATTGACTAGTTGGCTGTTGGACGTCATCCATGCTTAGAAACAATAGCAAAACAGCAAAACAAAATTCTTATATTTGTCTGCAAAGAGCAATATAATAGTCCTATTGGAATTGTGTATCCTTTTCCTTCCATGCCCTGTATTTTATAACCTTATTTTAACATTTGCGCCAGGCCTGAGACACTCTGGACCTTTGAGGTTAAGTGAAAAGCCTGAGGTGTTGGCTTTGTGTTTCATGTGAAAACAAAACTCTAACTCTTTGGATTGTTAAGCCAAACTCCTGACAGACAGACTTAAAACCTCAGAGGAGTTTGTCAGGACCTACAATACTAATAAACCCAGATGCTGTACAGACACCCTTGTATAAAAATGAGTCCTTTCTCACTCAACAAACTTGATACAGATTTATCTGCCAATTTTATCAGAAGAGGAGGAGGGGAAACGTTTAAACGCCTCATTTACCATAAACTGGGTGTACCAGTTGAGGCTACTGAAGAGTTTTCCCGTTCTCAACCGCTAATCAAATTCATCAACCTACATTTTGTAAGTTTTTCAGCTGTGGAGAAAGGAAAAAGACATGTTGTTTTCTGAGACTGTGTCCTCCAACCATTCTCTGTCCTGGGTGAATTTTGATTTTAAATGATACTGATATGTGGCCAGTTAATCTGGATTCCTTTCATGGAGAACTTCTCCCAGAACAAAACCTCACATTGTCACGTAGCATCAAATCTCCGCGCAAAGCCTACTTTGATGTGATCGCTGTTTCAGTCATGACTTTGTAATCCAGCTTCGCATTTGACCCTCCTCCTTAAGTTATGCTTTTTCTGTCGTCTTCGCTAAGGTCTTCATGTCTGTCAGTCATAATGGGATGTTCTATCAGGGTTAGTGGAAGAACTAATCATCGGGTCACAGGGAACAATTTCGAACACATGACAGCCATTCAAAGTCGCTCCGTTTGCTCTCTTGTCCAGCTTTTCAGCGCAACTACGCTCTTCCAAGAGCCTGGAACGGTGGATTACATTGGAGTTGATCATGTTTTTAAAAAACAGGCTCTGAAATCACTTAAGCAGCAGCTGCTTATCATTAGACCCTAAGTGTGTGTGTGATCCTATCTCGTTTAAGAATGCTTTGCAGAATCGTCGGGCCTGAGTGAAAACAAAGGCAAAGAGGAGACAGGTTTGCACTACATCAGTGCAGACTCTTCCGCTGGAGCCGTGGGGTGGGGTCGCGTGCTTTTGAAATCCTCTCACCAGATTGAATGCCTCTGAATACCTCTGGCGAGCATCATGTGCGTAACCCAAGCATCTCGAATGAGTAGAAGGAAGGCTGGACTCGTTTTTCTCTTCTGTGAGATGATGTTCTGAACCTACTTTGAAACCAAGCTACAAGCTACTTGTAAATTAAATTATATATTTTAAATATTTAAATATATAATTATAAGATTGTATAATTAACCTAAAGTGATAGTTCACACAAAAATGAAAATTCTGTCATCAATTACTCACCCTTATGTCAATTATTTTCTTCGATCCCACTTTATATTAAGGCCTTAACTGCTATGTACTTACATCAGAAAATAAGTACAATGTACTTATTGTGTTCATATTGTATTGCAAAACACTTTTGCTGATATTGAGGTGGGATACAGGTAAGGTTAGGGACAGGTTTGGTAGTATGGGTAGGTTTAAGGGTGCGTTAAGGTGTAAGGGATGGGTCAACACTGTAATTAAAAATGTAATTACAGAAATTAATTACAGAAGTAATTACATGCAGGTATTTTTTTTAAAATATGTAATTACATGCAGGTATTTTTAAAAAATATAAGTGCAATGTAAAAACATGTATGTGCACGATAAGTGCATTGTACCACATATTAATGTAAGTACATAGAAGTTAAGGCTAATTAATATAAAGTGGGACCCTTTCTTCTGTGCGATACAAAAGAAGATACTTTGAGAAATGTCTGTTTTTTTTTTTGTTGTTTTTTTGTTTGACAAAATTGACAAAAGCGCATAACACAATATCTAAAACGTAAAATGAAAAAGAAAAGTGAAAATATAAAAATAAAGGCAAATTCAGATTACTAATAAATACTATAATAGTATATAAATAATACTAAAATAATATAAGAAAAAGAAAACTCATGCAGGCTTAGAACAACTTGAGGTTAAGTAAATGAAGACAGATATTTCATTTTTGGGTGAACTATCCCTTTAAGAGCAGAATTTTTCTAGCACAAAAACATTATTAGGATATCAAATAGTGTTACAACATCATACCTAGTTTATTAGTACACCTAAATTTGCAGCAAATGCAACTAATAAAACAAACAAACAAAACATAATTATATAACTCATTCGAAAACTAAGAAAAAGCTGGATTTAGATTGTATTGATACAGTATTTATTTCATTGCAAAAATGAACATGTAAAACAACAGGGAGTTCCAGTTTGTTAGATTGAACCATCCAAATGAAGCGACTTGCTAAAATAAATCCGTCTTTATGGCGTCATTTGAGAGAAACTTACTTGGAGAGCGTGTTTAATCATTACCTGATTGTTTGATTGTGTGCGCGATAAAATATGACATAAATTAGTAGCCTCTCTGCTGTTGGTTAGTTGCTCCCAAACACTGCTGCAGCCTACCACTGAAGCTTACCAGATAAAAAGAGAGTGTGGGAAGAATGGAGGAATAAATGCTAGAAAAGAGACTCTGAATGTAGAGAGAAATGGTACGATGGGACCATCAGTTTTTCCGCAGGTTGTCAAGTGAAAGCCCTCTTCCCCATCCATCTTGAACCCTCCTTTTCTCCTTTTACATTTTAAGTCTTTCAGTGTCACCACAAGGAAACCCCCCACGCCCTCTTTCTCATGGATACATAAGCAGATACATGAAAAGGTTCCAGACTGAGAATTAGGAGAAAACTTGCAAGCAGAGACTAGTTTCAACCATAACCTTTACAGCAGCCATCAGGCAGGGCTGTGAGTTTTAATGCTGACTTCGTGACTTTATGAAATACTGTATGTTTCACGTGATTGATAGCCAATGTTAGTAAGCAGGCTTCCACTGAATAAAAGATATTGGCCCCAGATGACCTCCTGTTTGTCCGGATGTGAAGTTCCCTGTTCTCTCTTTACTCATATGGAAACCCTTTTTAGAGCTTTCTGATTGCCAATATCCTAGACGTGTAGTTCAAGTATCACAGTTCATCCAGGACTAGTATATGTGCCACATGAGAGCCCCCATGTCAAGGATAATTGTTTCATCCAATTTTATACTATGTTTTATCGTCCCTGGTGTTGTAAAATCTGTTCCTATTGTTCTGTTGTTGTAAGTATTCCCACTTTGTCACTATTTTAAATGGGCATTTCAGTAAGTCTGTTTGAAACCTTCCTAAGCTTCTGAGTTTTATGGGTAGTTTTGATAATCCAATGGGACCGAGGTGGACCTCAGCCACACGAAAGGACTTTAGTTGCCTAAATTGGTACCCAAATGTAGTTAAAGAATCAACGCAATTCCACAATATGTCCCTCCAATGAGGTAATGAGTCCTGTACCCTCTGGAAAAGAATGGGCTGCAGTTAAAGTGATGTCATTTGGGACCTGCAAAAGAACTGTTGCCGTTGGCATTACTCTCACACCAGAGAATTCGATTTGCCAGACAGTGTAAGTGGTACACCTATCCTTAACCCAGAGAGTTTTATAGGTCAGTTTGGTCATCGAGAATTTAGATGGCTCTTGTAAAGTTGATTTTAATATACTGAACATTTATAGAGACTTTAATAGTTGTCATTTTTGTTATTATTATAGTGGTCTACAAAAAAATCGACTGTTAGGCCACACTTAAAATGAATGAATATCATTGAATTTAAAAACAAAACATCAAACCAAGTGACATCTGTAAATAATTGATGTTAGACTTTTTCTCATCCGCTTTTAGAATGACTTTCCAACCAATTGGACTTTTAACCACTAATGTTTGACAACCACATTATGTTTTTATGTAAATTACTGTTATTTATTTATCCACTTAGTTTGATGCAATGACATGCTAATGCAATGGCATTTATACATTTTTATGTGATTTAATGGTGGAATATGCCATTTTTGCGCTACTAGTGTCGCTTAGCAGAACTACAAAAATAAAGCATGTTTTCAAACTACCTTTGCAAACGCCTTCCCCCATCTCAAACATCACAAACACAGCTCTAACAGGTTTATAAAAGTGAACAGGTAAAATTACGCTACTTTCAATCAAAGGTTGAACATACACTCTTAAAAATAAAGGTACTTAAAAGGTTCTTCACAGCGATGCCATAGAAGAACCATTTTTGGTTCCACAAAGAACCATTCAGTCAAAGGCTCTTTAAAGAACCATCTCTTTCTTACCTTTTTATAATCTGAAGAAACTTCTTTTGCCACAAAGAACCTTTTATGAAACAGAAAGGTTTTTCAGATGTTAAAGGTTCTTTATGGAACCATTTAGACAAAAAAGGTTCTTCTATGGCATTGTGAAGCACCTTTATTTTTAAGAGTGTATTACGAATATTTTTAACTTGAAGTTTAACTTACCTGTCTAGAAGAATCTCTGCAAGGTCAATTGGATCAATGGAAACCCAAACATTCCATCAAATTCCTCCATCTTGTAAAAACACTGCGATTGTTTACCCTTGTTTTACCCCATTGTCTGTCTCTGTGTATTTTGGCAAGTCTTTGAATTTTGGCTTGCACTTCTGTAATAGAATTTGAATTTCTTTTTCACTGGCTAAACCCCGGACTGAATGCAATGATTGTACAAACATTTTATGGTTCTGAGACTTCCAAAGAAGTCACAAAGCTAGTGAAAATCTGTAAACATATCTATGATGAAGACGAGCCCACCAGCTCGCCTTCGGGGAAAAAAGTCCGTGAAGGGATGTAAAAACGATGGGTCACTCGCAAAAGCACTTTTGTGCAAGGTGGAATTTATTTACAGTACCAGAAAGATTGTCCACAGTGAAGAATATATACAAGTGCACATAAAAATGACAAAAATCCAAAGTACCAAATAAACAACAAAAGACAAAAATAAACCAGAAAATAATCCAACAATGATATAATCAGGTAACAAACAGGTATCCACAATATATGAAGGGGTTTGGGGTTTTTGCTTGAGGCACCGCAGTAGCACTCTTGCATCGACTTGATAAACAAGTACTGTCTTTCTGTTTGGCCTCGGCTTATATAGGCCAAACCCCGCCCCTTTTTTGGGCCATACCATTCACAGGTAAAAATAACATTTAACACACACACAAATACTACATCTATTGGTCATCTGTAATACTTACAATAATAATCACTTCCGATCTCTCTCTCTCTCTCTTTCTCTCTCTCTCTCTCTCTCTCTCTCTCTCTCTCTCTCTCTCTCTCTATATATATATATATATATATATATATATATATATATATATATATATATATATATATATATATATATATATATATATATAGTTATTTATAAACACATAATCCATTAACACATAATACATTTAACACATAATTTTCACACTTAAATACACACAGAAACACCTATTCATACTAGACAATGGTTTCGCCAGCTTCCGGTTGCGCTGTGCGGCACGACCAAGCCCGTGATGTCATAATCGACCGCCGCTTGTTCGTTCGGTTTGGCCGGCGCGGTGTTTCCCACCGTAAGACTGACTACGCCCACACAGACAAACATCACAGGGATGAAACGACACAACAAGTGCAGTGTAAGAGTATGAAATGACCGGGAAATGGATATGGACAGAGGACAGTGCTGCAATGGTAAAATGTCCATGTGCTATCAGGATCGCGTGTGCACCCGCTACTCCGATAGCGGCAATGGCAGGGAGGAACGGTACGGAGGATGAATGAGGTAAGTAGGTGAATATGTATGTATGTATGTATGTGTGTGTGTGTGTGTGTGTGTGTGTTAAATGCTGCTTCCCCAGCGGTGGCAGCTAATGTGACTTTATCACATCACCTTCCCCCTCTCCAAGCCACGTACTGGCCAGAAACCTGGACAGGTAGTCGGCTACCACGTTGAGTCTGCCAGGTCGATGCCGTATCTTGAAGTGGTACGGCTGCAGGGCGAGGTACCATCGTGTGACTCTGGCATTGTGGTCCTTCATGGACTGGATCCAGGTTAGAGCCCGGTGGTCAGTTTCTAGATCGAACTCTCGACAAAGGAGGTAATAGTGCATGCTGTCCAGGGACCACTTGATGGCGAGACCTTCCTTCTCGACCGTCGAATTTCTTGTCTCCCTGGGGAGTAGCTTGGATTGGAAAGGTGGATGGTGTGTTGGGACAGCTCAGTCCGTCCAGGCCTCTGACAGAACAAAGCAGGAAACTGGCTCAGGAGGTGCTGCAGTTCTTTCCTTTTGGAGTCTTCTAGGTGAGTTAGACTCACCATAGATGGCTGTCGCTTTGCATCCTCTGATTCCTCTTCCTCTTCCACCTCCACCTTCCTTACCAGCAGTGATGTTTCTGGTCCCTTACCGGGTGGCACCTTCCACTCCTTTAAAAGATTCACGTGGTAGGTCTACCTGGTCTTGCCCTTGTCCGGATGATGAACTTCGTACGTTACTGGCCCCATCTTGCGGACCACAATGTGTATGGCCCCTGCCATTTAGCCAGTAGCTTGCTCGTTGAAGTTGGCAACAGGAGTAATACCTTCTGCTCAGGTTGAAACTGTCATAGCCTGGCGTGTTGGTCATACCATCTTTTCTGCGCTTGTTGTTTTTCTTGTAGGTTCTCTTTTGCTTGTTCTCTGTACTGCTCCAGTCGATCTCGCATCTCTAGCACATACTGCACGATGCCTTTCTCCTCCTTCTTGGATCCAGGTTCCTCCTCCCAGCCTTTCATCAGCAGGTCCAGGGATCCTTGTACCAGCCATCCATAGAGGAGCTCGAACGGTGAGAATCCCGTTGACGCTTGGGGTACCTCTCGGTAAGCGAAGAGAACAAATGGTAGCCACTTGTCCCAGTCTCGTCGAACTTCCGAAGCATATTCTTGAGAGTTTGGTTGAATCTCTCCACAAGACCGTCCGTCTGCGGGTGGTAGGGAGTTGTTCGGATGGCGGTAATGCCCAACTGTTTATTCAGCTGCCCCATCAGCCGTGACGTGACGTTCGTTCCCTGGTCCGTGAGTATCTCCTCAGATATGCCGACTCTGGAAAAGAGTTGAACCAGGGCATGAATGATCTTAGGTGTGGTGATAGAACGGAGTGGGAAGGCCTCAGGATACCTTGTGGCGTAGTCGCCGACTACCAGGATGTAGCGATGTCCAGCACTGCTCTTTTCCAACGGCCCCACAATGTCCATGGCGATCCACCTAAAAGGTGCAGAAATGACAGAGAGAGGTTGCAGGGGTGCTCTGCCCCGCTGGGACACAGCACTTGTCTTTTGGCAGATGGCACATGTGTTACAGTGTGTTTATACGTCAGTGTATAGTGTGAGCCAGTAAAATAGTGAGCTAATGCGTGCATATGTTTTCTGTTGGCCCAGGTGGCCAGCCCACGGAACAGTGTGTGCAAGGTGCAGAACAAGAGGGCGACAACAAGATGGTACAATTAAACGCATCACATCATTGGTTCACACATACAACACATCATTCATCACTACATATTCTTCAGTGCACAGATTTGATGGTTTGTCACACTCAGCTTTGACAAATAAATGTTTCAGAGTTTCATCTTCCCTTTGAAGTTGTGCTATGTTCCCTGGGACCTTCCAGCCATTGACTTCAAGACCCTCCACTGAGGCATCAGAGGCTGGGGTATCCAGGTACTTCTCAAGCCGTCGTTGGCGTCGTGACTTTTTAGGGTCTTTAGTCCCACCCTGCAACAGACTGCCGTCCAAGTCTGGCAGTGGCTGCAGACCTGCCCTGGCTTGAGCTCTAGTAAGAGCAGGACATGACAAATCAACATTGGCAATGGCAACAGAATATTCAGAGTCCTTGATGGTGGGTTGCAAGAGTTCATATAATACTGGCAAGTCTCTTCCTAGAATCATATCAGCTGGTAAATTGTCAGCTATGGCAACATTAAGTAAGTACACTTGTTCCTGTACCTCCACCATTACCTTCGCTCGGGAATACTGCTTTATGTCCCCATGCACGCATTGAACAGAGGTAGTATTCACATAATTGACATTATTTACAAAGCATGATTTCAACATTGACAGAGAACTTCCAGTGTCCAAGAGTGCTTTCAGTTCATATCCATTAACAATCACATCATATACATTCTGACTCTCCCCCACAGAGTCAATCACAGTCCCCTTCTCTAGGCACATAACAAAATCCTGTGAGTTTCGCTTTGCGAGCAGGACACACAGCTACTTTGTGACCTGGCTGCTAGCAGTAAAAGCAAAGCAAGTCTTTCCATTGACTTTGGCCCTTTGCCACCTTGTGACACCAAATGTGATGAAGACGAGCCCACCAGCTCGCCTTCGGGGAAAAATGTGAGTCCGTGAAGGGATGTAAAAATGATGGCTCACTCGCAAAAGCACTTTTGTGCATTGTCAGACAGTTCAACACGACCCCTTTCAGACCCAGAGTTATGAGGAAAGCCAGGTACAGTACCTTTGAGTGGTTGAGTACGAGGACCACCGCGATGAGCATTGAGGTACTGCTGTGCCAACTTTGCTGCCGTCCTGACCTCGGCTCGTGCTCTCTCACCCAGGTGCGTGCGTCATAGGGTAACACCCGAAGAAGCTGTTCCAGGATGATGGCCTCGCCGATCTCCTCTTTAGAGTGCTCCTCCGGTCGCACACCCAACACTTGTACAGATTCTTTAGCCGGTGGTAAGTCTCTGTTGGCGACTCTCCAGCTGGGACTGTAGTTGATCGGAAGCGCTGACGGTAGGTCTCTGGAGAAATGTTGAATTTCTCCAGCAGTGCTTCCTTCAGGTCATCGTAGACCTCCGCTTGCTCCTCGTCCATTGCCAGGTACGCCTCCAATGCCTCCCCTGTCAGCATCGGAACCAGACGATAGCTCCACTCCTCCTCAGGCCACCTCCAGGTCCTGGCCAGACACTCGAACCGCCGAAGATAATTCTCGATGTCTTCCCCCTGCTGGAAGCTCGGCATCTTCGGATCAGCCCACTGCATTGGCTCTCTTGGCGCTGTGACATTCAGGGAGTCTTGGACGTAGGCGGGTCTGTGTCTTGTGGATACCTTTGGTACTGGCGTCAGTAGCTCCATTCGGACACTCTCCGCATCGAGAAATGTCTCAGCAGGACGAATTGACTGCAAGATGGACTCATGAAGCCCTCGAAGCTCCCGCAGATATCGATCCTCTCTCTGCTCTTGAGTATCGAGAAATCTGCGCATCAGGGAAATCATTCCCTCGCCAGCTGTAGCGTCAGGATTGATGGGCTTGGTCGGTGGTTGACTGGACTTTGAGGAGACTTCGGAAAAACTCGTGGCTCCCTCCTCATCCTCCGTAGTCTTAATCGAATTCCAGGCTGCCTCCTCCTCTGACGCCACCTTCACTTGGAATCGTAAACCCGTGCTGGGTTTTCTACCTTTCGGCTCTGTCTTGCAAGTAGCCATCCCACCGCTGCCACTAAATGTGATGAAGACGAGCCCACCAGCTCGCCTTCGGGGAAAAATGTGAGTCCGTGAAGGGATGTAAAAACGATGGCTCACTCGCAAAAGCACTTTTGTGCAAGGTGGAATTTATTTACAGTGCCAGAAAGATTGTCCACAGTGAAGAATATATACAAGTGCACTTAAAAACGACAAAAATCCAAAGTACCAAATTAACAACAAAAGGGAAAAATAAACCAGAAAATAATCCAACAATGATATAATCAGGTAAAAAACAGGTATTCACAATATACGAAGGGGTTTGGGATTTTTGCTTGAGGCACCGCAGTAGCACTCTTGCACCGACTTGGTAAACAAGTACTGTCTTTCTGTTTGGCCTCGGTTTATATAGGCCAAACCCCGCCCCTTTTTTGGGCCATACCATTCACAGGTAAAAATAACACACAAATACCACATCTATTGGTCATCTGTAATACTTAATCAATAATAATCACTTCCAATCTATATGTCTATCTATTTAACACATAATTTCCACACTTAAATACACACAGAAACACCTAATCATACTAGACAATGGTTTCGCCAGCTTCTGGTTGCGCTGTGCGGCGCGACCAAGCCCGTGATGTTATAATCGACCGCCACTTGTTCGTTCGGTTTGGCCGGCACGGTGTTTCCCGCCGGAAGACTGACTACGCCCACACAGACAAACATCAGAGGGATGAAACGACACAACAAGTAAAGTGTAAGTGTATGAAATGACCGGGAAATGGATATGGACAGAGGACAGTGCTGCAATGGGAAAATGTCCATGTGCTATCAGGATCGCGTGTGCACCCGCTACTCCGATAGCGGCAACGGCAGGGAGGAACGGTACGGAGGATGAATGAGGTAAGTAGGCGAGTATGTATGTATGTGTGTGTGTGTGTGTGTGTGTGTGTGTGTGTGTGTGTGTTAAATGCTGCTTCCCCAGCGGTGGTAGCTAATGTGACTTTATCACAATATCCTTTAGGTATCTAAATAAATTTGTATGTAGCTTCCTCTCTTGCAGGAAGCTGCAAATAGATGCTCCAAGGTCCTCAAGAAAAACCCAGAGGGCTTGTTGTACCCACTGGCACAGCAAAATGACATTTTTGGGTGTGAGAAAGTCAACCGCATGATGTGCTCACCATAAACAAAGCAGGTCAGATGGGACAGGCTCTTTCAGCGAGGCACTTTCAGTATGAGAAATGGAAAAATGTGGCCGAATTTAGCTCTCCCCAAGCATGGGCATCCCTTTTGCACCGCAGATGGCTGCCAAATACTATGCACTGGTTACTGTGACCTCAGGATCGGCTACCAAATTTACCCCTTGTTTACAAGGCGCTGCCATATAGAATTAAAAGTCGATTTTTAGTAGAACAAGAAGTTACTGTTACATGTTTAATTGCTTAAAAATGAAGTAAACTTTCAACAGCCCTGGCCAACGTGGTTCACAACCGCTTGAATATGACACTGGCTCGAATGTCCACAGTATAATTTGCTTTATTGTTTTTTTGTTTCATCCAGACCACAGCAGAGAGGCATTCCTGCCACAAGTCTTTCAGGATTAGATCACCCCTAAAGCTTGATGATTCAACTCAACATGCACTTGACTTGAAAACCACACTGAAAGCCAAGTGGAAAAAAAGGACAAACATAAATCTCAAGCAACAGTTTGCAGCAGAGTAGGCAATTTCAGCTTCCTCTAATGTTCTGTTTAGGCTTATTTTTTATGCCTCTCTTGCATTGGGCTTTCATCAGATTCCCACCGTCTGTCCTTATTCCCATGTCTGTGCGAGAACAAGTGATCTAATTATGACATATTAGTCTCCTGTTATCATCTAGGCCTTCAAAAGTGGCACCAAGGTTAATCCTATTGAAATAGAAGACCACCTTCATTGCATCTTACCTTTTTGTAGTCCATGGGTCTCAAACTCTATCTACTTTTTTAAAATGATTTAAAATGATTTCTATTTATATATTATATGGTTTGAGACCTTTGATCGAGACCCTCTCACTGATATCTTTGAGGCTTTTGAACCCAAACTCACCCAATTCACTCATAGCATTACTAACGTCTAACTGATATTCCAACGCAGCGATTTTTGATATTACAGCATCTGCACATGATCATGGATGACAAATGACATTTCATGACAAGTCAGTCCAGTCACTGTCTGAGTCGTATGCCAATAGTTGTTCTTTCGCTTTTTCCTTCTCAATTCGCTGTTGAAGTAAGCGATCCAAAAGGTGATGACAGCCTCCCTATGACTGCAATATATCAGGCAGAGGACAGAGGCGGCTTTTCTGTTACAAAGCTCATTTATTAGCTGTTGCTCTCTGTCATAGATTGGACATGTAGGGACATAGAGACTCCCAGAGCTCTGATTACTTTGGGAACAAAAGCGAGTGGATCCATCTGTGTGGCCGCCTTCTTCTCCTCAGTCTCTGCGCCAAGATCTCTACAGCACAGCGTAACTCGACCGGCCAGAGCACGTGTTTATCAAACAAAAGATGCAGTTCTGCCCCGGTGTCTTGGCTGATGTAAAGACAAGGGTGTTAAAGATAGTGACATGATGAAGATGCACTTTTTGTTTTCTTTTCGTTGTTCTTTTTTCAGTTTGAATGACGTGTTTTACATTCATGCCCTGCAGCAAAACTACGAGACAACGCAGCTCGTCTCTTTAATCTGTATGTCTCATCGGTGCAGTCTAAGTGTATATTACATTTGTCACAACCATGGCTTTTGTGAACATGATCAGTGGTGCTCATATGGGCACCACAAGTTCGAGTCTAGTAATAGGGTTCAACAATAATGAGGCCTGCTGGCTTTTTGTAAACGTAAAAAAACGTATATCTTTTTCATGTACATTTTTTTTTGTAAAGAACCTGATCTAATGATGAAAACGTACCTGTGGGAACTTTTGTGCAAGATGCAAAATACTTACCAATAATTACATACCACTGCAGGTGCCAACAAAAATGATCACTAGAGGCGGTAAAACATCAAGCACTTGTAATCGTTTTTGTGCATAGTTATCATTATAGCTCCATATGTTTCGCTTTCCAGACATAACAAGCTTGCTCGGTAGCTCAGCTGACACGGAATTGGCATAGGATGTGGAATCCTTGGGTATGAATCCCATCAAAAACATGACGCAAAGAGCTGATAGATGAGAGATCGAAAAAGAAGCTAAAACGGCATGTTTGCGTTTTTACGTCACATTTGCATTTGTTCATACTGTCAGGTAGGTTTAGGTGTAGTGCACATGGTATGTTTTTTTAAAACATCACGGAGCTTTAGACTTATAGCACCACTCAGTGGACATTTCAAGTCAGAACTGCGGTGACACCTACAAAACCAACGTCACATAAAACGTACCATATGTACATTGATCTGTTCCGGGGAAAAAAAATGAACACTCTTTTAGCACCACTCAGTGGACATTTTACGCTGAATATGTCACGAAACGTACATGGCGGTACATATTTAGCGTCTTGTGAAAAAGTTCCCACAGGTATATTATCGTCATGATATCAGGTTGGAACCAAGACATTGTGAAATGTTTGTGAAAAAATACTTTAAAATTATAATATTAAAAAATAATAAAAAGAAAAATAAATAATAATAACAATACAAATAATAAAAAATAAATAAAACATTTTGGCAGGGCAGAGCAGAATCAGAACTGGGCTAGCTGAAAAATTCCTGCATAATTTCTCTTATGATTTCCTGTCATCTCTGTGCTAATAATTAAGCAATAAAATATTAAGGTTGGACCTATTGTGTGTGTAATTAGGCTTAAGGAGTGTTGCTTGACATGCAGGACTCACAGGACTAGAAATATTGGTTTTAAAATTTGCGAAAGGTCAAAAAATACCATATCACAGTCATTGGCCTGGGAGTGATAATAATGGTGATTATGGTTGTTGGAGTGCAATGTGTTTGTGTGTGTGTGTGTGTGTGTGTGTTAATTTCTCTGCATGAGATTGTTTGGACTGGTTAAAGAAAGCGTGAGAGATCAGGAAAACTGGGCGAAGGCTTCAGGGGTTCAAAGGAAGAAGGGGAAGGACATGTTTGTTGGGAAGGAATGTAGTTGAGGAGACAGGCTGGTTAGCTGGAGATGGTCTAATTAGGGGGGTGTGATGGTGAGAACCTTCATGAAACCCAGAGAGGGTCAGAGATTAAAGCCCAGGCCTTATCTCTTTGTAATGTGCCAGATTTTCTCTATTAAATGCATGCTTACCTGTAGACCGGTAAAAGTTACCAACTTCCCTCTAAAGACCCACAAACAAGGTGCCTTGATGTACCTGAGTGGAACCTGCAACCAGCTTCACATGGTTGTGGATAGCTGTAATCTGAGATCCAGTGCCTATCAGGCAATCAGGCCTCTGAAGAAGCTTTTAAGAAGCGCCATAAATTAGACAGCTCTCAGTGGCTCCTTTTAATTATGCAGGCCAGCCCATCGCCCTGTTGGTGTGGCTCATGTAATTTCGCTCTGCCTGACGTGCTATTTGCAGAGTCACAACTTGATGAAATGCTGGCAAGCTGCCCTTGATATGTTGTGGCAAGGCGGGGCGTGGGAGGATCGGTGCGGCGGTATTGCCTCCTTCACAGTATCTTGACCCCTCTTTCCCTTCCACCCAACTCTGATGTTTACACAGCAGAACTTCACTTAGGCCTAGACTATGACCTTTTAAGATTTTATGCTAATCATGGTTTTATGCTAAGGCCTTGCTGAAAATTTGCTCAAATTGTATCCTAATGATTAATGATTTTAAGATAAGTTCCTGCTAAACATTGCTAAGATTTTATGCTAAATGTGTTTTTATGCTTAGAATTGGTCAAATTCTTATACTAATAATGATGTTATGTTAAATTATTTTTTCCTTTGCTCAAGTTTTATGCTAATAGTGATTTTATTCTAAATTCTTGTTAAAACTTAAAGATGTTTTGCTATTTATGATTTTATGTTTAATTCTTGTTAATAATTTGTTCAAATTTTGTTAATGATTTTACATTATGTTCTTGCTGAAAATTTGCTCAGATTTTATGCAATAATGGTTTATGCTAAGTTCTTGCTGACAATTTGCTTAAATTTTATGCTAATTATGATTTAATGTTAAAATCTTGTTAATAATTTGTTCAGATTTTATGTTAATGATTTTAAATTATATTCTTCATTTATTTATTTATTTATTTATTTTATTTTTGTTCTAAATTCTCATTAAAATTCTGCTCAAATTTAGTTAATTTTAATCCCAAATTCTTGGTGAGAAATTGCAAAGATTTTATGCTAATACAGATTTTATGCCTAGTTCTTGTTGAAAAAATATTTGATAAAAGATTTTATGCTAATAATAATTTATTAAATGTCATGCTAATAATGATTGTATGCCAAATTATTGTTAATTTGTTCTTTCAGGCTATATTCTTGTTCATTATTTGCTAAAATTGTATATTAATAATGATATTATTGTAAGTTCTTGCTGAGATTTTATACTAATAACAATTTCATGTTACATTCATGTTACAATTTGTTACACTCATGTTACAATTTGCAAAGATTTTATGCTAGTAATGATTTTATGCTAATAAAGTATGCTACTGCTTGCTCAGTCAAGAGAGTGAATGAGAACAAAACTTTCCTTTTAACTCTGTATTCTTGAATGCTTGGAGATGTTCTTCTTTCCTTTCTTCTGTGAAGGGGGTCATGATGAGGTAATTCCTCATTCTGGATGTCATCACATCTTTAGAGTTCTATGCAGCCCTAAAAGCTCTCACACCCCACACTCCCTGGCTCTACATGCATGTCAGAGAAAGTTGCACTGGAATATCTCACTTCCCTAAAGAGAAAAGCTTCACAAGGCATCAAAATGCCTTTTTTCCCAAACCATACCCTCTCCCATCCTTCAGTCTGCTCCAGATGAGGAGGTTTTGTCTGCTGTCCCGACTGACGTCTGTCTCTCTTGCTTCTTCACAGGGTGTAGGATAGATAACTGTGAGGCCTGCTTCAGCAAAGACTTCTGCACAAAGTGCAAGCCTGGTTTTTACTTGCACAAGGGCCATTGCTTTGAAAAGTGCCCAGAGGGCTTTGCTCCTCTGGAGGACAGCATGGAGTGTGGAGGTAAGTAAACCTTTTTATACAAGCCTACTTGAGAATCAATAACAGTGACCAACTGGTCAAACCAATTTAAGATGGTAAAGCTGGCTTTTGGGACATAGTGGCTGATCAATCAGCGAAGGACTAGCTTGAAAGAGTTAATGACCTTTTCTGACCAGCTAGAACCAGCTAATAAGTTCCCAAACACAGCTATCAGTTTAAGATAGATTTCAGACATTGTATGTCTCTAATATTAAATTCTTCAGTCCACAAAAGACATTCAAAATCTCCTTTTTGTAACCTAAAACTTATGTATTGTATCTTATCATATCGAAACTTTCATAGCCATTAAGTGGTTTACATCATCATCATCTAGTTCTCTAAATTCTAGTTCTGTTTCACCCAATAGAGGGTTGTGAGGTGGGCCAGTGGAGTGAATGGGGGACCTGCACCAGAAGAAACAAAACCTGTGGTTTCAAGTGGGGTCTGGAAACCCGAACACGGCATATTGTGAAGAAGCCACCAAAGGACACGATACCATGTCCAACCATCGCCGAGTCCAGGAGATGCAAAATGGCTATGCGACATTGCAGGAAAGGTGAGTGTGTGTAATTGGACCAGCATATGTGCTCATGCCTCCAATTCAAGCCCTTGTTTAAGATACAAATCATCCATTCCATCTGCAAATAATCAATTTCATTAGATTTCCAAACCTTCTTCACTCAAAGAAGGAAATATCACTGTGGTCTTTCCGTCTGCATCTCACCTGTTTAATCTTGAGCTCTGTTTTTTTGGATTGAAAAGTCAGCCGCCCAGCCTCAACCCCTCGATTTGGGTTTTCAGTGTCGACTGGCATTTTCATTCATGATTTATTAGTATTTTTCCATGCTCACTTTAGCCAGCTCGCCTTAGGTTTTTTTTCTCTCTCTTTTCTTGAGAGCATATGTGTTCTCTCACTTATTCTCCTCTCCTCCCAGTGGAATTCCTTAAAGTATGAAGTGCAGGTTTCCTCAATGGTACTCTGTTTCCTTTCTCTATAAGAGAGTTATTTGCGGTAGGTGGTGCATGTATTTTACCACTAAAACGAGAAGTCAAATCGGAGGGAAAATATTTTTTGAGTAAACAGAGCCAAGGAAACATATTTTATAAAGTGTTTAGTTTGAGAAGAGATGGGCCAAGTTTACTCGTGGAAATAATTACCTTATTCAGGAGGGCTTATCAGGGAAAACTCACGATGATAATTAATCGAGACGTTTCCTCACAGCTTTTTTCATCCTGCTCACCTGAACAAACTTAAATCTTTTGCGGTCACTGACTTATGGTACTGTCACACCGAGTGCACATGTAATTTCGATTTCGGAGGTCAGTAAAGGACAGCACATTCACATTGAGAACACTTTTTGACTGATTTTGGAAAGGTTAGTTGTCAACCCAGAGATCTGAGGCAATACAAAGTTGAACTTACTCAGTTTCCACTGTTTATTTAGGTACCTCACTCTTGTACTATATCTAAATTTCCATAAACTCCACCTCAGTATCAGGTCACAGCCACTGAATTTTGCTCTATGAGCTATTACCAGTTTTGAAAAGTGCATCGTTAAAGCGGAATCCATTCATCTTCACTCAAATCATTTGTAAAACATAAAAAATGGCCTACATTTGTACATAGACACTCTGACAGTGCTTTAGAGAGGTGCTGATTGAGTGAATATGTTTCAGATATGTCACATGGCCCTTTTCCCCATCCAGTGGTTTTAAGGTGGGGAAGGAAGGTTGGAAATAGTGATTTTCTGGCATGTCTTCCTTCTGTACCCTACGTTGGCTCTCTCCACAGGAATTTTTCCCTCCCTAATTTAGCTCCTCTTGACCTTTTCCAAGAGTATTTTATAGTAATCTTTAATTAAAAACTGGCATTGTGATGCATGGTTACTGGTCTCAGTTATCTCATCTGAGGTCAGTGAGCCATTGTTAAAGTCTTAACTGAACACTTAGTGAAGCTGTTTCTTTGTTACCTTTAGAAATCACTTTGCAAGTAAGCTCATGGAAGTCCTACATGGTAATGTGGTCAGTATGAGTCACTAACAGAGTCTTTGAGGAAATACTACATAGTACATAGCATTTGAACTTACCAAGAAATGTTTAATGGCAAGTTGTCACATGGACGATCAGTCAGTAATGATACTAACACAATACTTATGATACAGATATCATAGTATGGGAATCAGACTTCACTGGTCATGCTATATGTTTTTGATTCACTAAAAAGAACCAGTTCAAAAGAGTAATTTATTTATGAAGCAGGCTACACAGGTAGCACTGCATGTTTTTGATTCACAAGCTCATAAGGATCATATGTTTGTGAATTGGACTACACTGATCATGCATCATGTTTTTGGTTCACTAAAAAGAACTGATTCATTAGAGTCATATGTTAGTGAATCAGGCTACTCTGGTCACATTGTTTGTTTTTGATTCACAAAAAGAAGCTATTCAAAAGAGTTGTTTGTTCATGAATCAAGCTACACTGGTTGTGTAGCATCTTTATGATTCACTAAAACAGAATCATAATAGTAATTTGTTAATGAATCATGCTACTCTGGTCACACTGTTTGTTTTTAATTCGCTAAAAAGAACTACTTCAAAAGAATCATTTGTTCCTTAGTGGGGCTTCACTGTTTTTTTGATTCACTAAAATAACTGACTCACAAGGATCATTCATTTGAATTTCTGAATGTTGTTGTTTCACTAAAAAGGACTGATTAGTAGTCATTTGATAGTGAATCAGGCTACACTGTTCACGCTCTATGTTTTTGATTCGCTAAAAAATCTGACTGTAAATCAGACAAATGTTGTATTTAAGGCAGTGCACTAAAACTGATGTTCAGGGACTACTAGAGAGCTACTAGAGAAATATTGCCAATATTCTGTAGATATTCTAGGATATTCTATAGAAATAATGTTGTTACAGTCATTGTCTTACATCCCAGTGTAGGTACGTCAGAGAAATTATTGTGCACGGGTGACCAGGAAATGGCGGCGCGACCAGACGCAGCGGCTTCTCCAGATCCCAAAGACGGTGCTTTTATGTCTTTTAATGTCGTCTGTTCGTCTCCAAATACTGTCAATTTACCGCTAATTCATCGGGAGATCACTCTGGGATACATCTATGATCGCCAAAGCCTTTTGGATATCGACAACACATACAAACACAAACTTTCGCCGGCGGATACTGAGAAGCTACGAGGCCTTTGTTTACTGCTGGAGCCGGACCTCGAGACCGCGGCCTCGCCTACTGACGCTACCCGCACAAGGCGGCGTCGCAAGCGGTGTGAGAGAGGACGGAAGCGCGGCAAGCGCGGAGGTATACGAGCTAGGCTGAGGGCTAACCCCACAAGACCGGCTCTTCCAACACTCATGCTCTCAAACGTTCGCTCTCTGGAAAACAAACTGGACTTAATTCAACTCAGTCGATCTACACAGCATGAGGCAAGGGATTGTTGTGTGTTTGTTTTCACTGAAACATGGCTAAACGACAACATCCCGGACTCCGCCATTCAGCTGCATGGCCTAACCTGCTACCGAGCGGATAGAGATTCATCACTGTCTGGTAAGACTCGCGGGGGTGGCTTGTGTGTTTACGTCAACAAAAAATGGTGTACCAATGCTGCGGTAGTATCTAAACACTGTTCATCACTGGTGGAGTTTATGGTTGTGAAGTGTCGACCGTTCTATCTGCCGCGGGAGTTCACTGCCATTGTTATTGTCGCGGTTTACATTCCTCCGTGTGCAAACGCTAAGGACGCGCTTCGCGAACTGTACAGCGCCATCAGCGAACAACAAACAAATAACCCCGACGGCTTTTTCATCATAGCCGGTGACTTCAACCACGCAAACTTAAAGACAGTTTTGCCAAAGTTCTACCAACATGTGAACTTTGCAACAAGGGGAAACAACACACTGGACTTTGTTTACACAACAGTTAAGAACGCATACAAAGCCGAACCCCGCCCCCACCTCGGGTACTCGGACCACATCTCTGTTATGCTAATCCCAGCATATAGCCCACTTCTCAAACTCACCAAACCGGTTCAAAAGCAGATCACAGTATGGCCAGAAAATGCTACCTCTGCACTGCAGGACTGCTTCCAGGACACAGACTGGAACATGTTTAAAGAGGCAGCCACTTACAACAACCACACAGACCTACAGGAGTACACTGAAACTGTGACTGCTTACATCAAAAAGTGCACAG
This sequence comes from Spinibarbus caldwelli, assembly GCA_039654775.1. NCBI lineage: Eukaryota > Metazoa > Chordata > Actinopteri > Cypriniformes > Cyprinidae > Spinibarbus > Spinibarbus caldwelli. Next base: position 26,674,643 of record CM077227.1, on the reverse strand, counting down.
ATGATGTGACAGTCACAAAGACCATCACCACACGCGCCAACCAGAAACCATGGATGACAGCAGAGGTTCGTGGGCTGCTAAAGACCAGAGATGAAGCTTTCAGATCAGGAGATAAAGCAGCCCTCAAAACAGCAAGAGCCAATCTGTCCCGCAGCATCAAAAATGCAAAACGGTCATATGCTCAAAAAATCAACAATCACTTCACAGACAGCAGAGACACACGGAGTCTGTGGCAAGCCATTCAGACCATCACAGACTACAAGCCCCCGCCACAGGCCTGTGATGATGACACATCCCTCCCAGATACACTCAACCACTTTTATTCACGGTTTGAAATGCAGAATGACACACCTGCACAAAAACTGCCCACACCTCCCAACGACCAGGCGCTCTGTCTGTCTCCAGCCGACGTAAGGAAGACCCTATCTAGGATTAACCCACGCAAGGCTGCGGGTCCCGACAACATACCTGGCCGTGTACTGAAAGACTGTGCTGTACAGCTGACAGATGTCCTAACAGATATCTTCAACACCTCGCTGAGCCAGGCAGTCGTCCCCACGTGTCTCAAATCCACAACAATCATACCGGTACCAAAGAAATCAGCTGTGTCCTGTCTAAATGACTACCGTCCCATAGCACTGACTCCAATCATAATGAAGTGCTTTGAGAGGTTAGTCATGCACAACATCAAAACCAGCCTCCCCAACACACTCGATCCGCTCCAGTTTGCATACCGTCCAAACCGCTCCACAGACGATGCAATTTCCTCCACCCTCCACCTGGCTCTTACCCACCTAGAAAATAAAGACTCTTATGTTAGAATGCTGTTCATTGACTTCAGCTCAGCATTCAACACAATAATCCCACAACAGCTCACAAATAAACTAAACCTACTGGGCCTTAACAATTCCCTCTGTAATTGGATTCTGGACTTTCTAACCGGAAGACCTCAGTCAGTCCGTGTCGGCCACAACACCTCGAGCACTACCACACTGAGCACAGGTGCCCCACAAGGCTGTGTGCTCAGCCCGCTGCTCTTCACGCTGCTGACCCACGACTGCACTGCCAAGTTCAGCTCCAACCACATCATCAAGTTCGCTGATGACACAACAGTGGTAGGTCTCATCAGCAACAACGATGAAACGCACTACAGAGAGGAAGTGGCACAGCTGGCTGAATGGTGTGGTGCAAACAACCTGTCCCTCAATGTGGAGAAGACAAAGGAGGTTGTGATGGACTTCAGGAGAAACTCCGCTGATCACCCCCCACTGACCATCGACAGCTCGCCTGTGGAGAGAGTCAGCAGCACTAAATTCCTGGGGGTGCACATCACAGAGGACCTCACCTGGACCACCAACACCATGTCACTCTCCAAGAAGGCACAACAGCGCCTACACTTCCTCCGCCGGCTGAAAAGAGCAAGTCTCCCTCCACCCATCCTCACCACTTTCTACAGGGGCACCATTGAGAGTGTGCTGACCAGCTGTATCACTGTCTGGTACGGGAACTGTACTGCAGCAGACCGCAAGACCCTCCAGCGGACAGTGAACACAGCTGCAAGGATCATCGGTGCCCCTCTCCCCTCCATCCTGGACATTTTCCTCAAACGATGCTCCAGCAAAGCCAACAGTATCGTAAAGGACTCCACACACCCCTCCCACAGTCTCTTCCAGCTCCTACCATCAGGTAGACGGTACCGGAGCATCAGAGCCCGCTCTGCCAGACTGCTCAACAGCTTTTTCCCCCAGGCTGTGAGAGCCCTGAACTCAAGTCACCCCGCCCCTCTCTGAATCCCCATACAAACCCCCTACCTCCTGAAACATGGACAATCTGGAACTTATGGAACTTTGTTTGTGCAATCGAAGAGTGCTACAGGTGAGTGGGCCTGTACAAACCACCTATAGTAGCACACTCTCTTCCTCTATGCGCACTAGTCACTTTTCACACACACTGCTGTGTGCACACAGATCCCACAAAAAGACTCAGTAATATCAGTAATATATGTATGTTTACATGCTCATGCACTACAAATCATCCTGCACTGTTCCCCAGCCAGCTGCTTGAACTCACATTGTCTCTCTTTGCACATGTACAGTATTTATCTGAAGCATTCGTATAGTTTGTATAGTTTGTATTTTTTAGTTTATGTATAGGTAAATTTTTTATATAGATAGTATATTTATAGTCAAAATCTATCAGTAGGATAGTTTGTGTATAGGTTTATATTGTTTTACCTCATTGCTGTATGCCTGTATTATGTAGCACCGTGGTTCTGTGAGGCACGACATTTCGTTCCACTGTATGCCCCCGCATGTAGCGGAATGACAATAAAGCTCAACTCAACTCAACTCAACTCAAATAGCTAAAGCCTCTAGATAGGGATAAGGGTGCTTGGTCTATAGTCTTCATTAAACGAGAGGCCAGGATAACATAGCCCTCGACTGACCTCTTACATTACACTGGATTCCAAGGACTTTGCGAATAAGTCCCTGAATGCTACCTAATATGACAGCTTTGCTTTGCAATATAACAAATTACTTTGCGAGACATTAATAGGATTACAGCCAGACTATAAACATGTACGCATGTGTAAGTTTATGTATGCCCTGCTGCCAGGCAAATTGCTCTACATAAGAAGAAAAATGAGGCAAAAGGTGACTGTGGGGGAGTGTGCGACCCTGTTACCATAATGCACATAACATCAGATACTAGACACCCGCCTGTGGAAATAGGTATAAGATTACGTAACAGCAGACCTTGCAGATTACTATGGATTAGACATAGGCAGGAAATACGAGAAAGTAAATAACATGAGAGGAATTCTACATGTGAATGTATTTCTGCCATTGTTTATCTGATCATCCAGCTTCCATTTCTATGAGCTTAAATGTCACTGGACATCATTTACAGACCTTTAGTCCTAGCTTGAACTTGATGCAGATGCGACTTAAGAAAACATCTGGACACCAGTCGTTTAAACTGACATGCACCAGTGCAACAAGAAGTACTACACCCTTTTTCTGTAGATATTTACAGTTACATTAGAATTAGATTGAGGATTAGTATTACTTAAAGGTGCAATAGGAGATCTTGGAAAATGCTAACTTTAGCCTGATAGCACTGAAAGCGAACGTCCCACCCTCCCTGCAATCGCCGTCCAAAGCCACGCCTCCTGAACGCATATACGCTCACAGACCAGAATAACAGAGCTCTGACAGAGACAACATCAGCGGTTCCCAATCCCAGTCCTCCCCCCAGCTCTGCACATTTCAAATGTATCTCTTATCACATGTGATGTTTATGCTATTCGACCGTAAGTCATATAAGTGCCCTGCGAAGTGGACATCACTAGATATTCCGCCATGATTCCAGTTCGAAGTGAGCGTATATGTTCCATAAAAAGGTCACTAAAATGTGCGAGACGTAAATTTAAATAGTATTTATTTATAGAGATTGTCACACTTCACACTTCTCTAGTAAGTTTCGTCTGTGTATGAAGACGCTGCACAGCGCAAATCCGTGAATGAATGTTCCGAAGTGAAGTAAACTTCATTGGATTTCCCCTCCTCAGGGATTAGGGAGCAAACCGTGTAGGGAGCATGTCAATCGGAACACAGTTCATGCACGTAGCTCTCTTCTAACGAGCTGGTTATCTGAATCAGGTTTGTTAACTAAGCAAGACATGCAAAATATGCAGAGCGGGGGGGGGCGCGAAGACTGGAATTGGGAACTGCGCTGGGCTACATCATGTGTCATTCACCGGTCAAAAAACTTTATAGTACAGTTAGTAAAAGTACTACAATACCAGGAAGGAAGATCGGGTTGTTGATGTTTGCCTGCCATTCTCGCTCTGTCCGCACAGCGTGCATGATTGCGCTGATGACGTAACCTGTCTTCACGAACAGGGTGCGCAGAGGTATGCTAATACATGTGTTGACAGGCAGGTAGAAAAGCAAATTAAAACACTCGGACCGAGCGTTTTGATTGGACGGACATATATTGGTCCTACGCCTTCCACAGAATATATAAATACATATAAATACATTTAGACCACTTAACTTAATGATTGCTATCGGGATGTGAAGAGACTTTCAGCCAGCATAACAAAAAATGTTTCTGAAGACAGTCACCTATTGCACCTTTAAGAGCCTCAAGTATAACTAGGGGTGGGAGAATTTGACTAATTGTATTCTTTACTTAATGACTCTCAGTTGAACAATGTGTTAACATTAAATAACGCAATTGCTTACATGGAATAAAAAATTATTTTACAAAATTTATTGATATTAGTTCATGTTAATTTTGCATAAACTAACACATTTTTAACATTTCAGGTTAGAGAAATTTACTTCAAAATGAACATTATATAAACGTTAGAATTTTATAAAGTATATATTTTCAGATTAATAAATTTACATTTAGTCATTTAGCAGATGCTTTTATCCAAAGTGACTTACAAATGAGTACAACAGAAGCAATAATAAGTAAATAAATAAATAAATGAGCTGAAAAAAATTAGTTCATGATACAAATGTTAATGAATTTGTAGTGTTACCAAAATCCTAATAACAATTTAAAATGAATTATTAATAAATATGATCATTAAAAAGTATATGCAATACAAATGACTCTTATGAACCAGTTCTTTTAATGAATCACAAAAAAAAAACTAAAAAAAAAAAAAAACTCCCAAACTCACTTGATAGGTTGGAATGAATCTGCTAAAATTTGTTTCCGAGTGAATGTCTTCCAGTTATGTTCAACTCAAAAAATGTTTTGCTGAATTGAGGATTGTGAAACTTAAAGGTAGGGTAGGCAATTTTGGAGAGGCTAGCAATAGCAAGCAAGCCTTGAAGGCATAAGATCCCACCCTCCCTGCATAATCACTCTTCAAAGCCACGCCTCCTCCAAAACATATAAACAAGCAAACCAGATGCTAACCAGCGACACAGTGACAGACGGCGTTGGTGGAGGATTGAATGCAGTGCTGTCAGATTACCTCATCTCTCATTCACCGGTGAGAAAACTTTAGAGTACAAATCACATAATATTACAATAATAACGCCTTATATTCTCGCTCGGTCTGCAAGCATAATAAAACGTGCTGATGACATATCATGTCTACACAAACAGGCTGTGCGGAGGTATGCTAATACATATGTTGACAGGCAGGTAGGACAGCCTTTCGTAGTCCTCGGACTGAGGGATATGATTGGATAAACATTTCAATATCCTACGCATTCCATAGATGATATAAATACATATAAATACATTTAGACCACTTAACTTAGTGATTGTTATCAGGATGTGAAGAGACTTTCAACCAGCATAACAAAAAATGTTTTTGAACCCAATCACCTATGCTGCCTTAAATTAGCATTGTTGCTAACTATTGTTGAATATCACCATTGTTCACTTATCTATTTAGGATCTGAGAGTCAGTTGCCGGGCCGACGCTCTCTCCCAGTAGGCTAGACAGCCTCTTTCTGGCAGCGTGATGGGACTCCTCAGAGTGGTGTATAGAGTGGGCCGTAAACACAATTTATTAATAGTCGCCCGGCTGTTTGTGAAAATGAAATGCCTGCTGAGCTCCAGCTTGCACCTAACCCAGCCCCTGTCATCAAATCAACAGACTGACCAGCCACGATAGAGAGAGAGAACAATGCTATTCTGCCATGAAAGTGCTCTGTGAGTGATATTCCAGCAGGGAGCGTCTGTCAGTAGTATCGCTGTTCTGAGGATAGATTTTCCTTCCTTCCTGGCACAAAGGTTTTCCACAAAGCCCTCTGCCTTTCTGCAACCAACTAGCAGCAGGTTACTTAGTGTCAGTTGTATTAAATGTTGTGTAAACAACTCAGACTGTTATTGCCTCCAATCATCTCCTTAATCCTAGTAGTAATTCCCTAACATTGGATTTAGTGTGACTGAGGTTCAGACACAAACACGACATTGAGACTTATTGGATAATTTTGCTGTTCGTTGCAAAGCAGCTTTCAGATTCTCAGACAGCTAGAAATGGTGTATTGAATGTCGTATTGGCACATTCATAACCACGTCTGTGCTACTTACGAGTGGCTCTATTGGGAAAAAAAATGTTACTTCAGGAACAAGTGAGACTCCTTAGCACAGTGATATGCATGCTTGACTTCTCGTAATGATTTTCTGTGGTTTCTAGATTCTATAGCTCAGGGCCAAAGAGCCTTGCATGGTGTAATTGATTTCCCATTTCTGAAACAGGAGAAACATATAGTTTTTCCTATATGCCCTGATATCTGTGACAGTTCCATGTCCTGCTTAGGTAACTGATGATCCTTTGTTACTTTTAAATGTAACATCCTGCCACTTTGGCTTCTTGTAAGAGGTGAATTGAAATGAGAATGCCTTTAAATTTTTAAATTGAAGTAGCAAACAGGTGGCAAACAGTTTTGCAATTTGAACTTAAAATTAGATGTACTGTAAACCTGTGTGGTCCAAACCTTTATGACTTTCTTTTCCTGATATTTTGAAAAATGTGTTTTTTTTGTTCTCACAGTGGGGTCATTGGGGTCCAATATTGTTTTGGACTAGAGGTCTGCATTCCCACAGGAGTCCCGAGGCAACTGAATTGCTGAGTGCGGGAGGGAAGATACTGATATGTGTGCAGGAAGTGGGAAAAGAAGTGACTTTTGGGACTCCCACAAAATATAAAGTTACTCAAATATATTTTATGTTTTAAGGTACAAAATCAACTGTATAACAAAAATAAACAGTTTACAAGTGCAGGGTTGGATATTCTGAAAAAGCACCTTCCTTTTTCCAGCTGCAACAAATGCAACAAGATGAGGTCAAAAGTATTATTTTGTGTGCGAATTGTAAAAAATAGCCTATGGACAGTGGTTTCGATTTTGTTTTCATCCCGAAACGAAACTGAAAAATCCGTGTCAATCTCTACCAGCAGGATTTTGCAGATGGGAGCAGGATAAAATAAAAAGTTGTAAGTGGGAACGGAAAGAAATCAAACTTATTTTTAGCAGGAGCGGTATAGAATCTTTCTGGAGTGGGACTGAAAAATTGATCCGCGCAGACCTTGATTTTAGACCCCATTGGCTTTCAATGTATGGACAAAAACAGTTCATCTTTTGTGTTTGAAAAAGTAATAAAGATTTGGAACGCATAGGTTTTGGGTGAACTATCCTTTATTGTATATGTTGTCTTGGTATTTGCACTTGTGCCAATTTAAATGTTGCACCGCGGGCCTTAAAGGAACAATATTTCACCCCCTCTGTGTATACAGTATGGCTAGCACTCTTGTATCATGAATCTAATACTCCCTTTAGAAGTTGTGGAGAGATCAGTGTCTGCAGAGGCGCTGTTTGCCTTCCCTTCTTCGCATGAGGATGGACCAATATCCAGCCACTAGTAGCACTGTGAAAGAACTCAACTCACACCCCCCCAAATCCTCTGCTTGTCAGTCCGGGCCAGTCTGGGAGCCAGATGGAGACTATGGTAAAATGATGCCCACAGAGGAGTAATTGCCTTTAATCTGTTATTGAGGGAAGCAGGACGAGATCCGCAGCAAGGCATGCCCCTCTGTGCCACAGAGAAAACACTGGCGGAGTATCGTTTTAATGTGTGCGCGACTTTGCGCGGCACTGGTGTGTTTATGGTTAGCTAGCGGACTGAATTTGGGGGCTTGGCAGGATAACCTTGTCCTCCGAGCATTTTAATTATGCACCGTGATCTGACTTGGGGCCTGTGTTTAGTTTGGAAAACCAAAATCCAAATCCATACTTGAATGTCTTTTGAGTGTCAAACATTCCTGCTACAGATGCGAGCTTCCACAGACAACTAATTCACTTCTTATGTGAGTCTCTTACGCTCGTCCTATGCCGAGTGCTCCTCCAAAACAAATAGCGGACGCCTCTCGCCACCGCTGCCGAGTGCGAGAGTGTGTGTTTGCACTTATTTATTTAATAACTGTCAGGCTGCCTCGTGCTTCCCACTAAAACTTGGGCCTCTCGCAGGAGAAAGTGATCCGCAGATGACGACCCCTGATGAGATCTTGACTCGGTGTTGAAATTCAGGAATGATAAATGGTGAATTATGCCTGGGTAATATTGCGGGCTATCATTGGATAGAGCAGGAGCACAGCGTGCGCTGCTTTCCCAGGGCAAGTGGAGCTCACTAATTGGCTGGCGTGTTGGGTGATTATCCGTGCCTTGCACCCAGGTCTGTTGTGTCTGGTGTGCCAATGGACTAATCTTTCTTTAATTAGTTGACTCCGCAGGACTGACATGGGAGCAGGAGGCCGCTGTTTCACAGCCAACATGCTTTTCTGCATTCACACAGCATCTCCCATATATCCTCCCGCTACGTACATTTGTACCCTTTTGGTCTTCTTTATAAACTTTGCGTTGCGGCAATGCTAATGTTATTGGCTCTGTATAATTAATTGCTCTCTTCTTTCAGACTGTTTTGTCATTTGTAGGTCACTTTGGATAGAAGTGTCTGCCAAATGTAAATATCTGGCTGAAGATGAAGTGTCTGAGAATGGGCATCTGGTGTGAGGTCAACCGTAAATGCTGTTTGTCAATAGTTATTGATCCTTAATTATTCGTATTGAATTATTCATAACAAGTTGTTGAGATATTGATATCCCAGTCCACTGACTGCAGCTTTTGTTATTTTGGGTTGGCTTTTCTAACGGTGCCTGATTGCAAAAAAGAATTTTTGGCACTTATTTAATCTAAAATCAATCCTCTGTCTGTTTTACCTGACCCAAAGTGGCTTGAGCTATGATTTCATATTGATTAAGTGATAACCTATAACTTTTGCATGGAAGTATATTGCAATTTCTACATCTACATGCTTTTTGAGAATAAGAAATAATCAGAGCAGTCTGCCTAGCTAACATGATAAGCATGTATTGCTTGAGCTTCATAAGTAGTCTCAATCTCACTCTATAATCTGCTGAATGTTTAGCACTGTGTTTACATCGAGAGGTTCCCTCTAACTTGAAAGTCACTTTGATTGCCCCTCTGATAGCAGAAGATTGCAGCTTGCAGAATGACAACTTTATGTTCCCTACTGGAACATAGAATCATGTCAGTCATAGCTGTCAGTCAGGGAGCGCATCAGTTCAAGCAACTTCTCACTTGCTTTACAGTTTGTGTCGCACCCTCTGCCTAAATTCTTGTGGTCTCTGAGGAGTTCTGCCAGTGGTAAATCTTCCACAGGGAGCGAAAGTCATTACTAGTCCCTGGCCGTCTTTATCACTTTTTTATTTCTTCACAGTTACATTCCTTGTAAGGGGGAGAGGGGAGTCTCCCCACAAAGTGCATCTGTCTATCTTTCTGTCTGTCTGTCTGTCTGTCTGTGTGTCTTTAACAAAATGTTTTTTAAGGCAGTCATTTGACGTAATGATTAAAAAAATCACCTCCACCTAATTTTGTTACGACTTCTTTCAGATTTCTAAAACTGGTCAGAAATCATGAGATTAATTTTGGTTATTTCATTCTATTGACTGTCATAGTTTTGAACTTTAAGGGAAAAAAAATGAATGTATTTTTTGTGGAGAAAATTGTTAATCCCAAATACACTATTCCCAGTTTCACAGACAGGGCTTAAGCCTTGTCCCAGACTAAAATGTAAGTCTTAGCTGTTTCATCTAAAAGAAACTTGCACTGACTGATCTTAAAATATATCGGTGCCTTTGTTTTGTCTCAAGATGCACACCAGTAATTTTTTTTTCTAAGCATGTTTATAAAAAATTACTTAAATGTCCTAATTGAACTATGGTCTAATCCTGGCTTAGTCTAAGCCCTGTCTGTGAACCCGGGCCTAAAACTTCACAATTACACTGTATAAATGGTAATTTCTTTCTTTCTTTCTTTCTTTCTTTCAGTTGAGCTACAGACAAACTAAGACAGTCTATGTTTATTTCGCAATATACATTCTAGCGACAACGACTTTCAGCAGTTATTGTGTCTCATGATAGCATCATAGGTTTATCATCACTCTAATCAGGCTGCAATCATTCAGTGTTTGCCATTTGAACGTGGCCCTTCTGTCGTCCAGGCCTCTGCGTAGCCCACTGCATGCCCTTCCGCAAGGCCCCACGTATGCTTTCATCTCCACAGATACACACAACAGGCGTACACACATCACACGACAGGCAAGACACTTCCTCCACACAGCCTTCAATAAACATGCATTCATACATTCCCACACATAAGCACTAATGTATAAGCTCCACTTTTGATATTGTGTATGCCGATGTTCCGTTTCATGCGCCCGCAATATCAGTGGGACACTAGCAAGGCCTAGACCACCCCCTCTTCAGGGCTAGCTGGGAGCGGGGTATGACTTTCAACATCTGGTGCACAGTTGCACCAACTCAACCGCTAAAATCTTCTGTCCTCTCTCTCTCGGGCATTTTTATTGAGACATCACAGCTTGTAATCAGAGCCTCGCGATACTGAGGTAAGCTGTGGCTTCTGACCCACTCACATCCAGAGGCTTGGACCAACGAAACAGACACCCAGACAAAACAAAGTGTCGTTTGCTGCTAGATTCCTGTGCTTGTCCTGTGACATCCAAGCTTGCATACACACAGCAGGGAATAACCAAAATAACCAAAAGAGACTGTGTCGATTTACAATTGGGCAAATGCACCAAAATAAACAGATGGTTTGTAAATGGGGCTGTGCACCATTCAGAACTGAATTGAGATTCCAGTTCAATTCCAGAATTTGAATTAAGGTGACAAACAGGATGGAGAATTTTGATTTCAAATGTAATGAAGTAGAGGTAATTAAAGTCAAAAAACAAAATTTTTGAAATTGAAAGTTTTCTAGAACTTTTTTTTTTTTTTGAAACTTTTACAACTTCAACTTAAAGGCCTTTAAGGCAACATTTCTCATTTTGTCTCTCAAGTTGTTTTTCTTTTTTTTTTTTATTTCAGCTGTATTTTAATTATTAAAAATATTTTATTAATTATATACAGATAGACAGACCGACAGACAGTCAAACAGACAGACAGACAGACAGACAGACAGATAGATAGATAGATAGATAGATAGATAGATAGATAGATAGATAGATAGATAGATGCAGTTCATCTTAGCAGAAACTCTAGTTTTCTTTATGCTGAATTAATGCAGATTGTATTCAGTACTGTAATTTCATTATAGTTGCCTACAGCAATGAAAGAAGTCCTCAGTGTTTTCCCCTCCTTTTTTTAGCTGGTTTGTTTGCCTCTCAACATTTATCCTGTTCTCAAGACTCCATATCCCAGTGTTTATACTTAATACCTGGATGTTGGACAAATCCCTGCTACCTTCTAGTTACTTTTGGATCTTTTCCCTGACATGTTCCTGTTTTTCTTACCATTGCTGTGGTGTGAAACCCTTGACCCTGTTGGGCCTTGAAAGAGCTTAGCAGAAGTACTTTAGCAGCACTAAGGAGAGTTACTGGCACCGGGGCGTTTGAGTTAAGGGGGGCTCCATAGGTAGATGATAAAAGCTGTCAGTTTCACTCAGATGAGTGGTTTTGGTTTGACAGGAACCTTTGCATCTAGACCCTCAAAACACACCTCACAGCCCCACAGGCCCACAAATGCAAGGACAGAAGTTTTGTATTGCTCTTTTTTAAAGTTAAGTTGTCTCGAAAGGATACAATCACCCCGGTTTAGACAGATGAAAGCTCTTTGAAGAGAATTTTATGAATTGAGTTAAGGAAAGGAAAGCAGGCGTGATGCCCTTTACTTTTCACAGAGGGTCCCTCCTCTCCAAAACACACAGGTTCACACACTGCTGTCTTCAGTTTTAGTGTATAAGCCTGTCTGATTTGGCACAGCCCGTCTGCCTCATGAGCACTTCCTCTTTATGTAGAAACCCACTCGGTTCCTCGGGACACGAGGCAGATTTCCTCTTCGTTCCCCATTGGAGATGGAGATTGAAGGCCTTGTTTCTGAAATGAGATATAAAGAACACATCATGCCGCACAATTTCCTCTTACATCCTCCAGAAGTGCCCTTGGGGAACGAAGGAGCAAACAGATCTGAAACGGCCGGTTGTATAGCTCAGAAACACATATGGCCCACGACAGGTATGTTCTCGGCTCAAGATGTAGCCTACAGGTTTGCTTTATAGAATGGCTGTACCTCGGAGTGTATTTATATACGGAACAGATTAGATTTTATGAATTTAACATGGACCTCAGTTTGAAAAGCCCCAGTGGTGGCGGCGGTCCCAAATGTTTCCCATAAATTCACAATGAACGTTCGCTCTCCTGCCAACACAGCCGCACATCGTGGTGTAAAATAGTATTACCTCTGCATCCATATGTACAGTACATGACAAAATCGGAGTCTTGGCCCCTATATAGGGGGGGCTATGATGTTCTCATTTGCCGTGACGCACACACTTACAGGCCGTACTTCCCATCACCCACAGCAGTCGCAGGAAATGCAGCTTCAGGAGTAAAATGGAAAACAAATGTTCCATCAAATAGTTTGTGTAATTGTAGTGTGACGAGGTCACATCCTTGGCAAAACTGTTGAAATTTTTTCTTCTTCCTCTCCATTTTCAGGGCAAACATGAAAGTGTGCTTTTAAACATACAGTAATTGTACAGTTAAACATTGCGCACTCCTGGGGCAAGCAAAAAGTGATGGATTCCAGGGACGAGATATTTTCCTGCTGGTTTGTAAGTCAGTGAAGACAGAAGCCTGAAGAAGAATTCTAGCAACTGCCTTTTTGGTACTATAAACAAAAGATGTTCACTAAACATTCCCGAGATGTTCATCGTAAAATGCTTGGGTGTGTAACGCAACACATCAGTTCTTTTCCTCTGACGATAGCTGAATTGATAAGAACCACCGCTAATATATCATTCCTCCGTTCTATCAGCACGAAACAGATGTTTACGTAAATCTGACAGAACAAAGCGCCGCACTGAGGTTTTAAATACACTTAAGCGAGTCCAGAAAAACTGAATACTTTTACCTCAGCTGTAGCCTTATCAGAAACCATGCATCTGTGAAATTGTGACATATGACACAAATTATAAATATGTGGTATTCCCTTGATGTCTTTTATCATCCTATTGCCATTTTCTCAGTGCTTGTTGGTAATAGCGTTGGATGCTCGCTAAAATAGCACAGAGGTTCTCTTTGATAAAGCTGTGGAAGCTTTTATGTCGCCCGTCAGAAATGTAACATAACATTTAGGCAGTAATTAAATGAAACTAAAGCTAATTATGCCTCATTTTCTGAGGGACACAAGACTACAGCTCTATGTACTTAAGCCCAGATGTGGGGGTGAGTCAGGCAGGGAGATAGGAGACCACAGAAGCTGTTTTGCAGCCTTCTCTATGGGTTTGCGGTGCCAGGCATATCAGCTTCTGTGTGTGGCATAGACGGCAGCTGGCATTACTGTGGTAACTCATAGTGGACACCACTCAAGTCTGCAGGTGATTGACTGATTTATGAATAGATTGATAGCTCCATATATTATTTTCTTAATCTGTGTTTTTGAAATTTACTTTTTGGTTTTAATATTTAACAATTGTTTAAGAATTAGTACTAAACACTGCCCACTGGAAAATAGTTTTGTCTTGTTTAAAGCATAATGTATTATTTTTTTAATTTTTTAATTTTATTCTATAAATGTATTTATACATAACACACACATACACACTTGGGCAATGGGTTTAAAAAATAAACTTTAACATATATTCAATATATATTCTCTGAAAATTTCCATGTCTTCTGCTAATTTGCTCCCAAATTTATCCCGTTTTCGGGATGCTTTGATAGTATTACTAAAATCATAAAACAAAGAAATTCATCACACAGTTTTTTTTTTAAACTCAATTTATCATTTTAATTTTAGTTTAAGTTTTAGTTTTGTTATGTGTCTTAACAATTTTAGTAGGGGCGACCCCGAATAGTCAACGATTCGATGCTTCGATAGGAGGAGCCTGATTCGACTCCCAATCTCACAGTCGAATATTCGCGGGGTGTTATGATCATGCCATTTTGGCAATATGGGGGTGCTCAAATGTCTGATTTCACATAGAACTACCAGTTTTCTCCCAATAAGTTAATACACAGCATATTAAGATAATGCTGTAAATAAGAATCTGAAAAGAAATAAGCTTTAGATAAATATTTTAACGTGCGTGAATAAATCCAACCACCCCTATAGATTTAAGTTTCACTTTCCATAATCCGTGACCGACAGAGGAGCATCTTGGCAGCAGGGATTTAAATCTTTAACAAGACTCAAACTGACACAGGCAGAGTGAAAGACTGGATTTTTTTGATCAGGTAGGGAACAAGTGATTTCAAAACATTTCAGCCGGTTTATATATATTGTGTATTATTTATCTCGTATAAAATGCATTTGGTTGAGTTGTGTTAAAGCGCTTCATTGTAGTACATCTCGTCAGCACGCAGCGCGAGCAGTAGGCCTACAAACAGTAATGCAGAATATTAATAACTATGACTGGGACTGTCATATACATAACATTATAACGAGAACACTATTATAATAAAACGCTGTGAATTTTTAGAGTTTAGTTGCCGTGTTTCTGCACGTTGTTGCGTGAAGAACGTGTCCACAAAAGGAGTTCATTCAGAGCCGCACAGACGTTCATGCATTCGATGCATTTTGTGCAGATAGCCTATAAGTCGTAATATTAACGTTATGTTGTATAAATAACAAAGCGTATTCTATATGAGATAAATGAGAAGTTAAATCCCATTGATTAAGAACCTGCTATCAAATGCTTCATTCTACTGGTCATCTTCAGCGCGCGCAGCTCAAATCAGAAATCCAGAACATTATTAATAAATGTCATATACATAACGTTATAATGAGAGCACTATTGTAAAAAAAAATATTGTGAATTCTTAGGGTTTTGCTGACGTTTAATGTTAACTATCTTTTAATCAAAACATAAAATATTCTTTTTGTATCTGTGAGGCGTCCGTTACACATTTTCCCTGTGTGTTAATGTCAATAATTATGACTGTCCAATGTCTGACTTGGCTCTTGTAATGTATTTTACCCCGCCCCCAAACATATGATTCGACTATCAGTCGACTATCGGCAATATTCGAAAATTCCGATTCGACTATAAAAATCCTTAGTCGAGGACACCCCTAAATTTTTCATTTTTTCCATCTAATATTTATATTTTATTTCATAAAATACTATTTTTAATATCTTTTACATTTCATTTATTGATTAAATGCAAGCTAGATTAGTTGCCTTGTAGATAACATATGAGCTGTAACATGTTGGGATGCAGTGTTCATGTGGGCCCCAATTGACCCTTCGATTGACAGGCAATCTGACCAATCATAATGTTGAATTTGTCATTTTGTCTGAACAACAAACCAGACAGGAGAGTAGATTAACTTTGGTGGACTTGAACTTGAAAATGGTGTGTACTGACATCTCTTCGCAGTTGAAACAAGATACCTTCTGATGTTCATTCATGTTTATTTTGTGCTATAACTAGTAAAGAGGAAGAGATGATCGGTTCACGTTCCGCTTGAACTGAGGCGCTATAGCGATCTGTCACGACACATTAAAGAGCCACAAAACGGTATTTATTATTTGGATTTCTTTAAAAAATTACAAAATTTGAAAGCTGAGACTTTTTCATACCAAAATTAAAATTCATCAGTTTTAAATAATAACCCAATCTGAGCTTGAAAACTCTGAATGCATTATTTGTATTACATTAAAAATAATGTGTTCAGTCTTTTCCAGTTCAGCTCTGGCCCATGATCTGAAGACAGTCCAGTATTAACCAACAGATTAATCACTGCACCAGTCATGCGTGTCTTTGTGATAAAAATCACGATCTTTACGGACATCTTCAAAGAACCGATGCGGTGCACTCACCTGCTCCTGAATCTCTCTACAGTTCTACCGTTGCTCAGAATTAAGACAATAATGACCCACCTAATCTCAACATTAGCTTTGAGTTCGGAATGCATATGTTTTAAATCATTCCTTCTGATAGTAAGCAGAGCTTCAGAGGGAAAGAGAGAGAGGAGGGGAGAGAGGTATGATCCAGAGTAACCTTGTTAGGCTAAGTGACACTGTGCAGAGAAGCTTCTTGTCAGCTGGTTAGCAAGATGGACTTATACCTATAAAGGATCGTCTTCTCAGGGCAGTGTTGGGGAAACTGCTTTAATACTGTAACTTAAGCTACATGCTAATCATAATTTAAAGTAGTTCAACTACACTTAAGTGTTTAGCTACACAATGAGCTGCTAATAAAAAGTCACTTACTGACTTGATCCTATAGATGGCATAAATTATTTTACTTATATTATTCTTCATGTTAATGTAATGATTTAGATGTTATCAGTTATTTTATATTTAAAGGATTATTCAAATTATTGTTTGTTGCATTTATATGCATTTATTATTTGTTGAATTTTTATGAATGTATATATTACTTGCGTACATGCCTGGTGGAAAAACAGCAAATAAAAGCAAATTTTAAAAAAAAAATGGCAATTTTATTTTAGACACTACAGTATAGTGCAAAAAGGAATTAATATTCCACAATAATAATAAAAAAGTGCATAGACTCAATTCAATTAATCTTTTTGTAATTTATTTGATATCTTTTTTTATTTGCTTTATTTTGTAATTTCTCATCTCCCAATATCTGATGAATAACTACTGCTTTGATCACTATAAAAATTCAGAAAATTACAACATTAATTACACCAAGAAATTAGTTCTCACCTTTGAACAAAAAGGCATAATCTATAATTACCTTAATTTTTATAGAAGCTAGACGTTATTAGACCAGTAAAACCGGATTGCAGCGGTGATGAATAAACAGGGTTTAGCGCTGAAATGCTGTGTGTAAAACTGACTCAACGGTTTAGTGAATTCCCCCTCTGTGCTCTGCCAGGTTCACTGGATCTCCTTCCAGACACATTGTCCATGCTGTAAGTCAAGGGAAGCTGGCTGCAGTTACGCATCTCTTCACAGCATTATAAATGTATGTGTTAGGAGGCCCTTAATGGCTGCTAATCCAATTTCTGCCACTGAAATCAAATCTTGCTGGCGCCAGCGGTCCTCTCCTTTACTCACAAATAATGACTTTGCATTTGGTGTCTTTATGAAAATGATGGACTACCAAAACTGCAGCTTTATATCATCTCCTTCTTCCACAAGAGTCCTCATACCTTGTTTTCCATTTTGCGTCATTCCTCCTCATTCTCTCTTTATCTCTTGCCGTTTTGAGGGGGCGGTGGGAGGAGTGGATGAGATTAAGAAGCAGCAGAGAAGGCAATTATTAATTGTTGATCCCTTGAAAGATGAGAAGGTTCTGAACAGAAGAAGAGCCTTCGCAGAGAGGCCCATTTACCGCTCGCTCGTAATGCTTTCCTGAGGTCAGGCATCGATTTCCTTAAACCACATGCTGTGCTGATAAGATTAGGCCTTTCGATTCCTGAACTACTTGAGTCATGCAGATGAAGTCACTTTGGGTTGGATTTTAAGGCTGGACGGACGTCTTTTCATTTGGTCACGGCCTCACTGACAGCGGGTCACTGCCAGGACTAGATGGAATAGGTGGACTTTTTATGCATTTTGTCACTTTTTCGGTTGGAAAAACTCATTTTTAATTGTAGAAGCCTTTTACAATGAAGTAAAGCATAAGAGGAATGTTTTTCACTGTTTCAGTATAATATAATGGGTAATGTAAATATTTAAATATCAATATTAATTTGTGCATATATATATATATATATATATATATATATATATATATATACACACACAAACAAATGAATATTACACAATTATTTATTTCTTTATTTAAGTGCATTTGGTATAAAGTAATAAAATATGTTAAGCTATATTTAAGTTATCTATTTAAATATGAATATTTACCTATTTAAATATGATTATTGATTGACTGATGTATATGCATTTGGTAAAGAACAATACATAATGCTACATTGTATTAATTTATCTTTTTAAATATTAATGTGTAATTATTAAATATTAATGTCTAATTATTAATATTGATTCATTTATATGCATTTGCATATGCATTTTTTCTTTTCGTCCAAAGTGACTTACATTGCATTCAAAATATATACTTTATTTTATCTATTCATGCATTTCCTGGGAATCAAACCCATGTTGGTTACTCTAAACTACTACGTCTTGATAAAACCATCAAAAACTAACATTTATATGATATTGAACAATTACATGATAACATTGATGTGTTATTTTGATGGCACGTGGTGCAGTCAGATCCAGGTAGAAGACTGAAAGGAGAGAGTAATATGTAAAATCATGTGCTGAAGGAATTTGTGGTCAGGAGTGGAACTTCCACCCAAGCGGTTTACCGTGGGCTTCATTTCACATTGCCAGGTGTTTCAGCAGATCATATCCATGCGTGTGGCAGAAACCAGGAGAAGAAAGAAAGTTATGAGGAAATCACGCGGACGTACAGTACAGAATGTGTTTCAACTTACACCTGTGTTCTCTTTTCTTTGCTTTTCTTCCTTGACACTCATTCACTCAGGGGAAAACTCTCTCTTTTGCTGCCAGGGAGTGGTAATCAATTTTCCGTGCAGATATCGGAACATTAGAGCGCACACAAGCACACTGTTTCTGATTAGCACTAACTTGTTTATTTGTTTGATGCTGAAAGTCATGTAAAACTGAGTGTCTTTTGGCAGATGCTTGTTTTATCTACAAAAGGAAAGCAATCAGTGTCGGAAAGATTTCTTTTTTTTTTTTAATTCCACTAAAAAAAAGAAAGAAAGAAAAATAAACCAATGTTTATAGATAAAACCATTCTGGCATATGGTTGCTTTCAGCTTTCCCAATCAGAGTTGCTAAAAACACATAATTTTTTCCCCTCACGTTTCTCCTCTGTAATTCAAGCTGTAGGGTTGTAGTGAAAGGCAGCGTTTTGTCTTGACCTTACTCTGTGAACCTTGCTAATTGGACTTGGCAATTAATTGTAAATATTAGATCAAAACTGCAAACACGGCCCTAATTCAAACAATCTTATGCCTGACATCAATTCAGGTTGAGACACATTAAATAGTTGCAGACATCTTGATATGATTTTCCATTTCAGGCATTGTTTTGACCTGCACAGACATAAGGCTTTCAGTTAGTTTTGGTTGCCCTCTAGCTGTCAGTTATGAAATGTAATAAATTTCCATCAGCATTTTCACTGAAATCACAAATGAGTGATGATTTGAGCGTCCAATTGGACGTGTAAATGAAAGCTGTTACTTGTGGGAATTTTTACTTAACCCTGTTTCATGAGACAGCTTTCTGAAATAAAATCAGGGACATTTCTGTGTTCAACAGTCAAATTTGAAATGTTATCATCTATGATTTTTTAAAAAAGGTGGGCAATCATATTTTACTGTAGTACTGTCATGAACTATGGTATATCATACTCCCTAGATTACATTGTCATACTACTGTAAAATACACTTTATGAACTACAATGAGAGTAATGATAGCATCCTTTTTCCTTCAAATTAATGCTAGTTGAATAACAATGACATCTAAATTGATATTGACTTCCCACTTGAGATTAAGTACACATTAAAAACCAGGACATTCCCGAGGACAGAAAAAGCCACCAAAAAAACTGGTACCCAGGTACCATCTGGTAACTTGTAATGCTTTTGACAAATATTTCCTATAATAGACTTTTAGAAAAACCTGTCCTTTAATGTCCTTTTGACTGATGTCTTTGGAACGATTTGATCAGCAATAGCCTGAAGTTTAGTTCTCTCCTTGTTAATCACACTGCTCTCCACTACTATAAACAGAACTTAATGAGACAGGATATTGTTCTAATGGTTGGGAGGAAAGCACACATGTGCTCTGGCCTGCAACACAGGTCTTTTTAATGTAGACCTCTGCTCTTTACTGCCATCAAACTGAGCCCCTAAATTGATCACATTGCAGACTATGTTTATAAAGCACACGGTTTTGAATCAAAATGGCCTCTTAAAATGGAAAACGAAAAGAAATTGCCTGTGGTCATTATGGACTTGCATATTGTGCCTGAGTAAATCCGTTATAGCTCACTTGGAGCAATTGGAAGCGACATTTATCGAAGAGGCTCAACGGCTTCGCTGTTGCTCTTGTTTTTATGTGAGGCGCATGGAGATTCGGTTCAATGAAAACGGAGTAAAATGGACCGCGAGGGTTTTCGAGGCGTTTCTGAATGCATAACAAGCCGTCGTGTAAAGACAACATTTTTGCATCGTGCCAAGTTGCAAGACCGCGAGAAATCAGTCCCAAAATAGAATGATTGTATTAATTGCAGGAAATTGACGGTGGAAGATTAAGCAAAATTTAAAAAAAAAAAAAAATTCTCGTGCCACCAAAAGAGAGCATTTTCTCAGGGTTGTTTCCACTTAAGAAAATCATTTTCTCAGAATTCACATTGTGGGGCTGGGAATGGCAATCGGGCAGCTGCGAGTGAGCCAAGAGCTGGGACTGCGTTTGAGAGAGAGGCCCACTTAAGATAAAGTCACCACACATTATGCTGCCTTGCCTCATTTTGTGGTGCTAAATGGCCTGAACAAGTGCAATAATAAGACTGTGAGCCAGGCCTTGAAATACAACTATAGAAAGATTATTTTCTGCAGCCTGTACGTGAACCGTAGCACAGCTAGCGGAGAATGTGTGCCAGATCGGGATTCCAGATACCACCCGGCATCCAAGTCTGACTCGTTTTTCCCCTGCTGACAAATTTTCTGTGCCTCTCAGTCACACTTTCTCCTTCGAACGTTCACACACTCGCACACACACTCAATCATACGCACCTCGTTATCTTATTTGCCACTGTTGGATTTAGCAAGCCACCCTTCGTTGTGTGCGATATGCCACACAGCCTTTCCCAGAATGCTTTGTCTGCGACACCTGGCTTGCATTAATTCTGGTCTGAGAAGCCTGGCTGAGAAGTGAACGAGTGTTATGCACTTTGCTCCACTGTTTTTTGAGCTGGAGTGTGAGGAGGGGAGAAGGGGTGAGGAAAGGTTCATTTGGTTTGGGGTTCTGCTCGGAGAGCTGCTGTCTTTAAATCATAAAAAATATCATTCACAGGCAGCTGAAGGTATGGCTAGCTGATTTAACCCTTTAAGAAACTGCAAGAAATGGTTAAGGGGAAAAATATATTTTCTTATTGAGTGAAATAACACATTATTGTACTTGTTTTCATTTTCAGCTTTAATGAAAAAAATATTTACCTCAGTGTCAAAAGTTTGGGGTCAGAAAGATTTCTTTTTTAAGAAACTAATACTTTTATTCAGCAAGAATGCATCAAATTGATCAAAAGTGACTGTAAAGACATTTATAATGTTCGTTTAAAAAAAAATACTGTTTTTTAAACTTTCTATTCAGCCTATTCATCAGGTGTTTAACATTGATTAAAAATAAGAAATGTTTCTTGAGCATCAAATCAGCATATCAGAATGATTTCTGAAGGATCATGTGACACTAAAAATTCAGCTTTGCCGTCACAGAATAAATTGCATTTAAAAATAAATTTAAAAAGAAAATGATTATTTTAAGTTCTAATAATATTTCACAATATTACTGTATTTTACTGTGTTTTTGATCAAATAAATGCAGGGTTGGTGAGCCCAAGAGGCTTCTTTCAAAAAACATTTACAAAGTCTAGGAGGATGGGGATTTAATTGCCCTGGCTTAATTATTTTCTTAATCATGAATATTAATCAACTCCCAATGCAATAGAAGCTTCTGCTTGATCGTAAAGATGTAATTTTATGTGAACTAAAACCTTTTTTCTTGATTATTATTTAAAAAGGATTTTAGAAATGGGTGTGATGTCATAAGGGTTGCAGTGGCCATTATTCAGTGTTTTTTTTTTTTTTTGCTTGTTTTCTGCTACCAATTTCTAGTTTCAAGGATTAATTCGCTTTTTCTGTTTGTTTTGTTATAGGGGGTTCGGGGAAGGGCCACCGAACCAAAGACCAAAAGAAGAAGTCCAACAAGCAGAGGCTGCGCTTTCGGGCTCAGAACCAACACAGCGACCACCTCGCCTCTCTTCGAGCCAGCCAGTAAAAAAAGAGACTTTTTGATGGAACAAAGACCACAAAGCTGCTAACCCATGCTCCACACACACCTACCCTGATAAAAATACACACACGCATCCAAACGGGATTATTCACACTCATGTGGTCACACTGTGTCTCTGTGCCTCCTGCTGCTTCCCTCACCGGTGACACGTCCCCCCGACCCGTGACCCCACTGTGATATCATGGAACACTATAGCAGCTGTTCATATAGCTCATATCTCGTCCTGTCTGAGGAGGAAGAAGAGAGAGACTGAGCTGGAAGCACAGAAAGCTTGGGCCTGGAGACCTGGAGGAGTAGAACGAGCACAGAGTGGTGAAAGGAGCAGAAGGGATTAGAAACGTGATTGACTGATAATGATGCCGTGAAAAACAAGAGAGAGACTTATCTGTATTTATGTACAATTTACACCATCCTCTTCCCTACGAAATCAAAGCAGAGTGTGTCATGTATTGCCAATAGGTACTTTGTTTTTCATAGCAATGTTGCAAACCATGCATAGTTGCGAAATTATTATTCTCAGCACAAGATGTTTACGTCCAGACCGCTTTATGCTTTAACTGTATATTGTGGGTAAGAATCTTAGTTGTTCAACTAGCATGGCCACAAACTCATGTGTACATAGTTGGTGAGTTTATCTAATAACGGTAACATTGATGATAAATATAAAAAAAATTACTGTATTTTCAGTATTGACACCTTCAGCGTTTAAATGTGTAAAGGGTTATAATACCAGCTACAGTTAAATGAATTTAAAAAGAACAAAAAGCTAAATAAAAAGCATAGCCTCCACATAGCTATTACATTTATATGGTATATAATTGATTTATTTATTGATCTTTTTATTATTATTATTATTATTATTATTATGTTTGGTGAAAATTATGTCTCTGTACCTGATACTCCTCAGTGCTGAAGTATTCTTTCAACCACTTATAACAATACAACATATCTCCAACAGTGGAAAGCGATTGTGTCTGATTTGCAGATAAATGTCCTTCAGAAATTCATTGTGTAAACCTGGTTTAGCATCTTGTACTTTGATCACACATCCTGCAGCAGCTGAAGTATATCGTCAACTGATTGATAATGTGTATATTGTGTGCTAATAAAACGCAGTTCATGTTGCACTTCATGGTGCCGTTGTATATTTTCAGAACTTCGCCAGCCTCCCGTCAAGTCCCAAAGCTCTATTACGCAATGTTTGTCATTTCACAGCACACTAACAGTTATGCCCAATTGGCAGCAGAGAATGGGGCTCTTATTGGAGTGTGACATCATTCGGAGCGGCTGTAAGTCTTTCTGACAGGTGCAAATGGCATCAATCTGTCTATCGCTACAGGCACTGAAACCACTTCACAAAACCTCAGAATGAAAATGAATAAACTTTTTCTTCAGGTAGGTTCTGCCAAAACGGTTTAATTTGAGTCACGGACAATTAACCTAGTGCTATGTTCTGTATAATCATTGCCTCTGGAGAAAAAAAAAAAAAGGCTTATCTTCCAAACAGTCTCCATTTATCATGTTATAAAAAGTCAGACATTAAACATCCAGATTCTGATGCACCTGTAAATCTAGAAATTAAATCCAGAGGAGAAAAAGGATTGAATGAATATATAAATGAATGAAGTTAATTTTGGAGTGGTTGAACTGCATAAATAAATTGATTGATTGATTGAACGAACATTTATATACATAAATCATGAAATGTTTACTCATTTTACAGGATTTAAGTGGGAGAGAAATTGGGGCTTTTTATCCAATCTTGTTACATTTGCAAGAGAGAAATACTAAAGATCTTTTCACAGTTACTTTAGGATTTTATGCTTTATCCTCCTGTTGAATGAATGAGACTAAATACATAAAACAAATAAATAAGCCCATCTTTGAAGTAGGAGTAGGGTTCATAAACCCTCCATGTAGTGAATGTATATGTAAAATTAACTGTTTAAACACCCATCTGCTGTGGGTTACAAGCTAATGAACTGCACACAGATGTCACCTCGGGGGCCACACAATCACCAAACCAAACTGAAAAATCATAGTCAAGAAAGAGGCACACTTAAGTGATTCATTAAAGAGAAGGCCACCAGCAATAGAACCAGAGGTGTAAAATACCTGAGTAATTTTACTTGAATACTGTACTTAAGTATTATTTTGGGAGATCTGTACTTTATTCAAGTACAATTTAAACTGACTTGTACTTTTACTTGATTACATTTCTGAAGAAAAAATAGTACTTTTTACTCCTTACAATTTTATTTAATCTTGAAAAGTACATTACATTTTTATTTTATCTTATGCACATTAAAAATGGTAAACGGAAGCTCAAACGTGCATGCCTGATGTGAGAACCAATGATCATTGTTTTCATGCATCAAGTACACACATTTCTACTTCAGTTATGACTTTCATCAGGTAAATGTCTGGCTTCAAAAGTTCACCATGCTGAGGGAGCACATTGAGGTAGCAAAGTTGCATTTTTCCCAAAAAAGTTTATTCATTATTCGTTCTGTTTTGATAGAGCCATTAGCTGTGTATTGGCTGAATGCACAAGATTGAGTGCAAATAAGATCAATGATGAGAATTTAAATACAATTAATATTTTTGTGGGAATATTTTAATTATTTTAATTATCTTTAATTATTAATTTAATTATTTTTTTAATTAAATAAAAATCTCCAAAAGTGTTATAAATAAACATTGTATGTTAAATTAATTGTAATTCATGTTTAGTGATGTTCTTACCAGGTAGTTGATAAATTGTATTTATAATATATCTTTATATGACACATTGTGTAGGAATTAGGACTGTCAATGAATTATTTTTTATTTTTTTTTTTAATTCCGTCTCGATCGGGAGCAGATAAATAATTGTAATGACACCACGCAATAGAGGATTTTTTTGGACAAAAAATCGTTTGCGACAAGTCGCGAATCGAGCCATGCCCCCCAATTGTTCGGGGGTACAAATCGAGCTTAAAATCGTCGGCCGGCCTAAGATGAACACAAGCAAAGATTTTTAGTTCAGATAATGCAAAGGGACAGAACCCCTTCAGAAACCACACAAAGTGAACATGAAGGTCAACTTTAAAATATTAGTATTTGTATCCTTCTTACATATGCCTATCGTTTCACTTAAGAAGACACTGATTCATTAACAGGGGTTGCATGAGTTACTGTCATATTCACTTTGTGTAGTTTTTGAAGTGTCATTTTTGGATGTCCCATACATGTGATTTTTTTTTTTTTCTAAAACTCTTAGTGTGTTCATCTAATAAATGAAAGTCATATGGGATGGCATGAGGGTGGAAAGGATGGAGTTTCCTTTTAATCCCTTTCCCTGTATTTCCCCTGAATCAGTTGGCTAACAAAAGCAGTCTGAATGATTCATTTGCTGATTGGACAGATCCGGTTGTCAAGTTCAACTCACTGATTCAACTTGACTAGAGCAAAAGATTTTCATTAAATAACAATTTAAATAACTTTGTTCCTTACACAAACCTATCATATGAATTCAATTGACAAGTTTTATGATGCTTTTATGGAACTTTTTGTCCTTTTTGAAGTAAATGAAATGAAACCAGTTTCCTGTTGTGTTCCACAGAAGAAAGTCCGGTTTGAAGCAACGTAAGGGTGAGTAAATGATGACAGATTTTTTATTTTTGGGGAAGTAATCTTTTATATTCAGGACCAGGACACAAAACACATGCTAATGTTATGGTATCTAATGTCTGTCCACACATCAGACGTTTGTGTTGCCCGTTTCCTCTTGCCATTTTGCGATTCTCTTTTCATCACAAAACCACTTCTGTAAACTACGCGGCAGGGCCTTAAGAGCAGAGTATCATACTGAGAATGTCTGTATTTTCCTGGTGTGTGTCTGTGGTAAGAGGTTCTGGTTTAGTTGAGTCTATGGCTTCCTTTTAATCTGACGGAGTGCGTTTTCATTAGCTCCATTTGGTTCTATTATTATGGCACACTTCAAAGACTGAACAAGTGGAACCACAAACAGGAAATGCTGTTTGAGAGGCCTGAGTGCTAGTGGTCCTCATTCTCATGCAGCACGATTTCTCTCTCATCACTCTGTCATGTACAGAGCGTTTGCAGCCTGAATCACACATTTGTTCCAAAGCAGATGCTGGATATGGAGGTTATGACATCGCATCGCCAGATTAATAACTTTGCCCGGGCCAATAAACGTTGAAATAATTTGTTTTCAATAACTGTGTAATGGGGCATTGGTTGCCCACCGAGACAAAGGAAATCTGGGATCATTAGCCCTCTCAATGAAAATGACATTTTTGGCGAGACATCCTGTTTGGATGTATATGCTCCGATATTACAGGCCAACCTTGTCTGCCGGTGTACAGTTTTACCATATGTCAATGCCCAAAACATACAAAGTTGCTAAGAAAGAGAAATTTATAGAACAGCTCTTTCTGGTCTTTGAATCTGATTGGCTGAGAGCCTTTTCCAGGAGTGTGAATTTTGAATTAATAACAGAGGCTTGAGCTCAGCTGTTAAACTATCAAACTGAGATTTGAATCCGTGGTGAAAGGAAGTAGTTAAGCACAAAAGAGGGTTTTTAAAGACACTCCGTTGTTGTTGTTTCTTATGTATTTACACTCATCGTGTCGAACTGTTGTAAAAATGCATTATCACACTCATAGAAGTGCGATATGGATATATATCACCTTGGCTGTGATTGTCCACGGCGAATCCCAGCCGTGCCGATATACAGCCATATCGCATGTATATCGCTATATATATATATATATATATATATATATATATATATATATATATTGCATTGGGTGTAAATGGGACCTCAGGAGTTTAATAATCCTTTGGGTGGGTGAAGTAATATTAGGTAATGATGGCATTTTTTAGAGGCCTGAAGTGTTTAAGAGGCACCATTGTGTTCATTCAGTAATGGTTCTGTGTCTGTCTGTCATAGGGAAACATATAGCTCCATCCAGTAGTTTTAATGTAACTTTATCTACATACTGTACATGTGAATTGTCATTTTGGTGTTTTGATTCATTATAGGGGTTTATCAGAATTTGAGAAATCCTCTTTTATGCTTCTGTCACTGGAAAGGTCTGGCCCGCTTAATGTTCACTTTCAGCCCTGGAGTCATGAGGGAGTAAAATAATATTTATGGCCTATTTTTTTGAGCCTGGTCATCTTGGTTTCATTATGGCAGGTGCAGCGGTGCATATGGGCTCGATATGATTCCCGCTGGAAGGAGAATTTCTTGGCAGGTCTGGCATGGGATGTGATATTAATATGGGGCATATAGTATTATTCTTAGCGTCTTTTCGCTCACCATGGCTAGTTTCCTTGCAAGTGACCACTGCACCGCCACACTAAGTCAGCTGTTTTATTTCAGTCAGACAACCGCATAAGACCTTGCGTCTTCTGCTGAGGCCTTGAGGTCTCGTAATCACATGAGAGGTCAAAGCTGTGAGTCGACCGCACCGTCACCACCTTCCTCTGGACTCCAGGTCTTACCAGAAGGATCTTTAACATATGTTCTTTATCAGCGCCGCTGAGTACAGTTACATATATTTAAAAGACATTAGCTAGAGCTCTGAGCTCCCTTTATGGCCAGACAGCGGTATGTGGAGACAAAAGTCACTTTTGGCCAAACTTCCGTGCCTGTTGCGGTGGATGAAATTAAAACCTCCGTCGTGATTCTGCGTTCTCCTTTTTGTTTGGCAACAGCTCTCCATTTATTGACTTTTATAGGGGTCTAGTAGCTACATTAGCTAGCCATTTCAAGGGAGGATTAATACAAAACAGTCCTTTTTAAACCATAATAGAAAGACTGCTGCCTATAGAATTACCAGCAAGGACCCAGAAGGGCGATATCAATCCCATAGCTGACACAAATAACTGTGAGGAATGAGGGATACTGTTTTGCTTTCAACATAAGGGACATAACCAGGAGTTAAATTGGCATCTTGGATGTGAAGAACCTCCAAAAGGTGGTACAAAATGCAACATATTTCTAAATGAATTTTACATAATGCTTGATATAATGAACTTTTGTACTGGATTAAACAAATACTGACCTGGAGCTTACAGAAAATGGATCGGATTGAGAAATAATTTGCCAGTAATGATTCAAAGGTGCTAGAATGCTGTTGCGGACTTTTCCAGCCTAATTTAACCTCTGGACATAAGAATACTAACATGCAGCAAGGGTTTTTAAAGAGGCGAAACTGTGTACAGGAAGTGGCTGGAGGTGTAAAACCTGAATTTTTTTCCCACATAGCAATTCTTTGAGTAGTTAGCGAAATCACACCTCCCTCATGCACTCACACTTACAGGTGGTCTCTGATAAAAATCACTCTTAACAAAACCGCAGATTACAAAAGGAAACACGAAGTACTGCACACATAAAGTTTAAAAGAATGCTGGGTTTATTAGCCGTATTATTGACAGGTTTTTTGTGCAGAATGGGGTGGCCACACCGAGCTGCAGTCTACGGTCTCTGCTGTTTTCACACATTTCTGGTGCCATAACACATGGAGTTTTAGTCAAACACCCAACTCTGCCTCTGCCAGGCCATCCTGTGCTTGTTTATAAATGGTGCGTGGAATAATTTCTCAGCGTTCTGTCCGTTTTAATGCGACAAATTAGGATAATAATGTGACTTTTCAAAATGAAGTAATGAAATGGCTTTTTTTATTTGTGTTAATTCACACAAAAAAATTAATTCTGTCATTATTTACTCAGTCTTAATTTTGTGGAACACACTAATTTTTAAAAAATAATCTGCTTAAAAATGCATTAAAACTTGGCACATAAATATGTGTCACACCAGATTTGATAGAAAATTTTATTTAAAACCGTATCAGTCAAACACACACACTTTTTTTTTTTTTTGCACCAAGGTTTTTTTTTTTGTTGTTTGTTTTTTTGTTTTTTTGTTAATTGTCGGGACTACCTCTGTTTTTTTATTATTATTTTAAAATGTCTTTTTAAAAGTATTAAGTAAAAATTAACAAATAACAGCTGATTTAATTTGGTATTTTTTAATATTACAGTTTTACTTCCATTTATTTGCAAGGCTAAATATTAGATTAAACATGCAGAAAAATGAGAAGAGGCTGTTAAACAATGTAGAAGCCACAAGTCAGTCTTTTTTTAATCTTGTTTGTTGCTGAATACCAAGTGAAGTCCGGTGCTGACAAAGGGAGGACAAAGGTGCAAATTGCAAGCAGAAAACACCAACAGAAACCATTTTAGTGACAACAAGACAATGTCCCTATGGTTGTTTCAAATTCCCAGAGATTCTACTAATAAGATTTGCTAGATTGAATGAAGCTGTTTATCTTCTTAGAGATGTATGGAGTACAGTTTGTCATTTTTAGATCCTGAGAGGTGTCATAAATATCATTCAGCCGTGTGGCATTTATGTGGCTGACTGAAATAGAAAATCAGAGTCCAGGTGAGTTTATTCTGAGACGTGATCTGTTTTCTTCATCAGTCTGCTCTTTATCCCCACATTACACGTTCATTACGCTCTCCTCTCATCAGCATGTCTGAAGCAATGACAGGCAGTTTGTCGGAGTGGAATACCGACTGAATACATGCTATCACCGGCCTCTAAATTAATGGCTAGTGTTCTTTCCAAGCCTTTAATTCAAAACCTTTTACTACAGTATGTGTTTAGCCTTTAACCTTTTCACAGAATGTTTGTAAGCTCTACGCAACCTCCCATGTATCTTCTGTACGTGTTTGCCTGTGTGTACGTCTGTCTACCAGCTTCAGCCGGTACAAGACGTATTTACTTTTCTTGTTTTTCCATCTTGTGAACTGAACAAGATTGTAAATTTTCTGAAGAAGCTCGCCACAACACAAGGGTGTTGTGGGTGTTTGCCAAGACATGGGTAGGATGTTATGGGTAGTTGCTAAGGCATGGCTACTGGTTGTTAGGGTGTTCTGAGTGGTTGTTTGCTGCAAAGGTTAATAAATGGTTCTTAAATGGTTATTTGTAACACTTCGGCTTTAGAAAAGAACTGTTTCCTCATGAAAAATATTCTCTATCCAACTATTTTTAAAGTAACAGTGGGCATGGCCATTTTTAATATGCAAGTCTTAGCTGTCAACAGTCTGTTATGCTGCTTGATATCAGAAACTGGCATTTGTTATCATATTATTTGAATTTACTATCATAAACACGCTGGTTTGTTGCTATTTATTTATTTTTTACTGTACTTTGTAATTCTTTCATTCTTTTCTTTTCAAATTATTTGGCTTCAATTGCTATAATAAATCTTTGCACATTTGCAGAAAATATCTTACATCTACGTTCAAAAATAAAGTGGACAGGTCGTATATCAGTTTATTTAAAGTAGCCTATGTAAATACATGGTTTTCCGAAGGACTACAGAATATAAAGTTGAAATCGTTCTGCTATGACAACAGACTCATGCTTTTTGTTTCTATTTGGAATGTTTCTTGGAATAATCAGACAACACAGGTAATCTCTGATATTTAGAGCAGTAACAGTCTGAATTACATTTCAGACAAAATATTGGGTGTTATTTTTGTCTGTTTCTGCTTTTGTCTGTTTTTGAAAAAGGAAAATAGTTTCAAAGGAAGCAGAGCCGAATGAACTGTTGCACATGTAGCTCCTGATTTAATCAGTGTTTTGAATAAATCAGCTGAGTGAATAAATCAATGATGCACTCATAAAGACAAGTCACTTGTTTAATTATTTAATGAATCAGTGTTTTAAATGAGTCAGCTGAATTAATGAATCAATGACACTCATAAAGTCGCTTGTCACCCACATACTGCCGTATCAATATAATTTTCACAATGATGTGAAAAATACGAAAAACTAATATAGTATGTGTATATTCTGGTACATATTTATATCCACATGAGCTTTATATATATATATATATATATATATATATATATATATATATATATATATATATATATATATATATATATATATTATTGTCCAGCAGAGAAAAATTGTAAAATTACATTTATAAGAATTAACATTTATTTGAATGAATTAACAACGGAGAGAGATTGTGTGTGTAAACTGACTGCTTCTGTGCAACATCTCTACTAATAGTGAAGTTGCAAATTTAAAGGGTTAATTCAACCAAAAATGAAAATTCTGTCATTAATTACTCACCCTCATGTTGTTCCAAACCTGTAAGACCTTCGTTCATCTTCAGAACACAAAGCACATGGAATTACCATGTTCAAGGCCCAGAAAGGTAGTAAGGACATTGTTAAAATTCCATGTGACTTCAGTGTTCAACCTTAATTTCATGAAACTACGACTAATTTTGTGTGCAAAGAAAACAGAAATAACTTTATTTGACAATTTCTTCTCTGATTGTTGAACCACTTATGTCACATGGACTATTTTAATGATGTCCTTACTACCTTTCTTGGCCTTAAACCTGGTAGTTCCCGTGCTGTCTATGCAGGGTCTCAGATTTCTCTCAGATTTCATCAAAAATATCTTAATTTGTGTTCTGAAGATGAACGAAGGTCTTACGGGTTTGGGATGACATGAGGGTGAATAATTAATGACAGAATTTTAATTTCTGGGTGAATTATCCCTTTAATTACAAAACAGCGACATGACCATTGCTCCCCATTGCTGAAAAATATAATGTAGCGATTTTATCATTAAAAGACGTGGAGCAGCATTGACAAGAAGTCTATGATCCTGAGTGCAAAATTATTATTGTATAAGTTAGTACAAAAGCTCATAAAAGTATCAAACAAATCAATATAATTAATAAAATCAGTATTATATAATATAAATCAATATAATTCATTTCTGTATCAAAAACATTACCAAAAGAAAGAACGATTAATTGCTTGCTGGATTCACTGTGGGAGATAAAGTGAAGCTCATGGTCTCCTCCCCTGCTATCTGTTTGTGGTTTGAGCTGTAGTGTAAAATGGGCATGAGTCTAGGCGCAAGGCATGGCATGAAGCCGAGATCTACCGTGCTGCTTAAAGAGACTGTTTTCTGGGGATGGCCCACCGCTCGGGGGCCTCCCTGTCTGAGAGAGCGGCTACGAGGCACCAGTCTCTGCAGGGGAGACTTAAGCTCCAATCAAAACAGGATTATATAGACCATTGTTTAAACGAGAGTTGTGCCCACACACAAAGACAGTAGCGCTGAGGCAGATGACATGGTGAGGGCAGCTTTCTCTCACACCACACACTGCTTACAGCTACAGCAAACCAGTTTAGTCTTAGCCCACAGAAACTGCAAAACCATTACACAAAACTTATTCATTCTTAATCCTATTCCTCATTAACCAGCTCCCCAAAGATCCAAAAAACACAACGCAAAACTTCCCGCGCCAACAAGTGACGCACTAACAATTATAAAGCTAAAAGGTGCGGAAGGCCATTTGAGACTTTTGTTAGTTACACCAAACCCCGCCAAAATTTTTTCCCAGTGGCACGGTGCTGAATAAAACGACATTGTGACAGGACATGGGAACTCCGCCAACGCATCTGTAACACAGGAAGAAAATTCAACGGGAGCCTGCTGTAATTAGACTAATAAATGTTTTACCATGGATGTATTGGAAACAAAGCAGGGCTTATTGCAGCGCGCATGGCTTTCATTGCGAGACCTTGTACGCGAATGATGTCTTCTACTCCAAGTCAAAGGGCGTCTTTAGCATTGCAATGAAACAATTTAACGGGAGCTCGAGCTCTAACAAAAAAAAGAAAAGAAAAGTTTTTGCTACTAAGGAAGGAGGAAATGTGGAACTGCTTTTCTTGTTTTATAATCGACGGATGTTAGAAAATTTGTATTAGGATTTAGTTTAATTCAAACCCATTTTATGAGCAAATAAATCCTGATTAAAGATATAATTGAGGCTCTGAGAGAATGTCACTGGTAAAGCACGTCAGTTTGACAACGTTATGATAACGTGTGAAACATTTTGCTCAAAGTCAATTAAAAATGCCCATGCTGCTGTTGCAGAATAAACCGGTAGAGAAGGTGGTGTGTTTTTGGTTTGATGTGGTGCTGAGGAGTCTGGCTCATTATTCGATTTGGCCGCAGAATAGGACCCGATTGGCCCTCTTTAATGGCCCTGGGGCCGCCATATCGCATTCCCCCAAGCTTTTATTATTAAAGATGTGGTTATTCAAAGAGTGTTGGGGGAATAAACAGTGGCACAGAGTGGGTCAGGAATTCATACACCACTGGTTGCTGGCAGACCAGATCATTGCCACATGAATGATGCTTACAGGTAGGTAGGCTAAAATTCGGGTTAGGCCCCAGTGAGAGCAAATAAGATTAAATTGGAGAGCCAGACAAGTAACCTGATGTTTGCATTTGCAGTGCATTATGGCCTCCATGTGTATACTGTATATCCAACCTCCTACAGTAGCTTACATTGCTCTGTAATTTGCACAGACTGTGTCCTGGGATGGTTAATTAATCCTGAAGACCAAACCAGAAACAACTGCCTGGTTATTTTGATTGGGACGGTTATATTTAGCTGTCTGGCATGCCACTCTGAGGTGGTTGCTTTGGAAGGAACTGTGAACCTTGGCCTGCTGGGTTACTGGCTGTCAGAGCTGTAAAAATGTCCGTTTGTCAAGTGAAAATACCCTTGAGGTGTTTCATATCACCCCAAAAGGACTCTTCGCTTAAACACAAGCCATAATAAGACAATTTTCACTTATTAAAGACCTGTGTGAGCAACACTAAAAATAAAATGGACAGCCAAATGTGTAACCACTTTTGTGGTAAAACCTTCTTTGCCTGTTATTTTCCAGGATTTCTCATTAGTCATGATCGTAAAGCCAAACATCACTAATGCACTAATGCACATTTTTCTGGAAAGTTACAGGTATTTTAAGTGTTTGCCATTAAAAAAATAATGATAAATTTTGCTAACTTAAATTGTCTGTATAACAGATCAGATAATCATTGATTGACTGTTACAGTATATAGACAATTTCATTATAATCAACAGTTTATCCATGCTTATGTAGTTTCAAACTTTTATGACTTTATTTCTTCTTTGGAACACAAAAAAAAAAACAGACAAAAAGACAGAAATATTAATTTAATTATTTTACATACAATTAAAAACAAATGGGTCCGGTGTTGTTTGAACCATACACCATTCTTCAAAATATCTTCTTTTGTGTTCTGCAAAAGAAAGAGAGAAGAAATACAGGTTTCAACTGACATGAGAGTGAATAAATGATGACAGAATTTAATTTTTATGTGAATTATTTCATGCATTTACATTGGCATTTGAAATGGAATTCATTCGAGCAGTTTTAAAGCACAATACAGTGTTTTATCGTCATCTTTCTACAAGACTGTAGCTCCTCTAGCAAGTAGCTTGAATAGACATACCAAAAATCGTGCATGTTTTATCCATCCGGCATGACAACCAGCTTTCATAATTTAACATGGCACCTTTTTACACATTGAGCATCTAATATATTTGCTCAGCTGGAATACTAGAATAGCATTATGAGCTTTGTTGAAGTGTTGAGTTGCAGAGAATCCACATCCACCGCACAGGAGGAGGTCTCTGAATAAAGAATCTATAGAGGAAATTACATGTCCTGCCAATGAAACATTCACAAACCCAGACTTTACCCTCTCACAGTGGAGAAATGTTCATTTTTAATGCTGGGGAAAGTAGGTCTGGACAGACTATTTCATCTCTTGGTTAGTGGAAACTCGACAGTCCGTGGTCCCTCCAAAACGAAGCTACAGCTGTCAAATCAACCTGTCAGGAATTGCTGAGCAATTGCCATAGATGAAACTGTTTGCCAGGTTCTACAGATGAAACCTGCTATCCAAACACATTTATAGGTGAGGGGACCTTTCAACGGTAAAGTGTGCAGAGCAAACTTCTCTCTATGAATTTTGTCTTAAAATAATACGAATGTTGCACACCAGTATATTGATGATCCTATTCTTCATTTCAAATAAAGACTCTTTAGTTTAGCTCCAGACACCCCCACAATGGCTGTGTATGAATAAACTGTCACCCTCATATTTCTCACTCAAAACATAGTGGTTTTAGTTGGCTAGATGTTGTCAACCATGGGGTTGTGGGGGATATTTTTTAAAGTTAAGCATAGACGTAAGTTAGACCTATATATTAAACATATGTAGTTTCTCTTGTGTTTAAGCTATTATGTAAAGTTGCTAGAATGACTTGGATGCAAACAAGTGAATATGTAGAATTTTCACTGACTGAGCATCTATTGTCTCAGTAAGATTGATCACTCTTGTCTGCATCATCTACATACTAATCTGTATTAAATATAACGGCAGAGATGAGATGCACGCTCCATAATTCATATGATCCATAATTTTGCATCAGTCAAATGTATATTGATAAAAAAAGGGAAAAAAAACCCTGAAATGCCACATACTCAAATCTTTTGCAATCTGTTCATTTTCAAGAACTGTGTGAACAAACTGATTCAAAAGAATGAATCAGACTTTCTACAAATACATAAAAGAGAGAGAGAAAGAGGATGAATCAATTCACTAGAATGAATCAGACTTTCCGGGGACTTTCTCATCTCGTTCGGCAGTGAAGTTGTATGCACAATACAAATGTGACAATGAAATATCAATTGCTTGTTTGCTACACAGCTGATGTTTAGAAAATGTTGCTTGCTACTGGAAAAAATACTGTATATGTACTATACACTGCTTAACGAAGTCACAAAAACTTAAACTAAACAAATAGGCTATGATTATTTTGTAGTTTAGGTTTACTGTATATACAGCCCATTAGTATATTCTGGAAACTTTGGTTGGGTTAACTACATCTATATGGGATTATAGTGCCACTTGAACTTGAAAAAAAGAGGGAAAAAAAGAAAAACAAAACCCACACACACAATGAAAAGTGACTCAATTGCACTGCAATTGACCAAAAACTACAATAGTAAAAGTATTATTTATAAGACGTAAATTGCTGCTTAAAATGTAAGTTCCTGAAGTTTTTATCTTGATTGTGTTACGTGGGTGGATTGCATGGATTTTGAAACTCTGGAAAATGGGTTGTGTGCCAAAAAGGTTGAAAAATCCTTGGCTAAGGTCTTACACAAGAGCTTCTACTACATGATATTAAACCCATTAAACACAAGCTGACAGAAATTAGACAGTTAATGTAAATCAAATTATATAACTAAACATCATAAGGCACTTAATGATAAAACTTGAACACATAAGCAGACACATAATCATATTCACAGTTCTTGTTCATTTAGAGAGTAGGTCGTAACATGGTCAGGCTCCACCAAGTGCAAATTACTCCAAGTTCTAGACTTTAAAGTGATCCCTTCCTTTTTTTCATTCATGGAGCTGAGAGGGGCCACGAACAGATGAACTTTGTATGTATAGTGTTTCTTATATTTAAATGTTCAAGAGGACCACATTACCTTTTTTATGATTTTGATTGTAATAGGGTCTTATCAAAACCAGATGTATGTAGTAATAATAGGCAGCTGCATAACTCTGCCTCTGGGCTTTTCCTTACATTAAAAAAAATGAGCAAAAGGAAAACTTCCACATGCTAACATTTACACAGTGATTTCTTTTAATTGCACTCTGCTTTTTAATTTGCCTCGGACTAATGCTTTTAAAAATGTGCAGAAGGTATTTTATTGAAGTCTTGCCTAACGCTGGACCATGTTTCCGTGCATGTCCTTCTCTTCGGTGCATACCTGGCAACCTGCATTCCTTGTTTCATTCCCAGAGTCAAACGTGTCACACGGCATGTCGAATGAGCAGGCTTCCGTCAGTTCTTTACTTCAAAGGATTACTGTAAATTAACATTCCTTATGTAGGGCTGCATGGACAAGTCCCAGTGAATCATGTTTGAGGCTCTGGTTGCAGCCTGGACCAAAGAACGGAGGTTTAAAGCTGCATGACCTGCTGTATACTGAAAGAAGCATTGTGTTGAATGCAATGTTTCTATAAACTTCCAGTGATGATAAAGCAAGTCTTCAGAAACTTGACAGCATCAGAAAATTTTGACGTGTATCTTTGATGACTTCTGGTACCTGGCTTGCAAAAGAAATCGGTGTTTTCATGGGCCATGACCAGAATCATCATCATCATCATCATCATGTTAGATTTGTTATGGAGTCTTCAATTTCAGTTATTATAATATTTGTTTATTCATGTATTATGACTGTGTGCTTGACATAGTTTAATACCATCATGGTATAAGCATTGATAAAAATGTGGGTGGTAAAGATTGTTCCAAATTCTGTAGGCCGCTTTCCCTGACAGAACATTGTAACCTCAACCGTCTCTTGATTTAAAAGAAAAAACAAAACAAAAAAAAAAAACTTAAATTGATGAGAAAAGCAACAACATAAATATTGTGGGTATATTTATGGTTATGAGCTTCCAGTGGCGGTTCCTTCCAGAGGCTCTATATTTCCTGCTTTCAGCTTGTGGAAATGAGGGATTGAAGGCTTGAGGAAGAGCCTGGACCCCGACCTGCAATAAAGCAGCTTTGCAGGATGACAGCCACGGCACCATCCACAGCCGTCCTCCAGAAGGAAAAAATGGGCAGAGAAGTGTGCGTGAGGAGAAGAAAACCCAAGAAAAACAAACGTTGATCTGAAGAATTATGGTGCAGGTTTAACCTGAGAGTCACAGCGCTACTGTATGTCTTCCTCAGCCCTGTTACTGAAACTCAGTTTTCCATGTGAACAAAGTTCTAGTCAATGCACGGGTGGAAGCACTTATTATCGTGCTACTGTAGATGTATGTACTGTATATATACAGTAAAATGAGTATTATGTGAAATCAGCTTTAATGGGTACTAAAGTATTCAAAAATAAATTATTTCCTCACCGTCATGTCGTCGCACATCCCTATGACCTACAGCTTTCACCTCTCATTTAACCAAACTTCTAATAAACGCCAACATGTGAATTGTAGCCGGAGACTTTTCTACAC
Organism: Spinibarbus caldwelli; assembly: GCA_039654775.1. NCBI lineage: Eukaryota > Metazoa > Chordata > Actinopteri > Cypriniformes > Cyprinidae > Spinibarbus > Spinibarbus caldwelli. Next base: position 26,636,541 of record CM077227.1, on the reverse strand, counting down.
ATCTACATGTACTAATTAATAAGTGAAAAGTCATGTTAATATATAATGTTAATGATAAATCCGTAGTTGGAGGGCTACCGGAAAGAAGTGAGTGACTTCAATAGAAGTAACTTTTAGTATGTAGTGTGAAACAGGGATGCTGACATATTTACTACTGAAAGACTGTGATGGCTTTAACTGAACTCCTCATCATTTCTTCTTGGAGAGAGCTGCTTGCAGACGCTTTCTTGGTCTTGTTCTAAGATAATCACCCATAAATTGCTGCCTCATGACAGAGAATCAAAGCTGTGTTACGTTACTTTGCCTTGACTGTATTATCAACACTAACAGCAACGGGCCTCGTTTCATTCGGTATTTCCCTGACTATAGGGCTCCTGGTCGTCTATTTAGTCAAACTAAACAGACAGCACCATCGTGTGGTGAACGTGAGCTCAACCGTTCTGTTAAGTGGAGAAACTGGAGAATATATTTGTCTTGTTCTGACACAATTTAAGGACTCTACAGCTATTATTAAGTTATGTGGGGTTTTAAATAAAAAAATTATTTATTTATTACTAAGAATAGTTCACCCAAAATAAAAATGTTCTCACCCTCAGACCATCCAAGATGTAGTTTGTTTCTTCATCTGAAGAGATTTGGAGAAATTTTGCATTACACCACTTGCTCACCAATGGATCATCTGCAGTGAATGGGTGCCGTCAGAATGAGAGTCCAAACAGCTCCCAGATAGCACACATACGTCTGCAAGATGTCTGTTAAAGATCTCTTGATCTGGAAAGCATCTGCTGTCTACAAACGTCTGACAGACGTCTTTCAGATGTCAATTTTACATACATTCTAAATCATAAAAATCTTAAAGACATCTAATAGACGTCTATTTGACATCTAAAAGGAAACGTCCTATAGACGTATTGCAGATGAGCAAACACCCTAAAAAATACATCTAGCAGATGTAAATGCAGACGTCAAATAGACGTCTCTGAGATGTATGTGTTCTATCAGGGCTGATAAAGACATCATAATAATCCACAAGTAATCCACACGACTCCAGCCCATCAGTTAACGTTAGTTACAGTTAAAGCTGTGTGCTTGTAAGAAACAAATCCATCAAGACATTGTCAATTTGTTACTTCACTATTCTGAAGGCACCATTCAGTGCAGAGCATCCTTTTGTGAACAAGTGATATAATGCTAAATTTCTCCAAATCTTTTCTGTTCCAATAAAGAAATAAACTCATCTACATCTAGATGCCAGAATATCATACAAACTTTGCAGTTGTCTTTTTTGACTTTTGCCAGTAACTGCCACCTACCAACGTCCTAGAATCACTCAGAAACTTAGCCTTGGGAAGAAGTAGCTATCACAGCCGCGGTAAATATAGCAATATTTCATGTCAACGGTTTAGAAATAGTAATAGATGCCCGCAATCATGCTTATCTGTGAGTAAAAGTCGTGGATGTTCAGCAGATGGACACTTTTATTCCCTCACAGTCACTGGAGTTGGAGCATCGTTGTTGGACTGTGGTCCTGCTCAAAACTCATGGTGGTTAATTAGAGGAGTCCTTTGGGAGTCTGGCAAAGCCTCTGTCTAATGAAACCTCTTCAACCAAAGCCACAGTGTCTCCAGCGCATTAGGCCTACAGTAGCAGACTCACAATAATGTCTCCACGTTATTATGCATTCTCAGTAAGCAGAAAACCACACTGCTGTCTCTCTCTGGTCAGTCAAACACTGGACTCTCTGTCATTGCCAACTTAAAGAACAGACAGCAGCAGTATCCAGGGATTACACCCAGACTGCGCCTCACACAATGGTGGGTTTCTTCTGGTTTAATGAAGCAGATGATGTTTAATCCGGAGATGGATGTGGAAAGTTTCATCACAAGCTCTCACGTCTACTTTAAGACTCTATTATGGAGTGTTTTTTTTTAATTTTTTTTTTATTATTGCACAAAACTCAAGAATAGTACACACAGAACAATGCAACCATCAACATAAAAATAATAAACAATAATAACAAAAAATACAGTAGAAACAAACAAATAATCAACAAAAAACGAACAGAAAAAAAGGACAAGGGGGGTGTTAATACATTACAAAATGAAAGAATAAAATTGAGACTTACATGTCATTAAAGATAGGAAAAGAGTTACAGACAGATAAAGTTTTTAAGGCTTTTTTGTTCTTGGACAACTGCATTAATGAAAGATATTGCTCTAATTCTTTTATAAAAACAAAGAGGAGAGGTCTAGAGTTTGAATATTTGCATCTGTGGATGTGAAATTTTGCAAGAAGCAAAATCAGATTCACTACATAAAACTGTTTCCTTTTAGATTGTTCATACTCAATACATTCATTATAAATGTTACTCCTAATGAAACTTAAAACATCTTGCCAAAATTTCTTTGTAAATGGACAGTTCCAAAATAGATGAACAACAGTTTCAACAGAGTCATCACAAAAAGAGCAACTGGAGGAAATATCACTTTTGAATTTTTTCATGTAAAGCTTTGCAGGATTGAACTTATGAATTATTTTGTAGGAAATCTCCTTTACTTTGTTAGTTAATAAATAAGAATGAGGAAGCATCCACACTTTTTTCCAGCAGATGTTACCCACTGCATTATTCCAATAAGCAGTCACAGCTGGCAGAGTAATAATATTCTGCTGAAATAATGAACGAACAAACCTATTATTATTTTTGCATGGAGATGCAAAACATAATCTACCAACAAAAGTATCAACCAAATTAGGAGAAATCAGTGACAAAGGATGCTTACCTCTCAGTAAGGCAACAACACCTGATGGGATAAACCCCATAACTATGGAAAATTCTTTTGGAGAGACAGGAAATTGAAAGTGATCTAAAAATTCTTTATATGAAAATAACAACCCTTGAGAGTTCATTAACTGACTGATCAACAGTATGTTTTTATCAAACCAATTCTGAAAAAAATATGGATTTATTTTTGTATAAAACATTACAGTTATTCCAAATAAAAGATCTGTGGGGTGAAAAGTTGTGCTTGAATATTAGTGACCAAGCCAAGAGAACCTGCCTATGGAAAGCAGATAAAATAGCCGGTAGTTTATCAATTTTATAGTTACATATGAGAAGAAATCAAGGCCAAGGAAGGTCGATTTGTTGCTAAAAGTTATGACGTTATGATGTCATTGCGCGATGACGTCATTGCGTAATCACAATGCAAAATTGTTACAACATCAAATCTCAGCAAAAAAAATATATTTGATATAATTTAATTTAGATTTGTTTGTAAAATAATATGCAAAATATAATATTAACATATAAATAACTATTTTTAAATACATTGAATTATTGAACACTTACACATTTTTGAATGATTACAATTTGTTTTTTTGTTTGTTTTTTTAATAGCTACTTAACTAGTAATACTACACATTCTCAACAATTATGCTTTAAGCAGTGCATTAGTAGTTAGTTAGTCTGCTACACTCTAAGAAAAATCTGTAAAAATAGGGCACAATCTACTATGTTAATATGAAATCATTTTCCATATTGGTTTTTACCTGCATTTTAAATTACGCATTGTATTTTCGGGTTACAGGGTTATAGTGGATAATGGATAATGTCCTGGAAATTTACTAGTATCGTTTCCATTTTTCTTACAGTGTACTAACTGATCAACAATCGCAGGTACAAGCTACTAACAAAGTGTATCATAAATGAACAATTATTAAATTATTATTATTATTATTAAATTGAACAATTGCAAATAGCAGTTACTCAATTCACGTGATGTGTGTACTGCTAAGCATCTTTGGTTTCCTCTTTTTGTGTAATTTGGAAAATGTGTGCCTTTTTATTGTCTGAGTCACTTATCAAAAGTTGCTAAAAGTTGCCAAATAAATTTTAAAAATGGCTAAATTTGTTGCTAGGTGCTTTTGGAAAAAAATAGTTGCTAGGGTAGTCTGAAAAGTTGCCAAATTTAGCAACAAAATTGCTAAGTTGGCAACACTGCAAACTGGACAACAAATGACTCTTATGCGTCGGTTCTTTTGAACGAGGTTAGCGGTTTAAATCAGATTAATTCAGAATCGTTCTAAATCGCGACACTTTCTCAGTTATGTCCTATGCCTAACTGACTCACTCGTTGTTCATATGACAACGTTTTATTAAAGATACACATTCACAACATCGTTTCGCTATCGTAATAGATTGGTAGCTACTGTTTTTCTTTAAAACCTTTCAGATATTTTGTAAAAAGTATTATTGTTTAATTGTAGGGTTGAATTACATAATTTATTTATCTATTTAAAATAGACAGAAATGTTGTTTTAAAACAGACATTAGCTAAATAAAAAGTCATTAGTTAAAAAAAAAAAAAAAAATCCAGACAAGCAGAAACATTCTTTCAAAGTAGTAAATTATTGGTTATTTATTGCTTAGCATTTCAGATCCAACTGTAAGGATGAATTAAGGGAAAGATTGTTTGGGTGACCTATGCAACACAGTTTTACTTAAGTTAGTTAAGAAAACTATGCACTCAGTGAAGCACTTCTGAACAGTCATTTTTATAATATTCTGTAATTTCTACAAGCATACAGAAAAGAAGTCAGATAAAGGAATAACGAAGGAGAAAAGAATAATTTATTAACTTGTGTTTACCCGCTCCTTGACATCTGTGCTTGACTGGATAAGAATCACATTTTTTACATAACACATACTTAATAATATCAGCCAAACCATTTCATATCATAACTGACTGGTGTGGTGAATAACTTGATTGAGCGCCAGTCATATTATGAAATCCAGTAAGTGACTCATTGACGATTATAAGTCAAGGTTTATGTAAATCATGAGGACTTCATTTAGCATTTCTCATAGTGCCAGGTTTCCATTGGAGCATTATGTAAAATGCGGTTTGGTTTGGTTTGTGTTGCTGTTCCATAGAAGTATGTCATACCCAACGTGAGTTTAAAAAATGAAACACTCCATTTAAGCTTGAAAAATAAAGATCTAGAATGCTAACTGAGTGTTTGAGGTGAAAGTCATTTCTTATGTTGTGGGTCAGTGGTTGTGGCAAAGTAGTTTGTCTTATTTTTTCATATCCAAAAATGCTTACCATTACAGTCAGATGGCTGAGGAACCCCGTCATCACCACCATCAATAACATCCACAAGTTCTGTGTTTGTATAATTTATAATAATGATATGTCACGCAGGTTTGTGAGCTCATTTGTGAGCTTGATAAATGGTCAGACAGGGCTGGTTATGCTCAAGTGCTCAAGACAATTTCAAATTATTGAATTTACAGCTCCATTGGAGTTAAAACCTGAGGAGTTTGTCTGACAAATGACAGTGGTTTGGTTTTGGTTCCTCTAATTAAAAGATATTGTTTCCACCACCTTGCATCAAGAGCAGGGAAATAAAGGAAAGTTTGGAAAATTAATTATGGACATTCCAACTAATATAAAATATAAGATGTTTTAAATGGGGTCATGAACTGAGAAATCAAAATTCCCTTGATCTTTTGATATAGGCCTATAAGAGGTCATTGTGCTAAAAAAAAAAAAAAAAAAAAAAAAAAACCATTATGAACGTTTCAGAATTCAAAACTTTTTTGTTAGTCTAAAAACAGCTTATACTGAAGCCAATCTGCCAAAACTACAGGTTGTGGAATGTGCCACTTTATGGCTTAATAGTGTGGCTAAACACCGCCTCCGCATAAGAAGATCAACGCCTGCTTCTACATAGTTGCTTGTTTAGCCCCGCCTACCGCCTACGTAGTAGATAAATGACCTGCAATCTCACAGTGGAGGGTTTTTCTAGGGACCCCTTAAAAAATAAGTGTACTTTTTATTTGATAGAGGCCTTTTAATATGACGATATACAAATAATGGAGTGAAATTTTCCAACAGCAGTGCACAGGTGTCATATGTGAACACAATTAACTGCTTGCTCAGCTTGTTCATTGTGAGGAAAGATATAAGAAAGAAGTGTTTGTGGTTTCCTGCCACTAGAGAGCGCCATGAAATCTTGTATCCTTTTCTGTTTTATCCTTTTCTGCGACACGTGCTGCTTCCTAAATTAATTTGTTAGATATTCTCTTGTTGAATGTTGTTTTTTGATTGTAGAGATAAAAAATATGAACCTCATGTAACGATGGTCCTTCTAAATGAGTTAGAATTTTAAAATTGGAACACCAAAACATATACTTGATTGCTCAGTTTCCAAAGTGATTCCCAATTGATGATTTAAAAGAATATTATCATAATAAATGATATGCATGTGAATAGAAAAAAAAAAAAAAAATCAATGACCAGATTAATTTTTGTTCATGAACTTCTCTACATGTTTTAATGAAATAGTAAGCTAAAAAATTGTGAAGACAAAAATAGAGTCTATGTTTTAATGAGTGACAGAAAAAAACATTAAACTGCCTGATCTATTACTTTAATCTAGAATACTGAATATTAAATTCTAAATCTGTTAAACTCAGTGAAGATTTTATTAGTTTCACCAGCCAATTTATAAAATATTACTGCCAGTAATAAAATCACTTGAACTAATAATATAGCAATAGGTCATGTTAAAAATACATTATTTGTGACTTGTACATTTTCTAAGCTTCAAGATTATATTTACATGAAATATTTATATGTGCAGTCTTAATAGAACACAAAATGTAGATAACTTTTATAATTTTTATCCACTTTATTCTATTCAATAAACATGGACATACAATACCTCCACATCATAAAAATCCAAAAAATGATTTTTTTTTATGCAAATGCATTTAATAATGCATATATATTTTTAACAACAGGAAAATGTTTTATTTCTATAAGACTGACAACATTGAAAAAATAATTCAAAAGTGTTTTATTCATCTACACAGACTGAGAACTTTGCTATCATGTCATTTCTTTGGTGGAAAACCTGTAGGTGTACCTGCCAATAGCGTTGATCACTGAGCATAACATCCAAACACAGTCCTTCTCTGCTTCCATAGTGTTCACACTCACCAACAAGCAACCAAAATGAAGCATGCACAATTTTAAAACAGAAAAAAGCTATTTTTTCTCTTGGTCTTATTGTTTCATGATGTAAAAATGCAGTTTTCAAAAGATGGTGTTGGTGATGTTGAAACCTGTGTCTGTGCATCTGTCACTTTTTGCACCTTGACTAACTTATCAAGTAGGTTGCTACTTCCTGTGCGTCTACCAATGGTCTTCTTCAGCACAAGCTCTCTGGACTGTCCATGTCCTGTGCGCAAAGCTTCATTTGACTTCTACAGAGCACTACTCCATGTACTCTGGTTACCATCACACATACACTTCAGGCATGGTCTTGCAAATCAAATGATTGGTGACAATCAAGTTCTTGCCTTGATGTTGCGTTTTCATCAAAGAGTCTTTTAAGAGTTTCTTGTTGCTTTGAAATACATTCCTTAAACAAACCTGTGGTAAACATGACTCTTGTTAATAACTTAAAAATACATGCATAATATATTGACTCAATGTATTTAGATACTTTAGATATTCATTTTTAATTACTTACATAGCTTATGCAGAACATCAGGAGTGCAATAATGAGTACTGTGACAGCCAGAACAACATAAATTGTATCACTTTCATTAAATTCCATTTTCTCAGCTGTAGCATACTCTAAAAATGAGAAAGAAAACAAAAACACAAATCAGCATCAGATTGTTAGTTTGTGAGCTATTGCTATTGCTATTGCTATTGCTCACAGCTGAAGTATACAGTAGATACAGTGGCCTTAAAAGTATTTGGAAGCCACACTTCAAATTGTATGAATATTACTGTATTGAGATGATCTACACCTTTGGTTAAATGTATACTAGATCACCCCAGTGAACTTGATTCTGATTTTAAAAGCTTCAAAAATGTCTAAAACATTTGTATTTGTTTTTAAAGTGTGGCTTAAGTATGTGTTCAAATACTTTTTGTGGCCATTATAAATCCTCATACATACCATCGACTTTCAGAACAGTTTCGCCTTCTTGGTTCTGATGGCCAAGGGGAGCAGAAAGAAAGCATTTGTATATCCCACTGTCCTCTGCGGTTACATTAGACAGAAGAAGGCTCATTGAGCTCTTGAGTAGCTCAACCTCTCGTTCGACACCTTTATATGTTTCCACTGTGCCATTGTTTTTAGTTAGTCTCTTCCTTACAAGTCCAGATAACAGGCGAGAAGGCTCTTCAGTAACCTGCAGAACAGAGGTTTAGCTTAAAGTTAAATGACATAGTCATTTGAAACAATCGTTTCCCAAGTATAGCCAAGAACATAGGGTCAGATTTCAACATCTAGTACAAAACATGAACACGTGAGGGGGAAAAAACGCAAGGTTCTAGAAAAAATACGAATTTTGAACTTTACCTTGTACCATATGACTGAACGGTACTGGACATCGGGCTTTGATTTCGCCGCACAACTCAAGACTGCGTCCTCCCCACTGAAGAAGCGAATCTCTCGCCGCTCTGCCTCCGCCACAGCTGAAATAAAACACCTCATGTCAACCTGGATCAACAGAGTCTGCGTCAAGATATTCTCAGGAATACAGGTGGAGTCTTACCGAAAATGACAAGACAAGCGACTAATTCCGAGACGTAATGCATGGTTCTGAGTGTAGCTTGCTGTCGACACGTTGCCTTATATATATATATATAAGCCGTGCCTCTTTCTATTTGTACTTTAGAGTTTGAGGAAGTGGGGAATTCCCTAGCACGAGCAAGCAAGAGTGATTACTTCATAAAATGTGTAACGTGATCTGTTACAGTAGTGAACCCGGAACCAATGTGATGGAAACTTTCATTTAACGCATTCACGCTCTGCTCTACCTGTCTAGCCCCCGCCATGTGCTGGATAAGAGAAATATTTGTTCTTTCAATATCGCTATCAGTCCTCGTTGTACCTGGTAAGATATATCATGCAAATCTTCAGTTCGCTTACTTCACATATTATCTGGACTGCAGCTATGAGACTTGATGCTATTATTAATATTAATGAGGCAGCGGCACGTTTATTTTGTCATTAGTCTCTAGCGGTTAATAATCACTAGCGCTTGTGGTTACGCTGGTTTTTCACATGCACGTTTTGTTATCTGTGTGTTTTTGTTATTTGTTTGTTTCTTTAAGTTTTGCTTTTTCTAGATTTTAATTCTGTCTCTGTTGTGTTTCTCATTGCGGCAGCTCTCAGCTGTCTTTCAAGGTTTTACATTTTTTCGTTGCAGCATAATCTTGTTAAAAAGTTTTATATATATATATATATATATATATATATATATATATATATATATATATATATATATATATATATATATAACTTTTTAACAAGATTATGCTGCAACGAAAAAATGTAAAACCTTATATATATATATATATATATATATATATATATATATATATATATATATATATATATATATATATAGTTTAAATGACTTGCATTTCATTTAAAAAGATGTTTGAAAGAGAAAGTAAGTGTCACTTGGCAAAACTCTCTTTGGGATCCCCCCATTACCTAATGTTGTTGCTGAGCAAGTATCAGTATTTAAGTGGTAGTTTTAATCTGAAGCCTTGAAGCCCTCGTTGTCTGTTTCATATAAATAAATGTTACAATTTACACCACAGGTCATTGCATAGACTTTCACTGATTTTATATCAGGTTCAGATTTTTAAAGGAAAGGGAAATGATGTGTGGCCAAGTACAGTGACCCATACTCGGAATTTGTGCTCTGCATTTAACCCATCCAAGTGCACACACACAGTAGTGAACATACACCTGGAGCAGTGGGCAGCCAATGCTGCGGTTCAGTGCCTTGCTCAAGGGTCTCATCTTAGTCCTAGGTATTGAGGGTGGAGAGAGTGCTGGTTATTCACTCCCCCCACCTACAATCCCTCCGGGCCTGAGACTCGAACCCATGACCTTTGGGTTATAAGTCCAACTCTCTATCCATTAGGCCATGACTGCCCCCAACCAGTAAAATGTCCTCATTAGTGGTTGACACACAGACAGAGACACAGACACAGACAGACAGACGGATACTTACTTTGACATGCAGAAAAGTTAATAGCATTAAAAAAGCTTAGCCTATGATTTTCTCATGTGTTGCACCTGTATATGATTCCCTTTCTAAATTTATAGTAGTGACAAATAATTCTTAATGAAGGGAATGACACATCTTATGCCTCTCTTCCCTCAGTGTTCACTACAGTCACAGAAACTACACAAAACTACACCTGTGCGGAAGAATTGCCCCATGTACAATCGGAATATGCAATGAAGAGCCCAGACTGTGATCAGTATTGGTCTGCACAGGATCATGTGAGTAGACTGAAGAATTTAAGTTCAATGATAGATTCTATCTATGCTGCAGCTCACTGACTTTCATGCTTTTTTCATCCTTCAGTCTATTGCAACATTTCTGAAATCCACCCCAGAGTGTCACAGTCCATGCAAAGAGGTGTTTGTTGGGAGAATCGTTCTGACTGACTGCGTCAATATCACCCTGGCTGTAATATGCACAAGAGTAAGTCGTTTTCTCTTCACCACAGGTCATGTCTTTTTATGACTTTATGAGCATTTGAATTGACCATTAACCAGCATATCTATTTTAAAGGATTATTTGACTGAATACCGTGTACATTTTTATGGTAAGTTTATTTTTAACTAGTAATATATTGTTTATTATTGATTAGGCAATGATAAAACATTTTCGTTTGTTTCGTTTTAGGCCAAAGAGTCCCTCAATCACAGATCAACCCTGTGAACAGAGATTACACTGGTAATGCAAAACAAACAGTCCATGTGTGTGTATGTGCAATATATAATACTGTCAGTACAGATGTAGTTTCAGTTTCATTTCAGAGGATTTCACTATATGTTTATGTTTTTTAGGTATTTTCCTGTCCATTGGCTTGGTGGTTATAGCCATTGCTGTGCTTCTGCTGTGTGCTGGATATGCATACATAAACAGATGCAATGTCCAAGCCACTCACCGTGAAATGGAATGAAGAGTATGTTTAACAGATTCTCTTAAACTCTGTAGTTTTTACTTTCTGGCATTAGCTTCGGGGCTTTATTATATTTGTTTACAGTCTAGGAATAGTCTAGAATAGTGTAGCATAGCAGTTTGTGTTGTATGTAGCTAATTGTACAGGGAGAAGCATGAACGTGGGGCCTCATTTAATAAATGTTGTGCAGAAACCATCCTAAATTTGATCTTAAGATCATCTCTCAAATTTGCGTACGTATGCTTCATAAAATGAACGTATGCACAGAAAACGCACATAGGCCTCCCTTTCAGATGTGAAATCAATGAATTGCATATGATCTTGAACTTGCGCGCAACTGAATGGTTTCAGCACTTTGCCTTGTAAACGACTCCTAATTAATGTCATTAACATATAACAAAGATCACCAGTCATCATCCAAATCCTTCAGTTTAGAACAGCGAGCTGCAAGAACAGCTTACATTTCCAAAAACCTGCAGTACTCCGACAAGAAAAAGTGTGTACAGTATGTCTTAGTTTTTACAAATATGAGCATTTGTGTGGATTTAAGCACACACACACACATATTCTAAGATCAAATCTGTGCATATGCACACTTTATAAATGAGGCCCTTGGGATTCTATCTCTCTGATCTTTGGACTTTTTTGCATGGTGCAATATGATTATGCTGCTTCCAAAAGTGGAATACACTATAGCACTGTATTCCTATAATTTAAAAAAAAAAAAACCTCTACCTCTGATAAATGTACGTTTTAGTGATACTGTATTCAGATCAAAGTATTATTTTTACAAAATGTTCTAAATATTCTATTTTTGTAATATTTTCTTGAATTATTGCATGATTATTGGCATAAATAAACTATTTCTGTCATAAATTAATTTTGTCAATATATTCATCAGAAAAAAGAGCATTTTACAGTTATTCAAAAAGGTATGATAATATGATTATTGCTTGAACAATGATCATAAAATGCTGTGGTTACACTATATTCATGTCACACAATAAAAAACAGTTTAACAAGTTTACAAAAAATGATCTTTAAGTCAGCTTGATGAATCAAGAAAATAAAGCATGACATTTCAGGACACAGTAGATGTATATTTTAGATGCTTTACAAAATTATTTACATGTCTTTACTATATTCATAATAAAACCAAAACATTGATGATGAATGAAACCAAAAGTGCTGGTAGTTTTCTTTTGTATAGTTTCATTTTTGGACTTCAAATTGGTAATCACCAGTTCTTGGCTCCAGTCTGTCTGTATGTGATGTCTTCCATCCGACAGCACTATTTTCATGGTCTCTGCTGGAGATTATCTCCTGTCGTGGGTCACTCACATTCGCCCCTGTTGTCAGGCCTGACTGAGAGGGCCTTTGACCAATCCCATCTCTTTGCGCACTACAGGCGCGTGAATGCTGCAGTCTCGTGCCTCGCACACGCCAGGTATTCCTGCATCACCGGCCATGCCAGGCTGACCCACAGGCCCAGGAAAACCACGGGGTCCTCGTGGCCCATCGATTCCATCTTTTGGTTCTGCTGGATGGCCTGGCAGTCCTGTTTGGAGAAATAAACCAGATTTAACTACATATAATCCACAGTTATTGAAATAGCAGACAGAAAAAGATCCTACCTCTGAGGCCTTGGTGACCATCATGCCCTGGAAGACCTTTTCCAGGATCACCCCTCTGTCCTTTTTGACCTTTAGCACCTTTAGAAAAACACAAAGAGCTCATTTGCATGCATTTATTTATTTATTTATTTATTTTTGGTTAAAGGGAAAGTTCGACCAAAAATGAAAATTCTGTTATTTACTCACACTCGTCATTTCAAACCTGTATATACAAAAGAAGATATTTTGAAAAATGTTGGTAACCAAATATTTGTTGTCCATACTATGGAAGTCAATGGGATCTGAAACTGGTTACCAACATATTCTTCAAAATATCAAATAAATCATGCAGGTTTAGAATGACATCAGGGGAAGAAAATTATGACAATATTCTTTTTTGGGTGGAACAGTTTCAGTTTTCATAATATTTTTTGTCCATATTAAGGATTAAAGAAGTCAGTGGGACCTGAAGCTGTTTGGTTACCAACATATTCTTCAAAATATCTTTTGTGTTTAAAAAAATAAATACACACAAGTTTGTAATGACATAACGAGGAGTAAATGATGTAATTGATGATGAAAATTTTCATTTTTGGGTGGAACAGTTTTGGGTCCCATTGACTTCCATAGTTTGTTTGTTTGTCCATACTGAGGACGTTAAAGGGTCCCAAAACTCTTTGGTTAACAACATTCTTCAAAATATCATTCTTTTGTGTTTCACAGAAGAAACCAAGTCATACTGTACAGGTTTGGAACGACATGAATTTGAGTAAATGACACAATTTCCATTTTTGGGTGGATTATCCCTTTAAGTTAAAACACTTTTAATAGTAACGTCAGTGCAGTACCTCTGTCCCCTGTAGCTCCTTTCTGGCCCTCTACACCTTTCATTCCTTGAGGGCCTCTTTCTCCTTTAGCACCTGCCTTTCCTGCTTTACCCTGAATGAAATTCAGTGTGTTAATTAATTTATTTATTTTTTTAAAGTAAGAGTGTTTTATATGCCATTTTTGTGGTGACTCATATATCAGCTCACAGGTTTGCCTGGACTTCCAGGGGGTCCTGTGACTCCTGGGGGTCCGATGAGGGTACGGTTGTTGATGGGACAGCCCTGTACGCATTTGGCACGTATAGATGCAGCATACTGAGAGATCTGAGCAGTGACCACACCTTGACACAGCTGCAATATCTGCTCATCCGACAGTCCTGGACCCTGCACCGTGAGAGTTACACCAATATATTTGATGACAGAAATGAATGATTACCTGCATTCAAGCCTAAAACACTTTCATATGCTCAAAATTAATTCCTTGCTCATAATCATCATGACGATACGCACAGGTTCACCTGGCTCTCCTTTCGGCCCACTCTGCCCTTTCACTCCCAGGTCTCCTTGAGGGCCTTCATCACCTCTGGGACCTGGAGGACCTGGAGGTCCAATAGGACCAGGAATCCCATCACGACCGAAACGACCTTTCACCCCACGCTACATCACATAAAAATCTCAGTTACTTAAAGTGATGAACAGTTAAAACTGGGTCCTATTTATTTATTTAAATTTTATACTTTTTATTACATTACATTAATCAAAAGGGACAGTAAAGACATTTAAATTGTAAAAAAAAAAAATCCATTTCAAATAAATGCTGTTCTGGGGGGAAAAAAATTGTAACCGTTTCTGCAAAAATATTAAGCAGCACAACTTTTTTCACCATTGACAACAATGTTTCTTGAGCACCAAATCAGCATGTTACAATGATTTCTGAAGGAGTAATGAAGTTATTGAGGATGAGATGAGGAAACAGTGTAGTCCAGCGTTGTTCTACGTCATGAGCTCGTGCACTACCACTGTGCCACACTCTGACGTCAAATATTGTTAAAACTCAACAGCGAGACTAACCTGCCCTTTGTCACCACGAGATCCAGCGTCTCCCTGTGAAGTGAAATGACGACGAAACTGTGGTTAAAATTAAAACTATGGCTAGTGTAATGGAAAGAGGAAGAGAAACTGTGATGCTAGTTCAGATTCTAACAGCCGTACCTTATCTCCTTTAACACCCTTCCCTCCTTTTCTTCCTATTGCCCCCTGAGACAGTCATGAAAACATAATTCAAAGAAAATAATTCAGTTTTCTGTAATGCCTATACAAATGTTTGTGGCTAATTATATACTGATATTATGTGCTTTTCATATCACCTTTTCACCATCTGGTCCTGTTTCTCCTTTGGCACCCTATAGATCAGAACATTGTATCATCATTTTGGTATTTTTTTTAAATCACTTCTACCTATCATTTCAACTGTCATCAATTAGACTTGAAAATCAACAAACAGTGAAACTTAGCATTTGATTAATTAATTAAAATCAACAAACAGTGAAACAAAGCATTTAAATAATTAATCGATTAATCATTCAGAAACTGAAATCAGCTGCATACTGTTGGCCCAGGCAAGCCTTTTGGTCCGTGTTTCCCCGGAACTCCTGCATCCCCACTGTCTCCTTGTGGACCCTATGGAAAAGAAAAAAAAAAAAAAAAAAAACTCAAAGTCTAATAAAACATCAAACCTGTTGCTCTTTTTAATAGGGGAAAAAAAAGTCCAAGTGAATGTTCTTGATATTGCAAAACATGCAGTATTAACACAGTTTACAGTTCTGCTTTAAAGGGCACCTTTTATGCCCCTTTTTTTACAAGATAAGTCTCAGGTGTCCCCAGAATATGTCTGTGAAGTTTCAGCTCAAATTAACTCATAGATCATTTATTATATCATTTTGAAAATGCCTATTTTGAGTGGAAGCAGAAACACTGTTTTGGAGCATGTCTCTTTAAATGCAAATGAGCTGCTGCTTCCTGCCCCCTTTTCCAGAATAGAGCTGTGCCTCAGATACTCTGCCAAAAAAACATCTGTTTGGCTTTGATTATCATGTCTATCGCACTGAAATCATGCATTTTAAAGCTATATCAGTTTAAAAATCTGATGTACAGTTTTCTGAGCGCACACATCCTAAGCACGCACACAGAAACTCACGTCACACAGCATGTGAGTACTAAACGTCTATAAGTATATATCACTGCTCTGGACTAAATAACTTCTATAGCTTTAATAAGAAGATAATTATTATTTGAATACTGCTTTTAAATGCTCTAGCGTCAAGATAAACATGGCGGATTGTGTGCGGCTCACTCAGGGCGGGGTCTCTGCTAATACGGCAGTGTCTGTCAACCGTCGTGGGCGGAGCCTGTAAAATGTGACGTCACATTTTACAGATTTTGCAATCGACTTGTTCTGAGACACTGCTTATGATTTTTGGAAATTAAAAGGAGCGGGTGGATTTTTATCATTATAGGGTGGTTGTGTACACAAACTGCCAACACACATTTATGTTCAAACAACATTTAAAATGAATTTTGCATAATAGGTGCCCTTTAAGTCTATAGTGAAAGTGAAAAGTGAAATAAATGAGTAATCTTTTATATCGCCTTTTATAGTTTAGACTAAACTGCTTGTTTATGCTATGGTTCTACTATGCTATGTATCATTTCATTTAGGGGGAAAATTGAAGGGAAAATCCAAATAATCTGACAAGTAAACTGATCTACACTCCTGTTTCAGGAAACAGGTTAAATGTAGTGAAACTGCCCTGGGTATAAATAGAAGCTGTAGTTTCACTTTCAGTCTTGGGTCTGGAAAATCCCCAACATTTAGGGGCATTCCCCTCTGGAATAATATAAACAAAACACAACCAAAACATTTGGTATATAGATTTCGGGTGACTTCCAACCTAACAAGTAATGTGGTGACTTACCACAGAGTAATAATATGGCTTTTGTTTTGATCTAAAAAAGATGTCACATGTCAGTCAACAGATCAACCGTGTTTGGCTTCACATGGTATCACAAGTGTGTCACGCACATTTGAAATAATAAGGAAGTGTAATATCCCCAAATTCACAGCTTACCACAGTTCCTACTCTTCCAGATCGCCCCCTCTCGCCACGATCACCTTTCAAACCCTGCAGAAAAGAGGAAGAGGGAAATTTATAAACTTTTTGCAAATTCTGAAGAAAATATTTCTTTGAAACAGTTTTCACTTGGAAATTGATAGTAAATTCACAAATAATTACACAGAAATGGTAAGTAACACACTGAATTAAGAAGAAGTAGAAAGACTGAAATAGTGTTTAGTCATAAAAATCCTATTTATGGTTATATATCTTGTATTTTCTCTTACCTTAGGCCCAAAAGGCCCAGGCACCCCCACAACTCCTGGAACACCCAGAGGACCCTAGAGAACAAAATAAATAAATAAATAAAAAAATAAAATATATAATAATAATAATAATAATAATAATAATATTATTATTATATGATAATAATAATATATATGAAAGTGAAAGTGACGTGACATGTGGCCAAGTATGGTTACCCATACTCGGAATTTGTGCTCTGCATTTAACCCATCCAAAGTGCACACGCACAGCAGTGAACACACACACACCGTAAACACACACCCAGAGCAGTGGGCAGCCATTTTATGCTGCGGCGCCCGGGGAGCAGTTGGGGGTTCGGTGCCTTGCTCAAGGGCACCTCAGTCATGGTATTGAGGGTGTAGAGAGCGCTGTACACTCACTCCCCCCACCTACAATTCCTGCCGGACCTGAGACTTGAACTCGCAACCTTTTAGGTTACGAGTCCAAATCTCTAACCATTAGGCCACGACTGCCCCTCTCTATATCTATCTATCTATCTATCTATCTATCTATCTATCTATCTATCTATCTATATCTATATCTATATCTATCTAAAATCTATCTATATCTATCTAAAAATATATATATATATATATATATATATATATATATATAAGGTGCTGGTCATATAATTACAATATCATCAAAAAGTTGATTTATTTCACTAATTCCATTCAAAAAGTGAAACTTGTATATTATATTCATTCATTACACACAGACTGATATATTTCAAATGTTTATTTCTTTTAATTTTGATGATTATAACTGACAACTAAGGAAAATCCCAAATTCAGTATCTCATAAAATTAGAATATTACTTAAGACCAATACAAAGAAAGGATTTTTAGAAATCTTGGCCAGCTGAAAAGTATGAGCATGTACAGCACTCAATACTTAGTTGGGGATCCTTTTGCCTGAATTACTGCGCAATGCGGCGTGGCATGGAGTCGATCAGTCTGTGGCACTGCTCAGGTGTTATGAGAGCCCAGGTTGCTCTGATAGTGGCCTTCAGCTCTTCTGCATTGTTGGGTCTGGCATATCGCATCTTCCTCTTCACAATACCCCATAGATTTTCTATGGGGTTAAGGTCAGGCGAGTTTGCTGGCCAATTAAGAACAGGGATACCATGGTCCTTAAACCAGATACTGGTTGCTTTGGCACTGTGTGCAGGTGCCAAGTCCTGTTGGAAAATGAAATCTGCATCTCCATAAAGTTGGTCAGCAGCAGGAAGCATGAAGTGCTCTAAAACTTCCTGGTATACGGCTGCGTTGACCTTGGACCTCAGAAAACACAGTGGACCAACACCAGCAGATGACATGGCACCCCAAACCATCACTGACTGTGGAAACTTTACACTGGACCTCAAGCAACGTGGACTGTGTGCCTCTCCTCTCTTCCTCCAGACTCTGGGACCCTGATTTCCAAAGGAAATGCAAAATTTACTTTCATCAGAGAACCTAACTTTGAACCACTCTGCAGCAGTCCAGTCCTTTTTGTCTTTAGCCCAGGCGAGATGCTTCTGACGCTCTCTGTTGTTCAAGAGTGGCTTGACACAAGGAATGCGACAGCTGAAACCCATGTCTTGCATATGTCTGTGCGTAGTGGTTCTTGAAGCACTGACTCCAGCTGCTGTCCACTCTTTGTGAATCTCCCCCACATTTTGAATGGGTTTTGTTTCACAATCCTCTCCAGGGTGCGGTTATCCCTATTGCTTGTACACTTTTTTCTACCACATCTTTTCCTTCCCTTCGCCTCTCTATTAATGTGCTTGGACACAGAGCTCTGTGAACAGCCAGCCTCTTTTGTAATGACCTTTTGTGTCTTGCCCTCCTTGTGCAACGTGTCAATGGTCGTCTTTTGGACAACTGTCAAGTCAGCAATCTTCCCCATGATTGTGTAGCCTACAGAACTAGACTGAGAGACCATTTAAAGGCCTTTGCAGGTGTTTTGAGTTAATTAGCTGATTAGAGTGTGGCACCAGGTGTCTTCAATATTTTTTTACCTGAATAATGGCATATGCATTAGAAACAATTTGCTACTCACATCCTCTCCCGGTTCCCCATCACTTCCTGGCAAGCCACCTGTACCTTTAGCACCCTAAAGATGATAGCAGACAGAAAGAGAAATTTGCCTACCGAAAGTTAGTCACCAGTTAGTCACCAAGTGCTGATTCAAAGCAAAGCTTCTAATTGAAATTAAGTCAAATATTATGTGTCTGTAGAACATAATGAGTAGAGGGGGATCCACTGAGTCAGTCTCTTTATTTTAGTTACTGATAACCATAAAAGCAAGTGATTTTATGAGAAAAGACCTTCGGTCCCGTCCCCCCACGGTCTCCTGGAACTCCTGGATAACCCTGAAAGCATGATAGGTGAAAAAGATAGTATTATAGTGAGATTACTACAGGGATTTTCCTGATGGTACAATATGAGAAAGAGAAAGTTTCTGAGTGATTTTATCACCAAGTAACCCTGCTCTCCACGGTCTCCTGTGAATCCTGGTGCTCCTGTCTGACCCTGATTATGCAGGAAATTAAGGTTTAGTCAGCAGCAGATGTAAAAAATTTGTCAAACTAATAATTAGTTTTGCCTGAAAGTCTTGGTGCCAACCTTCTGTCCCTGTCGGCCCTCAGGGCCTTGTTTTCCTGTTTTGCCAATGGAACCCTGTTGAAAGATGGGGAAGTTTCTCAGAATTTTTCTTTTTTGGTTCAAAGTTTCAAGACAAGTGTGGACAATTTAAGACTCAACTGGAAATTTATCAGTTTCATGAGAAGCTGACCATTAAGATGGACTTCTCCATTTAATGTAAATATTTAGTTATTTTTTTTTGTGTGTGTTTTGTGAATGTATTAAAGTTAAATAATAATTAGTTACTTATTATATAGAAAGTCTATTTAAATGCTGTAACTGTTAAAACTATGGGGATTTCTTCAACATTTTAATCACTTTCAGCTTGTTTGCAACCAGATAAAGGGATAGTTCACCGCAAAATGGAAATTCTTTACACACCCTCAAGTTGTTGCAAACCTATATGAATTTCTTTCTTCTACCAAACTAAACCATCTTCCATAGTATTTTTTTCCATACTATGGAAGTCAAAGGCGACCCATTAACGGTTCAGTTACCCACGTTCTACAAAATATCTTCTTTTGTGTTCAGCAGAAGAAACTCGCACAGGTTTGGAACAACTTAAGGGTGAGTAAGATGACAGAATTTCATTTTTGGGTAAACTAACCTGCAGTATGACAAATTAATGATAGCATATAATCTCTATGAAATGGAGTTCATTAAAGCACATTTATAATCAGACTGCAGGTCACTGCTATCTCCACTTGAAAGGTCATGTCACAGATGATATATTAATTACAAGAAAGAAGAAAAAAAAAACCAGACAAACAAAATCAACAGAAAAACTCCGCCTCACATGCCAATGGGAAATGAAACTCATGACACTGACATTTAATCAAAATGGGGAAGCATTTGACATTAAAACACAGATATTTATGAAGATAATTTATATCTTTTTTTCCCCCTCTCTTGCAAATGTCAGACTATTAACTGCATGTAAATATAAGTGTTTACTTAATAGTCATTTAGTAGAAGTTTATTGAAGGGACAGTCCCCTTGGAGGGAAACACTGGGTCTTGCTCAAGGGCACAATTTTGACATCTGTAGACTTTTTGGTATCTGAAATCAGGATCGAATTAGCTAGCTAGCTAAATAAATAAATTAATTAAAGTAAGTAATTAAGTAAACCTGTTGACCGGCCTTAAACCAGCAACTTTCTGGTCATTACATTTCAGAAAGTACACCACACAACAATAGTAAACATTTGTAGAGTTAAGCAGCTTACCTTAATACCTTTACCGCCTGGTTTTCCAGGTTTACCTTTTGCGCCAACACGACCCTGTAGTCAGTCAGAAAAATATCACCTCAGATTAATTTCATAGACAAATCAGAAATTTTGTCAGGAATCTATTATTTAATAAAAAAGAGTTAGCTTGACTTGAAATATCAGATGGAGGTCTAGAACATCTCAGTTACTGTATGTGATCTACTATAGTGACTGAAATGGGAATGAAAAACATTCAATGTGGAGAGGAAATGCTGGTGGGTGAAGTGTAAGTGAAGATGCTATTTTACTCACAGTTTTTCCAGGGACACCCACTTCTCCACGAGGGCCTTCTATTCCAACATCACCCTGCATGACACAAACTCAATTTCAATTTAAATTCTGAATGTGCAAGACATATCTGACCTTAAATTGCACTGAATACAAATCTTGATCATCTTTATGCACATAGAAAATAACAACATATAGCTCTGCAATAAGCAAGATCTTGACTCGAGTTTTTTTTTTTTTTTTTTTTTTTTTGAGACCATTACCTTTAATCCAGATTGGCCAGTTTCACCAGGGTCCCCTGGTAACCCGGGAAGGCCCTATGAAGAAGAACAAGAAAAATACATATTAGAGACTTTTTTGGGAATGAGCTATTAAACACAAAATAAAATAGGTAATAGTAATTTTTTTCAAAAATTCTTGGCTCACAATTGCACCAGAAAAACCAGATGCACCATCCTCTCCATCAGGCCCAGAGTCGCCCTAAACAGAAGGCAAGTGAGGTTAGTAAGTTGAACAAGTAAAGTCCTGGTAGTCTGAATAGGATGCTCACATTTAACGAGTGTTTCCGGTCACCTACCTCAGGGCCGGTGTCTCCTCCTCTTCCTCTCACTCCTTTGGTTCCTTTGTTACCCTAATAAAGTGACAGTCAGTTTGATCTCTGTGAACGTTTGCATTGGCTGTTTAACACTATTAACATTAAACCTACCTCCCTTCCTTGAACCCCAGGAAACCCTTGTTTGCCTTGAAGACCCTTAGAACCCTATGAGCAAACATAAAAATGCAATAATCAAATTGAAGAATGCATTAAAAATTAAAAGAAAGCAAACTTTACATAATTCGAAGGTGTGGAATGGCAATAATCAACCTTGGGTCCAGCGAAGCCTCCAAATCCAGGCTCTCCTGCTTCACAGTCGCATTCAGTGGGCCCCTCCTGTCCCAGCTCAGCATCCCCTCCATAAGAGACCTGTGTTATCAAGGTTTTATCCTCTTTGGCATAATCAAAAGACTCCATGGCTGTGGCATACGGGTAAGTTTCCTCAGTGATCATGGTGACCATGGTGGCCGCAGGCACATAGGGGTCAAAGCCGGATGCTGAGTGCTCGTCTTCACTGCCGCGTTTAGACTCTGCAGGATACTCAACTGAGGAACCAGATAAATAAACACTGAGACGGCCATTGATCCTGACTGGATATAAGACATGATGACTAATAGTGTAAAAGATGTAAAAACAAACCTTGGAATTATAATATAATATATCATATCATATCATATATTTCAGAATCCAAAAAAAAAGTGAAAAGGTGAATTGTGAAAAAAAAAATTGTTTGGTGTTGTAAGAGTAGAAAAAATAAAAGAGAAAAATGTAGGTGTATAAATGTGCGAATGTATTGAATAAACGTCTGAGTTTATTGAAGTCCAAAATCATATGAATGATCAATAAATAAATAAAAATTGAATTGATAAATATTTATTTTATTTATTTTACTTTTTAATTAAATTACATTTCTATAAGAAAATTAACCATATATTTAGTATCATTAAGCATTATATAACATTTTTGAAATGTGAAAATTAAAAAAGAAAAAAAAAAAACCTGATACTGCACTACTATTCAGGTTCCATTTTGTAGGCACTGTTCTTTTTTTTTTTTTTGGCAATAGTAGTAGTAACAGTAACATCTCAGTTACCGCTGTGAGTGTATCCAGATTGTTCATCATATCGATCGATTAAGGAGCCTTCATACATGTGGTGTTCTCCTGTGATTGTAAAAGAGAGGGGGGAAAAGCTAATTAAAAATCTTTTATTTGCTATTTAAACATGTCTAACAAATGTAAACATGTTGGACATGTGATCGTCTCACCTGATTGTAAACCAGAATGATCGTTTTGGGCCTGAGAGGGCAGGACACACAGCAGGAACACAGAGCTGAGTGACACAGCCCACACCTGACATCAGCACAAACACCATCAAACACACGCAGAGGAACTTATTACAGTAACACGTCATGATGGAAACACTACATCTGTCAGGTAGTTTAGAAAAACTTGCAGTGTTGTAAATGGATTCACAAACTTTATTAGAGATACTGATGATCTGTTTTCAATCTTCTTAGCTGTTATTTCACCAGCTGGACAAGTGCAAGGGGTCTCCCCTTTATGATGTGCTTTCTTCTTTAAACTGGGTTTTTCCTTTACCACTATTGCCTAATTTACAAGTAATTTTAATATAAGGTTGATTTTAAAAAATATTATATTACTTCAGTTCCTTGTTCATTTGTTCTTTTGCTGGAACAAATAAATATGCAGTCATTGAAGCTGATATGTTTTTTTAAGCCTCTGTGCTTAAATTAACCCTCTTCCTGTTTCACACTTCCTCATGTGATTTTAAGCTCAGATGTCACTAATGAGGTCATGGAACATGTTCTATCTTATATAAAAAATAATGATGTAGAGATATCAATACCAATTTATCAAATATGCCTAGATTTTAAAAACCAGTTATAAATAGGCTACAATGAACTTATTTTTACTATAGGAGAAATAATTGATTTTTTTCACATGATGATATATAATAACTTTGTATTAAATTTAATTTGTTTGGTAAAATAGCCAGGCAAGAACATACATGTAAATGCAGTATTGAGGGTGTTGAGTATTGAAGGTGATTTCAGTCAGGTCATCTGAATGCTGCACTGCATTACAGTTGTCAGTCTGCTCTCACATTCCAGACTAAACTGCTGAAAGACGGTTTTCTTTTCACCCTTTATACAGTCTGTAAAATCGCCCTCTCTCTGCGAGACAACAGTACTGCATGTTCATACAGTACACTTTACACAGCATGTGACCTCTGACCTTTCCAACAAAACTTTTTTTTTTTTTTTCCCCCCTTCAGGTCACTTGATCAATGGCAGATTAAGTTACAGGCAAAAAATTGTAAATTTTCTAGCATAATTATACAATATCTTTTAAAGGTTTAGGGTCAGTAAGTTTCACATTTAAAAGTGCCAGTAAATAGATAGTTTATAATGTTACAAATTAATTCTATTTTTTAATGCTGTTCTTTTGAACTCTCTATTCATCAAAGAGAAAGAGAGAGAGAGAGAGAGAGAGAGAGAGAG
Source organism: Spinibarbus caldwelli (assembly GCA_039654775.1). Lineage (NCBI taxonomy): Eukaryota > Metazoa > Chordata > Actinopteri > Cypriniformes > Cyprinidae > Spinibarbus > Spinibarbus caldwelli. The sequence continues at coordinate 26,612,421 of CM077227.1, read as the reverse complement.
AGAGAGAGAGAGAGAGAGAGAGAGAGATTCTATAAAATTAGCACAACTGTTTTCAACTGTCAAATTAATAAGAAATGTTCCTGGTCACCAAATCAGCATATTAGAATGATTTCTGAAGGATCATGTCACACTGATGACTGGAGTAATGGTTAATGAAAATTCTGCTTTGGCATTAGAGGAATACATTTTAGAATATATTTAAGTAGCAAACAGTTCTTTTAAATTGTAATACTAATTTAATAATTGTAATAACAATATTACTGTATTTTTAATTAGATAAATACAGTCTTGGTGAACATAAGACACTTCTTTCAAAAACTTTTGAATGGTAGTGTATATACAATTCATATGACCTCACATTAACTAAGGGACTAAAAGGAATATTTGTTCTTTGAAAAATGCAATTGCTACACTGCGTGACTATTTGAAGTGGGGGGGAATATATATATATATATATATATGAATGAATGAATGAGAGGCTGCTCGGTTTATATCCATGACACAATAACAGTCAACCAGAAACAGTAACTTACACATTTCTAGAAATGTTTATAAGGAAGACAAAGAACAAGGAAACACAAAGAAAGCCATATCTTAACAGCCTGTATATCAGTCATATTTCTTCTAATTCTCCACAACCTAAGGAGGGTAGGGGGCGGAACTAATAGCTCATAAAACCAAAGCATTGAGTTCCTCACCAACCCACAGGTCCTATGGGACACTGAGGTGCAGCATGAGCAATACACAGATTTCCATCATCTCCGCCAGCTTTAAATCTGGAACTGGCTTTTAGAGGCTCTTGTAAATTATTATTGTACTAAAATCTGGCTAGTTTAGCCCACATGTGTGATTTTTTACAAGTGCCTAATAAAGTAATTACATAAACCCAAATCAAAAAAGCATATTTAGGCAACATGATTTATAATGGTCTTGTAGGCCAAATAAGAAAAATAATAGGTCATTAATGGCACACATTAAGAAATATAGAACTAAAAATTTAATTTCCCATAAAACATGACAAACTATTTCTATAGCTAGTAATAACTTTACTTTGCATTTGGTACTATTTGACAATCTTACATAAAAATAATAAGAACACCATGCCTAACAACAAACATAACATGTTTAAGATTAAGAGTTCATTGGTTGAAAACAAAACCGAATTCTCCTCAGCGACTCACAATCTGTTTGCTTTTGTAATAAGACTGTCCTTGAAACCAACCCATATGAAACTGACAACACTGTACATGACAAATGCAAACAGCCTGATTTGATTCCTGCTTTGCATATATTAGGGTGACCATACGTGCCATTTTACCAGGACGCGTCCTGGCCAGGATTTCTATATTGCTTTGATTCAAAGTACCTCGAGAGCGTTTTGAAAACATAAGGCACTGATGTCATACACCGATCGGTCTGCACACGCAAACAAAGCCAAAACCTAAATATTATAGGCAATATAAAAATCCTGGCCAGGACGCGTCCTGGTAAAATGGCACGTATGGTCACCCTAGCATATATGAAACCAATATAATTCCCTTCAGAGTTCCCCTTAAATTCTAGATACCCATCCTGCATCTTACCTTCACCCTGGAGGCTCCCATGGCCAGCAGCCTCCTGCTCAGGTTTCCAGGCGCTTTACGGACACACAGCCCTTGGATCAGTGCAGTCAGGGGGTCTATGAGAACGCAGGCAGCACTGCTTCAAAGAGGGGCTGCAGTGGTCCTCAAAGCATTCTCCCTCCTTGCATGCAATGCTGGTCCCCCTGTGCTGAGACAGATGAACAGACCTCCTGGTCCTTCACCAGAATCTCCCAGGCTCCCACCTCTCCTCAACTGGGTGAGAAATACCGGAGCCTTCACCAAAAAAAAACAAACAAACAAAAAAAAAAAAACACTCCTCCACTGGACTGAGAGTAATGAAGAATAAAAGCACTGTAAAAAAAATAATACTCCTATCAGATGTCAATATTCTTTCCTCAAAACAATATTTTAAATTCAAGATATTTAATAATAATTTATTACATTCAGCTGTTCTGTAGGATACATGGTTCACTACAACAATCAGTAAAGGCTAAGGAGAAAACTCAATTGTAAGCTATGACTTTGTGATCTTTAATGACCTTTTGACCTCCTTGTAAAAATGTGCCATTGATGTAACAGATTTCTCAAAATCCATTTTAGGTGGTTCTTCTCTCTCTTATCAACAGAAGGCAGGACAGGACATTGGACATATCCAGTGCTAAGCTAAACATTGAATAAAAATCAGGTTAAAACCACAAGAAAAAAAAAAATCATGTGAGTCAACTTTGTAAACATGTACAACTCTCCCTAATTATATAAATACATCACTCACCTTGAACTAGCATATGTCATATGCATGTTTTCTGTTTTCTATTAATCAAAGAATCCTTAATTACATTGTAAAATATATTAAAATAGACAAGTTGTTTTAAATTGTAAGAATATTTTTCAATACTTCTTTTTTTTTTTTTACTGTATTCTCAAAAACTAAATGCAAGCCTTGGTGAGCATAAGAGACTTCTTTTAATATCTTAATAATAATAATAATAATAATAATAATAATTACCAGTCCCAAACTTTTGAACAGTAATGTTCATGAAAATCGATCATGGCATGGAATAATGCAATAAATAATGCAATAAAAGCACATAAACAGATACTTGCAATTTTATTGTAGCATACCATCCACAAAAAACAAAATTAAAATAAAAAAAAAAACTCAACACTGAAACTTAGAATATCTGATATCTAAACACGTTAATTTGTGATTCATTAAATTACACTTCAAAACTTCAACTTCAAGATTTATTTTTCTTCTTTTTCTTGTGATGTCTCTCTACATCTGGAGAGTGTGAATCTCTGAGGATAAAACAAAAGGAGAGAACAATATAGTCTAACACAAATGGTCATAAAATTATACAACTGCAAAGTATCAATATTATCTTGGCAGTAAAACACAGGTGCATCTCAATAAATTAGAATGTTGTGGAAAAGTTCATTTATTTCAGTAATTCAACTGTGTGAGCTCAAAAATGTGAGCCAAAATCATCACAATTGAAAAAAACCAAAAACTTAAACTACTTCAGTCTGTGTGCACTGAATTTATTTAATACACGAGTTTCACAATTTGAGTTGAATTACTGAAATAAATGAACTTTCCCACGACATTCTAATTTATTGAGATGCACCTGTAAGTGTAGAGATTTGAGTGTAAAATATCAAAAGACAATCATGTTAATAACAGTATAAAAGACTGTTCATGCTAAATTGAGGGGGAAAAAAAACAAAAACATGCACAAGATAATTTTAAAAGAATGGTGGACTCATTAAATTAGTTTCTGATGAGTTAAAATTTGTAAAATATTTTATACTTTCAAGTTGTTTAGGTCAGTTCTAGTGTGAACAGGCATTAATTTCCAACAGTCTTGATTTATACTTGGAAATGGGCCAACTAACTGTCTTTAATTAGTGAACATCAAATAATAAACATCAGTATACATTTATAAATAAATAAATAACCTTACTTATAAATTAGTGTTTTATGGCCTTACCTCCTACTTTTGTTTTTCCTCTCCCGACTACGCTTGCGACTACGACTGCGGCTGTGTTTGCGGTGCCGTTTGTGCCCATGCTCGCCTCGGGAGCTGACATGAGACTCACGTGACTCAACAGATGCGGAGCGCCTTTCTCAGATGCCCCTCTGCAACCAAAAACCAACATAAAATCAAGATCAGTCACTCTGTGCTGCTTCCGTCAGGGAGGAAAGACATTCACTGCACTGAAATCAGACATGTGACCTGTGAGACGACTGCTGTGATGCTTTGAACTCTTCGTCTTTCACTTCTTGCCAAATCCTGCCTAGTTCTCCAGAGTGGATGTCAATCACCTCCCGAATTACCTGGAAAAGGTAGGAAAATGCATTAAATTATGCAGAATATTATCTGTGGCTCTCAAGCCATCCAAAGTATGGAGACAACTTGAATCCAAAAGACACGTAACCAACAGAAAAAAAACAAACGTGGAGACATGAGACATAAATAGCGTTTTATGTGTAAGCAGATATGATTATCATAAATCACAGACCTCAGTGTAAGACTTCTTGGTGATGTGAACGTTTTTCGCTCTGTAAGACTGTCTGCGCCTCCTGTAGTCCCTCATCTCAGCCAATACCTCCAGATGAGACTTCGGACTGCTCTGTTCCTCTTCTATAAAACGGATTTCAAACAAAATATCATTCTTTACTTATAGCAATCAGGTACTATCAACGAATTGATACTCAGTATTGTGACATTATATGTGAGATCCAAAAATTTGAAGATGGAAGGATTTGGTGCCGAAGTCCTTAAAAGTGGAGGCATTCATGAGATTTTCTCCAATTTTACTGCAACTTAGGTCTTACGCGAATTAGCCGCAATTAGGCCTTGTGATGCAGCTCCACCTCAGGGCTCAGTGGGCCCCATGGTGCAGATATGCCTCAGGACTAAATAGGTCTTGTGAAGCTCCACTTCTGGTTTCAGGGAGCCACAGCAAAGTATTTCAAATATTTCCCAGTCCCAAGATTATTTTTATGTCATCTTTACAGAACTTATTTGCTGAGCATGTCATTTTAGGTAACCGGATTACACTTGAAGCATTTAAAATTAATAAATCAAAACCATATTGTGTCCAGAAACAAATAGTTCCCCTTAAGTTAATCCATGATGAATGATCAGGGCTAAAGTGTTGTCTGTGGGTGTAATTCAAGTACCTTTTTTTAAGCTTTGCAACAAGATCTACATAAAGATCCTCGTTGTTGGATTCTCTCTTTGCACTCTGCTGGCTGGCTTGTTGTATCACATGATCATAGATGGCCAAACAGTCTGCAACAGTGAGGTCACATAATGCCCGCTTATGATTCTGAGGTATGTCAGGAAGATCTGTAGATGTGTCACCTACAAAATGAAAACAGATTTTACACAAAAGTCACAAATATGGAACTAAAAATTCATGATCAAATTCATTATTTGAAAAATGTGTTTCCAAATATAATAACTGACCAGTCTGCATAAAATAAATGCATTGCAGAACTGGTGAGAGAGGAAAAAGCTCCCAACATGTAATGGGACAAATTGACCTTGAGGTTTCTGGAGTTTTTTTCTTTGGATATTTTTCTTACGTCTATTATGAATGTGTGCAACTAATGTGTGAGATAAAATCTTTTATCAAACAATATTAAGGACCAAGCCTTTAAAAGGATATTGAGCCAAAGGATACAGCAAGTATGTGTGGAAATTTGTCTAGACCAGATTTCCTTTAATACTCACCCCTGTTACTGGGAAAAAAAACAAAGAACACATGTTGAAAACATTTGGAAAAATTAAATCAAGACATGGATATCACTGACACACATTCTGGTACACACTATTTTAAATGTGCCATATTGCTTTTTATCCTGAAAAATGCTGAAATTACCCAATCACTGTCCAGAGAGAGGATCTTAAAACTTTGTGTGTGTAGTCCTGTAGATCTCATGTGAGGGGCATTTTCCCGGGTCTGCAGAATCACTTGATGAAATATATCTTTGTCTGTAAGTGATACAAGTTACATCACAAGTGCACACAGCATTGCAAAGCTCTTTGAAAACAAAGTTTCAAAATTAGGGTTATTTCAAGAGACTGAACTGAAGGAAAGGTGTTTCACTAAGCCAAAAACTCACCCATGGTAACGGAAGCAATGTTAGCTTTCTCATAGTACACTGAAGGATCAAACATTTCAGCCTGGAAACAAATGGCAGTAAAAAAAGCTAATTTGAAATCTCATGTTCATATTGTCTGATATGAGATTAAGATGAAGTAAATCACAAGACATTTTGCTGTCACTGGTATTTATGTGGTTCCTTATTTACCCGTTCCTCTTTGGAGTATCCCATCTTACTGAGCTGACAGGAGGCTTTGTGTTTCTCCATCCTGTCCCGCGGGACTGTGTGCTTTGAGTCATATGGACACACTTCCATCTGTCAAACCAGAAGATAATACAAGGACTTCAAACTTTCAAAGCAGGTGCCGAATATCTTAGGGATTTAGGCTATACCTTTTAATCTACATTAAGTATTTAGATTTTAAGACTTTTAAAGATTTAAAGATTTTGCGTGTAGTTAGTGAATATGATCATTCTGACAAAACAAAAGGAAAAACAAACGAAACAGTACATTCTAACGATCAGCTCATTCAGTGATGTGATCAGTGTAGAATTATTAATGCAATAAAGTGGTATCATAACCCACTGTAAACAAACAAGATTCTCCCACTATTTGAAGGAGACTTAATATTAGTTCATTATGAATTCACAGTAATAAATAGGCCATTCTCATTATAGTTTTATGTGTTTGGCTGTTGTTTCTACCTGAACTGCTTGTGAGTCTAACTCCTGACTGCATCCCAGCGCCTCAGACAAAGCCTTTAGTTCAGCTTGACACCTCTCTGTGAAACCTGTGAGCTCCTGGAGACCCAACGAGAAAGATGTTTCACACTTCTTACATTAGGAGTGCTCGAAAACAAGCTTGTTTCGCCATTGTTGTCGTCTTTTGTGTGTGTGTCTGTGTGTGTGTGTTCGTTGGCGCTTCAAAATGACGTAAGCACGACGTAGGCTCGAACTGTGGTTGCCACATCCCTGAAAAACACACGTTTTATGCGAAGTTGTTAGAAGACAGTGTTGCCAACTTAGCAACTTTTTCTTCCAAAAGCATTTAGCAACAAATTTAGCTATTTTTAAAATTTATTTGGCAACTTTTAGCAACTTTGATAAGTGACTCAAATTATAAAAAGGAACATTTACGTTTTAAATTACACAAAAAGAGAAAACCAAAGATGCCTAGTAGTACACACATCACGTGAATTAAGTTAGCTGCTGTTTGCAATCGTTTAATTTAATAATAATAATAAAATAATTTTGTAATAATCGTTCATTTATGATACACTTTGTTAGTAGCTTGTACACTGTAAGAAAAATATCTAGAAAAATGGAAAAGGTACTAATAATTTTCCAAGACATTATCCGTTATCCATTATCTGCTGTAACCCGACAACACAAAATACAATGCGTAATTAAAAATGCAGGTAAAATACCTGGAAAAAACAATACAGAATATTTCTTCATATTAACATAGTACATTGGGCCCTCTTTTACACACTTTTCTTAGAGTGGAGCACACTAATTAACTACTAATACACTGCTTAAAACTATAACTGTTCAGTAGTTTTACTAGTTTACTAGCTGATAAAAAAAAAAAAAAAAAAAAACCTAAATTGAAATCGTTCAAAAATGTGTAAGTTTACAAAAATGTAATGTATTTAAAAAATAGTTATTTACATTTTAATATTATATTATTTTATGAACAAATCTAAATGAACATATATAAAATATATTTTTTTGCTGAGATTTGATGCAGTGACACAATTTTGCGTCTTGATTACGTAATGATGTCATCGCACAGTGACGTCACAACGTCATTTAGCAACTTTTAGCAACAATTCAACCTTCCTTTAGCAACTTCCCCTGAAAATTAGTTGGCAACACTGCATTGAATACTTGAATAGAATTGACTGGTGGATGGGAAATATTGTCTTTTCCCAAAACAAGGCTTAGGAAGTAAAATTTGTATTTAATACCGTACGCTTTTTAAAATCGCGTAACGTTACTGAAAATATTTTTATTAGTGCTCAATTTTCAAAAGTCCAAACTGATCAAGATTTTTAGTTGTTGATACTTTGCAAACACAGAATACCAGTGGAAAAAAAAACTACATTAATTTCAAATGATTCGAAAAGTAATCTTGATTAAATGTTATGAATTAAAATAAATTAAATTTTGATTTAAGTATAATGGTATATACTTTTGTTATATAACGAAAAAGGTAGGCTTCTTTGTGATTCTGCATTTGCTTCTCAAAACAGTATCAAAGTTAATAAAAACTAACATTAAATAGAGTGCAGATTATAATATGAATCCATGGACTGATAAAGCAGTTTATTCCTTCATAGTATAACTGTCATTAGTTATCACCTGAATACAGAAAATCATTGTTCTTATTTTGTGTTTGTGTGTAAATAATATGCTGAAGTTGTAACTGAATCCCTAGCAGGGGTGCCCAAACTCGGTCCTGGAGGGACACCGGCCCTCCAGGACCGAGTTTGGGCACCCCTGCAACACGCAAACCATGTAGTTTTCAGATAAGCATGAAGGACTTGAGTAGCTGGATCAGGTGTGTTTAAGGGTTGCATCTAAACCAGGGATGGGCAACTTCGGTCCCATCCCTGATCTAAACTCTGCAGGGCTCCGGCCCTCCAGGAACTGAGTTTGACACCCCAGCCCTACAGTCAACACTCTCATAGTAAACTGTCATCTCGGAGTTGACCACCAGATAGCAGCACATCTTCATTTAGTGAGCAAACTCGTTCCACATTGTTTTACAGCAGCTTATTGATGGAGACAGACTCCATTATCAAGACTATCAGACTGCCTACGTTGTTAGACCAAAATAACTCTCAATGAAGTCTTTTTAACAATATGACTCACTTTATAAAGTAAGAAAAAGCGTGGTATCAACGCATTCTCAATTCTCAGAATATGTGACAGCACTGATACATTTTCTATTGACCAGATTTATTCGAAGGACTTCAGATTCAACAGCATTTCAACATAATTATGCCAAACTGAATGAAACACTGTTTTCCCCCTCTTTTTAATAACCTTGAGATGTACATCAATTAAGTAACTTCCTTTGAAATATTTCTTAGAGTCAGATGCTTGACTGACTGAATACTGAGTCAATGAGCCGAAAGACCCCTTGAAAAGTTCCTCCTTTGTTTCTCCAGAAATAGAGACCTTGGTATGGTAATAATGGTGCACTCTCATTTCATGGGCCATCTGTAGATGTTTTTTTTTTCTTTTTTTTCTGTTTCCATATTCACTTCCTAACCAGTGTGGGTGTTCTGCCCTGATGCCATGTTAACGCATAATGACGATAGTAGTATAACTTTGCATCTCCCACGCAGAAACTAGTTAGCACTGACGTCTGCTGGCTGAGTGCTAACGCCTGTATTAAGAATACCTGCGGAGGAAAAGATCATTGGTATCTACAAAATTCAAATGAGATATCTAAAAATACATTGTATAGAATTAATAGAGCCTTGGCTCTATGTTGGCGGAAATATGTCTGAAAAACAAGTTTTAAATGTCACATTACAATGTTTCTAATACTATATGTTCTCCAAATAAAAGCTGGGTATTATTTTCAGCTTTTGAAACGGATATTTCTCTTCTTTTTTCATTTTCAGGTACATTTGATGTCTTGCATCTTACTCATGGGTAAGTGATTTCTGAAGCACAATATCATTGTCTTTGGTTTCTAGCCTTTTGCAAAAAAAAAAAAAAAAAACTCTTACTTTATTACAAATAAAGTGTGACCTTGTATTTTTGCCACTTTATTACTGCTAATAGTCACTACAGCACTTGGTTGTTCTTTCACTTTTTTTTTTTTTTTTTTAAGCTTTTAGTCCCGAAAGTCAGCCCGGGTTTGTATATGTTTTTGTTTCTGTAGCAACACCTCTGATAGCCCTTTATTGAGAAGCAATCCAGTTTATCATGAAAAAGGAAGCAATTTTCTCAACCCAGACATTGTAGACAGATATCACTGGACAGCAGAGGCTGAAGCGGAAAATATTTGTGGTAATAAAACCATGTCCCACTCAGAGACCCTTACAGTTCACTCGATTTTCTTTTTCACACAGATGCCTTATTGCTTTTCCCTCTTCTATTTCTCTGCGTCTCACTCAGCAGACTCTGCCATTGAATGTATTTCGGTCTGAAAGCACAAAAGAATGCCCTCTTTGATTAGTTCCAGCCCTTGAACTATCAAAATTACCACCTCGTGGACGAAAATGATCACAAAACAGCACTGGGGTGAAAAAAGAGGTGTCTCGGGACTTCACTCGAATGTTTCAGTATGTTCAGCTCGCGTCTGCAGTATGGAGCTCATAGTCAGCTGGATTAGTGCTGCCCGCTGTTGGAAATAAATGTGTGGCCTGTGGCATACCAAACACGGCCTATTAGTGTGCAGCCCACGTGGGCAACACTCTCTCTCCCTCGCTCTCTGCCCTCACCCCTCCTGTACTGTCTCTCTCTCGCTTGTGTCTCCTCTGGCTCAGTGGTGTGTTTCTAAGAGATAAGACCCTTGCTCATTTCACACATGAACAGAATGGGGGGTGCTGATGGAGGAAGAGAAAACAGGACTCTGATGGCAGAAGAAATGCCTCACCCGGTAACTCCGCCCCCAGCTGCGGCGCTTGATTGGTCTGTCCCAAAGGTGGGTGTGTTTACAAAACGCAAGAACTGGCTGGTTGCAGAATTTCCACCGAGGCTGTGTTTAATGTGTCAGTCGCAGGGGTCTCGTGTAAATAAAACATTTATTGTTAGGTCATACTACTTCAAATGAAGTTTATTCCACAGTTTTATCGCTACAGGCCAAATGTAAGAAAAAGAACAGAAATATAACACTTCCAGAACCTTAGTCTAAAATAGCAAAATAATGTCAAAAGTAATTTTGTTATATAATAAACTAAATGAGAATGCAGAGTATTAGTTTTATTTAAAACTAGTGCTGGGAAACGATTAATTGCGATTAATCGTATCCAAAATAAAAGTTTTTGTGTAAATAATATATGTATGTGTACTATGTATATTTATTGTGTACAATAAATGCACACACATGCATGTATATATTTAAGAAAAATGTTATGTTTATATAATAAATATATTTATATATATAATATAAATTATATTAATATGAATATATTTAATATATAAACATAATATATTTTTTCTTAAATATATACTGTATGTGTGTGTCTTTATATATACATAATAAATATACATAGTACACACACATATATTATATAAACAAAAAACGTTTATTTTGAATGCGATTAATCGCAGTTAATTGTTGCCCAGCACTATTTAAAACACACATACACACACACTTAATAATGTTTGTTGAAACTTTTTTGTATTCATAGCTTTCATTTGCCTTAATAATAAAGTCATAAAAGTCTTTAAATAATTTTTATTTAATATTTAAATTTAATTCATTATATTCTATAAAAAATATATAGCTTGCAATTCTTGTTTTCTCAGAATTGTGAGATAAAAACTTGCAATTGCAAGTTATGAAGTCCAGTTTTGAGGAAAGAAAGTCAAATTCACAATTCTGACATCAGACATCAGAAATTGGAGATGTACACTCACAATTGCAAGAAAAAAGTAACAATTATCAGATAATATATATATATATATATATATATATATATATATATATTACCTTACCTTTATTACCTTTTATTACCTTTTTTATTACCAATTACTTTTTTTTATTTTTTATTTATTTATTTATTTATTTATTTTTATTCAGTGGCGGAAACAAGCTTCCATAGAAAGGCATTTGCCAGTTCTTATATAATAATTTGGATATGTTTATTTCAAGCAGCCTTGTCAATTTAAAGGCCATTTCTTGACTCCTCCTCTGATGTCTCTGGGGCTTTATGGAAAGTAATTGTGAGGAATGAACTGCCTACAGTCTGTTGGCCTTGTGACAATCAGACAGCACATGAAAGGAGTTAGTCATGCAAATACAAGTTAATGAAGTGCTTTTAGCCCCTTAAGAAGGACCTTTTTGGGTACCTTTGTCTCTATTGAACATCCTGTTGGTAACACTGGTTGCAGGCAGGAAAAGAAACTCAATTTGAGCAGCATTTGTACATTAAAAGCCTTGTACATGAAAAGAATTGCTGAGCTTTGCTTGCGAATTAAACCACACAAAAAATGTTGTATTTCCATGGCAGAACCAACACTCTGAATTCATGTTTACTTGAAAAGCTGGAATACATTTTATCTGACATAGAGCACATTGTGTGATATTTATTCCCCGAGTTGAATGAAGCAGAAATATTGATGACATTTGAAGAGCTGTAGCTCTTGAAACTCGTTCAGTGCACTCCAATTACATCTGAAGCCTGGGTTTTTCTTTAATTAATTGCTCAAAATCATTGATGACTCTATTACAGAGTGTGAACAGCTAGTGTTGACAGGAATCATCTTCAGTCTGTTGCATGGTGTTTGTTTCCAATGTAAATTTGTTCCCTGTTCAACTCATCCCCAGTGGTAAATTAACAGAGCCGAGGTCGATACGCCTGCTGCACATCACTGGATTCAATGCAAAATTGCATTGCTGCCACTAACTCAGCAGAACAACGACAGAAAATAGTGATTCGATGAATGAAGAGAACATCAACTGTGCATCAGAAATGACCAATCTGTTCAGATGCTAAGTTAAAGGAATACAGACAAAAAGAATATGCTTTCAGCACAGCTCAGGGCAGAAATTGCATAATTAAAGTTACCATTCAGAGCTCCTGCTCAGTCATGAAAGCACCGGGCATGTAGACAACTGGAGCACTGGAACCGATTTCAGTAAAGAATGATCTCAAAATGGCCCACCTGAAGTACTTCCCCTGGTTAACAACTACAGGTAATCATCAGCAGGTAAACCTTCATCTACTGTATGGATCCAACTTATTGCATGACACCTGTTTTTAATACCAACTGAGCTGTGAATAAGTATCTACTTGCATTTTTATTCTCAGTATTTTTATTTAAAGGAATAGTTCAGCCAAAAATGAAAATTTACTCACCCTCAGGCCATCCAAGATGTAGATGAGTTTGTTTCTTCATCAGAACAGATTTAATGTAATTTAACATTACATCACTTGCTCAACAGTGGATCCTCTGCAGTGAATGGGTGCCGTCAGAATGAGAGTCCAAACAGCTGATAAAAACATCACAATAATCCACATGACTCTAGTCCATCAATTAATATCTTGTGAAGTGAAAAATTGCGTTTTAAGAATCAAATCCATCAAGCTTGTTTATATATTCAAACCATTGCTTACAGCTAATATACGAGTCCTCTATCCAAAATATTGCTTTCTCCAATGAAAAAAATTGTCTTGTCTGAATCAGGAGAGAAATATGTATAGATCAAGCATCATTTAGAAGCAAAAACAGTCCAAAACAATTCTAAATGAATATGTCTGTGGATTCTGATGTGGAGGAGGAAGCAATATTATGCATTTTGACCAGAAGCAATGGTTTAAAATACATAAATTATCTCATCAACATGTTGGATGGCATGAGGATGAGTAAACTTTGAGAAGTCTTTAAATCTAGAAGGAAAGAAAGAAAAAAAAAAAAAAAACCTCAATTTCCAAATTTGAAGGTTGACAGTCTGTGTGGAAAATTATGACAATGTTTTAAAGCTGCAATACACTATACAACTTTTAAAATCTGAGCTGAATTTAAAATAAAACGACTGAGGATCCCACAATCAGAAACATGTGCCTTGTTGCTCAGGATGCATGACAAATGGAAACAATAAGTGTTCTAACATCACCTCAAAATATTGGACGTTTGATATCCTCTGACTGGAAGAGTTCAGAATCTGAAGCTAAAACTAAAACCGAGTCTGTGCCCATTATACTCTATGTTATTTCTGTGAAATCTGTCAACTCTGACTGCATAAATCTGCAGACAGGCTATGATATTTGGCAACTACCATTGATTCCTCCAGACTGCAAATCGGAGCTAGAAAACTAGGCACTGTAATGTATTCTAACATTTATGATTAAAAAAAAAAAAAAAAAATGTACGATTTAGAAAATATGTTTTGAGAATAAAACAAAATCTTGAATATACGGTGGCCGAGAGAGCTCAACGCGCTGCAACTTCAGAAAACACATGCAAATAGAAAAAGCACCAGCAAATCAAGAAAACATCATCAGTTTGACAGCAGGTGCTGCAAATGCTCACAACACAACCAAAAAAGAATTTTATTTGCAGCACATCTCTTTGTTTGGTTGTGTTGTGAGTATTTGCAGTGCGTTTCTTTATTTGGTTGCGTTGTGAGCATCTGCAGCGCGTGTTGTCAAATTGATGAAGTTATTTTATTTGCAGGTGCTTTTTTTATTTGCAGTGCGTTTCTTTATTTGTTTGCGTTGTGAGCATTTGTAGCGCGTATGTTGTCAAATTGATGAAGTTGTTTTATTTGCAGGTGCTTTTTTTATTTGCAGTGTGTTTCTATATTTGTTTGCGTTGTGAACATTTATATCACGTGTGTTGTCAAATTGATGAAGTTGTTTTCTTTATTTGCAGGTGTTTTTTTCTATTCGCAGTGCGTTTCTTTGTTTGTGTTTTGAGCATTTGTAGCGCGTGTGTTGTCAAATTGATGGAGTTGTTTTCTTTATTTGTAGGTGTTTTTTTTTATTTGCAGTGCGTTTCTTTATTTGTTTGTGTTGTGAACATTTGTAGCACGTGTTGTCAAATTGATGAAGTTGTTTTCTTTATTTGCAGGTGTTTTTTTTATTTGCAGTGCGTTTCTTTATTTGGTTGTGTTGTGAGCATTTGTAGCGCGTGTGTTGTCAAATTGATGAAGTTGTTTTCTTTATTTGCAGGTGTTTTTTTATTTTCAGTGCATTTCTTTATTTGTTTGCGTTGTGAGCATTTGTAGCACGTGTTGTCAAATTGATGAAGTTGTTTTCTTTATTTGCAGGTGTTTTTTTATTTGCAATGCGTTTCTTTATTTGGTTGTGTTGTGAGCATTTGCAGCGCATGTTTGGTCAAATTGATGAAGTTGTTTTCTTTATTTGCAGGTGTTTTTTTTTTGTATTTGCAGTGCATTTCTTTATTTGGTTGTGTTGTGAGCATTTGTAGCGCGTGTTGTCAAATTGATGAAGTTGTTCTCTTTATTTGCAGGTGTTTTTTCTATTTGCAGCGCATTGAGCTCTTTCAGCCACAGTATGAATAGGCTATTTTAAAAATAAAAATAAAAATAAATATAAATATTTAAACTCATTCTTATATTATAAGTTATTGTTCTTATAAATATTTATTGTCAAATCATGTATTCTATCTCACAGTTATGACTTTATTAACACAATCGTATGTATCTACTGTATATGTATATCAACCTATATATCCACACACACAACACGTATGTGTGGGATTTTATGTCACACTAAAACACAGTCATATAAAACAGCAGTGTGAACATTCTGCAAAACATCTCTTTTATGTACCACAGAGGCAAGAAAGTCATATGAGTGAGTAAATGACATAATTTCCATTTTGGATTGAACTACCCTTTTAAATGTTCCTGTCTGTCCTGAGCTTAACACACTTAACACACTTGCATTGACTTTCATGTGTGTTTGACAACATAATTAGTCATCACTGGAGTAGTTAAACCTCAGGCTTTGTGAAGCGCACTTTGAGACGGGTGAAGCAGGCTTGCTGTAAGCTAGACAGACATGTCATTAGAGTGGTCTTTGTGTTTGTCCAGGTCCTGAGTACACGAACACGTAGAAGAAAAAACCCTGACTTTAAGCAGAGACATTGATATTTCTATTTTGAGCCACATGCTCATAATATGTTCTCATTTGGCAGCTCCACCAAGGTTATTTTGAACAGCTGGATATAGAACATAAAAATACAGATTATTGTTAAATTCCTACAGAACCAGATTTCTTAAAAAGACCCTTCCCACATTTTTTTTTATACTAAATTGAATTACTGTCTTTCTTATTCTTCTTCTTTTACAGATTGAAAGAAGCTCACCTTACGTAAATATGCAAATATTTGAGTAATGGAAGTACAGAGGAATTAAATACGAGTGCTGCATTTAATTAGAATATTTATTTGCATAATCTTTGTAAAGAATTTAAATTTAAAAAGGTGCCAACTATTAAAGTCAGCTTTTTGCAGAAACGTCTGGTTACTGCATTGTATTTCAATGTAGTCCAACACAAGCAATTGGATAAAACTGTTTTGTGTCACAATATCTCATTGTAAAAATCATAAATTCACAAATTCATTATTTTCACAGTCTCTTGCAATGGATATATATCAAATGCTGAGATTAAACTGTTAGCACTGATTTTAAATGCTTTAATACACACTCAACAGTTATCCAGTGCAACAGCAACTAATTTTTCTGTCAAGCCGCTGCTGGGGGCCAACAGAGACTCGGGGCACTGGATTAGCAGAATAACAGAGCAGTTATTACATCTATAAATCTACTTTCACAATTAAAGGTGCTAGAAAGAGTGTCCCGGTGTATTTGAAGATTTTTTTCACACCAGTTCCTGCGGTTTGACCCCCATCAACCCCTGGAACATATGCTAGAGGACATTCTACAATAATGTGGATAATTAGGAGGAGATATATTTTATTTGGTAAATAGGAAAGTTGCCTTTTTCAAGGACATGCAGATGCAGCACTAGATGCCAAATGATTCTGGACCTCCTTTTTCTTTGAGGGAACACCCTCAGACGAGAAGCATGCCATTAACATGGCAGCAATAATGAAGGTGGAGAGGAAATAATTAGACTTGTAGAATGTAAATTATGGAGCCATTAATCATTAAACTGGGTCAGTATTAGCACTCACCGAAAGTGCCAAACAAACAATGCTTTAGTTATCGGCCAATTAGGTGATTAATAATGCATTTCAGCTGAAAGATGGCCTTTGCTGCCATCAAATACATATTTTATTATTATTATTATTATTATTATTATTTTTTTTTTTTTTACTGTTCACGCGCAGCAGGTAACTGAGGTGCTTATTACACCGGGTTAATGCGACTGACTCTTTCATCATCTAATGCTAATTTTTACAGTACTTTTTGGTTTGTTTTTAACAATAGTTTTTACTCCTTTCTGGCTAAAATGGCATATATATATATACTTTTAACCTTTACAGAATGTATAAATATTAATTTGAATATGTCAAGCAAATAGAAATATGCCTTGATCTCCTGGAATAATAGCATATAAGTTAATTGTTAATTTGATTTATTAATTGTTTGTTTTATAGATCTTAGAATGGGCTAATATATACTATTATGTAAGCATGCTGTTATAGCAACAGCATATTCATAAAAGCAAATTAAGAATTCTGATTATCACCTATCTGTCAGGGAGTCTCTGTCGCCACAGTCACCGCAGTCACAGCCTCCACCGTCACCAGAGTCATCAGCCACCACTCACACCAGATCACACTCACCTGTATTCTGATCACCTGCACCCGCCGTCTGCAATCAAACCATATATAAAGTCATGCTCCTCTCAGTCACAGATCATCCGGTCTACCATTCACTACCCTGAACCATACCAGTCTCTCTCCTATGGTTTACCTGTATGTACTTACCCTCAGATGCTCCAGCGCTCCTTCGATCTTCCTCGACTCCAGCACGATCCCGAATCTCCCTGCAAAAGACACAGCATCTGCCATCTCAGATAAGAACCCAAGAACTGCCAAAAGTGTTTCTATTCACCACCTCAGCATTACCTCCGTCTCACTCTGCAACTCATTCAATAAACCCACCTGTTTGCATTAACCCTTTGTCTCCTGCCTTGAATTGTGACAGTATTTTAGTTCATGTGCATTTGTTTCACTGTTTGTGCAAATGCTATAAGAGGTGTAACATTATGTGCAAAATGGTGTAATTGGATTTTTATTGATTTTTTTTTTTTTTGTCAAATGTTTTTTCAAAATTGCTTACGCATCTTTTATGTTTGTTAGGTGTGTGTACGCACAAAACTGAACCAAATTTAATGCACTTTCACTGTGTTTCACAGGTAAAGGATTTCATGCTGTCCAATTCCTTCAAAACCATTCACACCAGTCCGGAAAGCCTAAGCACATTTATTAATTCAATTTTTAATTGAATTTTTTCCCACAATTTCTCTGCTTAGTTAATTCCCATGCTGTCCTCAGGGTGGATGATTGGCGTGTAATTACTAGCTGTTGGCACAGACAAGACCCAGTATGTTCGTTTTTTTTTCTTTTCTTTTCTTTTTTCTCTCCCTCTACCTTTTTATTGTGGATCCTTTTTAAAAACTCTCTGTCTGAACTTAAAACTTCTTCCAAAAGTCATCTCTCTCACTCCCCTTTTCGCCTCCCCCACATATCTTCATCTTCTCGTACTGTTTAATAGTTTCTATCCTTCTATTAGCCAAACTGCCTCGCTCATTGTGAAAGACTGTGTGGGTGTTTCCATGTAAAGCCCTCTTTATATGGCATAACAAGAGCTTTCCTCATAATAATTATTTCTTCCTGCAGACCTATCAAACTGGGCATCGGCCCACATGGCTTCGCAGTTGAACTCCATTCTTTGAGGACACACGTTAATAAAACAAGTGGCAGATAACAGTAATTACCACTCAACGGTTCCGGTTCTCTAGAGGGGCCATGCAGAGAGAGACTCCAGGCCTGCGTGTTAAGTTCATTTAAAGGGTTAGCTCACCCCAAAATTTAAATTGTCATTATTCACTCTCCTTTTTTTCTTCTCTGGAATGTATTAAATGTTCATTTTTGTAGGACATCCTGACTGCAACTTTTAGTAAAATGAAAGTGAATGACGAGTTGGCTGTCAAGCTTTAAAACGGACATACTGTAAAATCACCATGAAACCATTATATGATTTACTGTGCTATATATTAAGTTTTCTGAATCTGTCCAATAGTCAGAAAGTCAGAAATTTAAGATGTTATTCACAAAATCAACTAACTGGAGAATCAATCAGTCCAATTTGTGAACTCTTGACCACTTGTCTACTTGATATATTTCCTATATTGGCCCAAGTGGGTGTGAAGACTACAAGTGTGTGTATAACTTGAGACACACTTATATCGTGTGTTGAAATGAAAGTTTTTACAGAGCTTTATTTACTCATTTTCAACACAAGTGGCCAAGACCACAAATGGGTCCCACTCAGGCTGGTTTGGTGAACTGAATCAATTGATTCCCTGAAAAGAATCAATTGATAAATTGACTGGCTACCTATTAAAGGGATGACACCAACTCTCAAGAGCACTTTTGATGACGAGCACTTTTGATGACACCCACTCTGAATAAATATACAAAACTGACAGATTTACCCTACATTGTAATCATTATGATCATAACATACTGTATATTCACTGCCTTAATCGTGTTCGTTGTTTCTGTTTGAATACATGTCATTTACTAACTGCATGATTTGTATTATCCAAGAACTGTACAATTCTGCCATATGGACATTACTTTGACATAGTTACCCCTCATAACAAGAGTAAATTATTCTTAATTGTAATGTAGAAACATATACCTCCTGTAAAGCTGCTTTGAAATAATATGTATTGTGAAAAGTGCCATATAAATAAATGTGAATTGAACTGAAAAATATCTGGTTTAAAAGAACGATTCATTCATGACTTAAATTTCAGTCTGTTTGTCACACAAAGTGAACTTAAAGCTTCAGAAGACTTGAAATATTGACTTTTATGGTGCTTTTTGTCATTTTGAAACTTGACAGCCTCAGTCCTCATTCACTTTCATTATATCCAGGTTCAGAATGACATGAGGTTGATTAAATAATGACAGAATTTTTATTTTTGATTGATAGGCTACCATTCACACTCTTTCCATCCATCAATCTGCACTACCTTTGTCAGGCTGCCTCTTCTCAATGTCCTCCCTCTATCACCAGAGTATTAGCATAAGTAATTACAAATTCATGTGTGCCTGCATGGGTTCCTAATTTAAAATAAATGTGTTGATCTCTTTGATTCGCTTTTAGTTCAGAGCAGTCTGTCTTGTACAATTAAGATAACAGGGGTTTGTGATGGGCGTCAGCAGAGGGGGGTAATTGGAATTCCCTCCCTCTTTAAGCTATCTCTTTTTGTTTTAAAGTCTTCCGAGCTTTCTGAAGACTCCACCACCGACTCGTTCGTGCCACATATTGAAGTCTGTGTGGCTATCGCGAGGATCCACAATGAATGGTGTTTGGAGCTCGGTGCTCATGTAATTCTATTGATTTCACTTCAGAGGAAATGTGTGTGAAACACAGGGATCCATATCCACTTAAACCGTCGAATAAAGCTTCGCCCTGAATAAGAGCGAGACGTAAATACACAATTTAACATTGCTCTAAAACAGCTGTCGCCTCTGACTGAAATCACAGTGAAGTTGATTGTATTCAAATGAATGTCAGAGCTGCACTTGACAAGCATGCGTTCACAATAGAGCTCTCAAGCTTACGAAGTCTAGCGACTTCACAGGGGCCATTTTTTTCCCCCAATGCTGCAGCAAAAAAGGAAAGAAAACAGTCAGAAAACGGCACTTTCACTTCAACATCAGTTTCAGTAATTTAGTAACAGTTTTAGTAGGGGTGGGAGAAAAAGGTGATTGTCCAATGCATCACGATTCTCTGAAAAAGGCAGAACGAAAGAACTAATATGTTAAAATAGATCTGTGCATTAGACTTGCTGCTGTTTATGATGTTATCAGTAATAATCAAAAGATTAAAAATCCTTCACTGCCTTTTTCTGTAAATCTTTTAGATACTTAAAGCCCTCTCAGATACTGAAAGCACTTTTTGTTTATTGCTTATAATGTGTTTATTTGTTCCCCTTTATTATTTTATATTTATATTTTAAATGATCATATATTTTCAACTATATTTCGTTAAAATACTTAACAATAATTTTGATTTACTATCATTTTTTTAATACTTAATTCTTAAAATAATTTAATAAAATTCAACACATAAATGTGATATTCTAAACTGGTAAACTCATTAATTTACATAAGACAAAAAATTTAGATCAAGAATTGTTTTAAAATCAGATTGTGATTCCCATGGTATTACCAGGAATGATTATCGTAATCATGTCCTATATCAAGGTAGATGTTTGTGATATATATTTTTTTGTCTATACTGAACACACCATGTAAACATTAAGAGTGCAGGGTGAAAAAAGTATGTGAACTCCTTGCTATTGATTTTTCAAAGGCTAACCAAAGTAATGAGCAAGTCATTGAGACGATATTAGAGACGTTGTTCAGAGCCGCCCTTACATTTACAGTATAGCTACAATATTGAATATTCAATATTTAATTTCCACCATTATTATTATTCAGTATGTTGAAACTGATTTATGTCTGTCTATATATGAAGCAGTGGGATTGCTACTCAATATCCAGCAGACTGCAAGTTTCCTTCAGCCGTGACAAGTCAAATAAAATTATAGGATTACTAGAGGGAAGATTTTCAAGGGCTAAGAAACAATGTGGGGAAAATGGAGAGAAGTTAAAGTTAGAAAGAGCGAGCTGGAAAGAAAAAGACAGAGAGAGAGGAATTGAAATTTCAGAGGAGCCCAGGGGTAGTTGTTGTTCAACACCTTGTAAGAAGATAGTCCCATGCCCATGGCTTTACCCATAGCTCCCTATTTTGCATGAATTAGGTTTTCAAGGCCTGGAAGAGGCAATCCGATTCTGTTCATCATCCTGAGATTATTTCCAGTTGTCTCTGAGAGCCACAGGCAGGACCGTTTGAAAGAGTCACTTATTAAACCTGCACCAAAGGGGAGGAGCTGAAAAGCAGGAGCAGACTCTTTTTTGAATGGCTCTTCTGACAACGTAATTTGCATTCTGTAATTAACTGTCTCTCCTGCCCCTCCCCCCTCCCTTTCTTCTCCACCATTCTTGTACCCCCCTCTGCACCAGAGGTTAGTGCATGACAGTTCCAAGTCTGTGAATTAGGTCTGTTGCCCCGGTAACAGGTCTTTATCAAAGACCAACACAAGTAGGAGGAAAGCTGATGTCTAAACGAAGAGGATTTTTTTCTCCCGCTTATTATTTTGCTTTCGCTCTTTTTGTGTGTGTTTTTGGTGTGCATGCAGCACAACTCTGAGAAGCACGGATGTAAGCAATACAGTGTCAGAAAGCAGAAAATGTTGTAACTGTGCACAAAATGAAAGATGAAAATATTAAAACTTAAACTATAAATGTTTTGTGTGTGTGTGTGTGTGTGTGTGTGTGTATGTCTATATATACAGAGTTTGGTAATCTGGATTACGTAATCAGATTCCAAAAATTAAGTACATGTAATTAGATTAAGTTAGATTTTAAAATACTTGGAATCAGACTACAGTTACTTTTATTGATTACATGATTACATATTATTCAATAGCAATAAATTATTCATAATTTATTGATTCTCTCTAATTTCTCTTTTTCATCTTTTAAATGTTCCTAATATAGCCTATTTTTCTATTTTCATTAAACTCACAAACCCCAGCAGTTCCTGTATGTATGTATGTATGTATGTATGTATGTATGTATATTCTTTTTTGTTGTCTATTTTAGGACAAAATTATATTTTTGAGTTGTTCATATTTTTGAACAACCCATCCCACACTGCCAAAGGTCCAGAATCCAGTCCAGAAATTATACCTTAATTGGTATAATAAAAATCTTAATTATAATTTCAAGAGGTCTTAAATTTGGGGATGGAAAGACCAGAATAGCGTTATGTATTAATGTGACGTTTAAGGCTATGATTTCATTGAATAAATACGGGTGTTGTGCCAAATTCTGACCCCCGCCAGATTACTACCCCCCTAGTATTGGTAGGTTAAGGGTAAAGTGTGGGGGAGGGGTTAGGATTAGGGGTGGAGTTAGGATTAGGCAATCAGTTAGCGATTTCAACGAGAGGGGGTAATAATTTGGCTGGGGTCGAAAATGGGCACAACACGGGCGCTGCACGTTTGAGTCAAAACACTGCACGGGTGTTTTTATATATTTATATATTTTATATGAATGTATCTTTCAAGGGAACCGACTGACTTGAGAAAAGTTTCGCTGCTATTTTCATTTAATCTTTCCTATAATGTCTGATAAAGTAGGCTAGCATTTATGAACGCAGCGCCTCTGTACAGCGGTAAAGGCTAGAAGGGATACTTAGCCTATAGCGCTACTGGGCATGTGCACATCAATACAGAGTATTTTTTACCACAATAATTACTATTTTTTCATTATTGTAAGGGGGGTTGGGGTAGGTGTAGACGTTAATAAAACACAATCTAATAAGCGGAAAATTAAATTTCATTGTTCGTTTCCGGTCGGAGCTGTATCCCTTGTAGTCACAACCGTGTACAGCAGCTCCCGGGGAAACAGCTGTAATTCAGATGTTCCTAAAGCGCCTCCTATTGGCAGAGAATGAATGTGCATTTCCAATAAGCCTGTTTGTTTGTTTTGTTCAGATCAATACGAAAAATAAAAACAATATATATTTATGCAAAACATATATTTGTTTTAAATTAATAATTTATACATTTTACTCATTTAAAAAAAAATGGTTAAAAGGCTGAAATATGATGTTTATAATTTTATAAGACATTGTTTTTGAGAAAACCCATATCTGAGCAGTAAATCATGTTATCAAATTAATATGTTGCTATAGGCATTGCTCTATCCTGCTCATACCATATTAATTTTATTTGTGCAGGTCTTAAAAAGGTAACAAAAAGCCTTAAAAGTCCTGCAGATACCTGTAGGCCTAAATAGTCAAATAAAATTCTTTCCTTCATAGTTGAAAGTGAAAGTGAAAGTCGTGACGTATTGTCAAGTATGGTGACCCATACTCGAAATTGGTGCTCTGCATTTAACCCATCCAAGTGCACACACACAGCAGTGAATAGTGAACAAACGCACACACACACACACACACACACACACACACCGTGAACACACACCCGGAGCAGTGGGCAGCAATTGCTCCAGCGCCCGGGGAGCAATTGGGGGTTCGGTGCCTTGCTCAAGGGCACCTTAGTCATGGTATCGAAGGCAGAGAGAGTGCTGTTCATTCACAATCCCCACCTTCAATTCCTGCCGGTGCGAGAATCGAACCGGCAACCTTTAGGTTACAAGCCCGACTCCCTAACCATTAGGCCACGACTTCCCCACATAGTTGTTGATATTTGTGTTTTGAAAATATTTTGATTGATGGTTTGACTTCTCTGTTAAAAAAAAAAAAAGAAAAAAGAAAAAAAAAAGTCCTTTTTTAATCCGGGCTAGTTAAATTAATTTCAGGCTATCAAAATCTGAAGAGTGCCTGCCCGAAGGGCTATGAGGGATTCTGAAATTTTGCGAGCCGTTCCATGAATGTGTTACTGGCACACAACATGAAACAATCTACTGCGCAGCAGTATGTTATTCACTTATGTTTTATGCACTCATAGCAAAACCTGTGAGGCCAACAACATCCAGCTGGATAGTGAGTATGGGTCGAAAAGAGGAGGATAGACAGAGGAGAAAGCAGGCAGCAGCGTCATTGTCACAGAATTTCTTATGTTTAAAAAGACTGTCAAACAGATTAAGGTTGTTGTCAGGGGCATCGGGAAAAGGGGACAGACAGCATAGGGCCCAGCAGTTGAAAGGGTCCCAGAAAACTCAGTGGAGGGGTGTAGCATGGTCAAGCAAGAACACAGTACATTCTGATCATGGGCAGTTCTAGACCCTTTTTAGGTTGTCAATGACCTTTTTTTCTTTGTTCAATTTGCACACTGAACATGGGTTGGAGCTTTTATTTTTGAACTCTCAAAGTGCTCCAGATTAATGATTTTAATTTTAAAATGTATAAAATTTTCTCCCGGGGGAGCATGCCACTGGCTCGCTAAGTCACAATCACTAATCAACTCGCTAAGTCACAACCACGTCCATTAGCATCTGATGTTTTGGCCGCAGCCCAGGATGTTTTCAAATCCTACAAAAGCCCCTGATTATAGACAAACAATACTGGACGTGTATCAATATAATGGATCTGTGCATTTATTGCATTAATAATGCTAATCAAACAAAAGAAAATTAGAGAACCACTCACTGCTCTTAATTAAATAGCGTATTGCTTTACTAGGTATTTGTGTATATTTACTGAAGAAGGTGGTAAGCAATCTTGCTTAGCAATTTTACAACATTGTAGGAAATATTTTTGGTGCATCAAAAATCGTGCTCATTAACATAAAAGCAGACATGCTAATCTAACACAAATTAATGCATGAAAAGTCACCAAAATTAAGTATTTGAACCTCATAATTAAATACAAAATGGGTGCAAAAATGAAAAAGGTTCACTTTTTGAAAAAAAAAAAAAAAAAAAAAAAAGGACCCCCCCTTCCACTAGGCTGGCTATGGGCATGTAAAGTATTGTATATAATGTAAGTATATACAGGATAATCGAAAGATAATGTCCCTATATCCAAATATTTTATATACTTAATATAGCAAGATATTATTCAAAATAAACACGATTTATTGTTTATTATTGTTATTTTTATTTATAGTATTATATCACTATATCTGAATAATTTTGATATAGCAAGATTTTTTTTAAAATAACAAATTAAGGACTTATTTAAAATAAACACCAATTTATGGTTTATTTAATTAATTTTGTTATTTCATAACCTTCTAACAAAGTTTCAAAGGAGCCCTTTTACTCCAAAAATATATGTGATAGATTCAGAGATTCTTTTTACCTATATAAATCTCCAGGGTTTTAAAATACATTAAATATTAGATTAAGCAACCCCAAATTCAATCTTCTGTCACTGCGCACAACGACCTCAGGGATTAGGAAAATTTCATGCTGTACTGTGATGCTGTTTGTTGCTATTTCGTTTTTAGGAAGAAAAAAAAAAAATCAAACCCTCCGGGGCCTTTAGCTGTGAAAACAGCAAGCGAAGCTAATATTTAGACAGGGGAGCATATAATCGTTAACATTCAGTCTTCGTTCACCACATAACTGCTTGTTCCCTGTCTGCACTTGTGGCTTCCCGAGGTAGTCAATCTGCTCACCACCACCGAAATCGATAGGCGTGAGAGTAGAAAAGTATGAACTGAGTGGGGAGATCTGCAGCTATTGTCCTCTTTAACCTCTTCCCTTTACTGTGAGAGCGACTATAGAGGCCATTATAAAATTTTCAGAGTGATAGATATTGAACTAGCATTTCAAATGGGCTGAGCGAAAGGTAATCAAAGCATTACAGTGTCTTCTCTAGTCCTCCCGAAAAAAGACTCCATTATGTCCTTGTTTTCCTGATAATAATGAAACAGGTGTTCGACTGTGTGTGTGTGTGTGTGTGTGTGTGTGTGTGTGAATTCTTTTAAGTCAAAGAACCACGATTTCATGGGAATTGCTAGCGAGGCCTATTTGCTTTCACTATGAGAGCCAGATAATTGCAAAAGTTTTTTAGTGTTTTGTTAGAAGAAAGAAAACATGCTTGAACAATACGGTTTCTTATTCCTTATGAAATATAACTAAGAGGAAACTGATATCATGATATGAACAAATTATTTTGCATAAAAAAATGTATGGTTTATAAAGCTTCAAAGCTTCAAAACAAAGCAATTTAGTCTTTTTTTTTTTTTTTTTTTTTTTTTTTTTTTTTGTGGTTTCAGAGGGCTGGATTTAGATTTGGCTTGTCTCCATTTCACCTATGGCTCCCGGTACACACACTGTACCTTAAAAACTTGATTTGTTTATTTTATTGTATGATGCTAATCATAATAAATAAATAAATGTTGAAATACTTCTTCTGCAGGTTTCAACCTCTATTATAATGTTTGTTTAAAGGCAAATGATATGTCATTCTGAGTCCTTGCTAAATTGGCCCATTGTCTGTCTGAGGGCTGAACATTATTTCTTTATATCTCAGGGGAGCTGCTTTTGTGGCACGTAAGTGTTGCATTGGAATTCTGCTCAGGACCAGGCCAGTGTCTGACTGTCATCCCTAATATGGATGGTTCCAATTAGACCACAGCTACAGAGCCTCACACTCTATCACATAGTCTTTTATATACAATCCACTTTAAACATTTAGCCCACTACACACTCACTAATCCACACTCAAAGTTTTGTGTGGCATAATTTGTCCCTATGATTTTCATCACAAGCCACAGATCATCCCAAAAACAATTCTCTATATAGAAACTGTTAATGTGTGTGTGTAGGTAAAAAAAAAAAAAAATATATATATATATATATATAAAAAAAAAAAAAAAAAAAAAAAAAAATATATATATATATATATATATATATATATATATATATATATATATATATATATATATATATATATATATATAACAAAATGCTTCTGAAATATTACTACAATATTACTACAATTTTAAAATAAATTCTTTCT
The DNA here is from genome assembly GCA_039654775.1 of Spinibarbus caldwelli. Lineage (NCBI taxonomy): Eukaryota > Metazoa > Chordata > Actinopteri > Cypriniformes > Cyprinidae > Spinibarbus > Spinibarbus caldwelli. The sequence continues at coordinate 26,585,289 of CM077227.1, read as the reverse complement.
ATTTTAATATATTTTAAAATGTAATTAATTCCTGTGATGGCAAAGCTGAATATTCAGCAGCCATTTCTCCAGTTTTCAGTATCATATGATCCTTCAGAAAACATATTTCTTATATTATTATCAATGTTGAAAACAGTTGTTCTGCTTAATATTTTGTAGAAACCGTAATGCATTTTTCAGGATTTTTTTTTGGTCAAAAGATATTTCAAAAGAACAGCATTCATTTGCAATAAAACTATTTAAACATGTCATTATTTTAATCAATTTAATGCGTCCTTTCTGAATAAACATATTAATTTAAAAAAAAAAAAAAAAAATATATATATATATATATATATATATATATATAAATAAAAATGAAACACTGGCATCATCTGCACTTGTGCTAACAAGTACAGACTGTGATCTGAGTTTACTTGGTATTTTATAAAAAAAAAAAAAAAAACAAGGAAAGATGATTCTATCACAGCATCATATTAGCAAAATATACCTTTAAGCTGTTGATTTCTTGTTTTCAGGGCATGTTGTCGGTCCATAAGTCTTTGAGTTCATGCACAGATTTTTCTCTATCCTCCATCCCTCTTGTTGAGACTTTTGCTGGCAGCTATGCGACGTCTGGGTGAGAAAGGTATGGCTTCTTTCAAGCTCTGTGGGGCAATGATTTCAGAAAAAAACAAACAAACAAACAGCATTTAGAGTCATACATAAAGTACACCAATCTTCAAACATGCACACTGACCATTCAGACATGTTTGTTCTTTGAGTTAAATACATTTGAGGAAAATTAAAGGGAAATAAATGACAGTATTCAGTCGCACAATGCCTGGTGCTTTTCCTCTAGTTGCTTAATTAGTTTAAGCCCTGTTTAGAATAATTGTGCAGAAGTCAAAACAAATGAAATTATCCTGTCTGATATTCTCCAAATTATAAACGGAACACCCAGAGCAAGTTTCACTTAAAATTACCTCCTGATACATCACCACTAATCACACATTGATTTATAACCAAACTTGCATTCTGTCACTATTTTAAAACACTGTATGCTTGCTTTATATTTTCCTTTTAAACTGGTACTTAAAGTGCTGCCACAGGATGTAATCTTCATGACTCCAGACCATCAATTATCATCTTGTCAAGCGAAAAACTGTGAGTTTATAATAAACAAATAAAAGCTATTTTTAACTTTAAACCATAGCTTCAGGCTAAAATACAATTCTCCATCCATAATATTGCTCTCCAGTGAAAAAGTTGTCTTGTCTCAATCTTTACAAATGAGAATTGGTGAGCAAGTGATGTAATGCTAAATTTATCAAAATCTGTTCCAATTAAGAACGAAACTCGTCGACATCTTGGATGGCCTGAGAGTAAATTTTGAGCAAACTTTCATTTTTGTGTGAACTGTTCCTTTAATGAACAACAATGTTTGAAAAGAATACAAAATAACTGACTGATATATATGGTATATTTCCCTCTTCTCTAGTTGTAACCACAAACAAGTATTCCGCTATCATCCACACAACACAACGTGCACGTAATTCTACCCTCGTCTCTCCTCATCTTCTTACATTCACTCCATCAAAGCTATCCTCCGAGCAGTTGAGGTGGGTACAAAGAGAACTTCAAACTTGAAAATCCAACAACAACACCAACAAAAAAAGCAATTTCGCAATTTGTTTTATTTATGTGACACATGCTTTCCAGCAGGGAACTTATCTGCAGGCGTCAGGAGGCCTGTGAATGGAGGAGCACCTAATCCCAAACAGAACGCCTGTGCTAATCTTAAATGGGATGGAAATCCTGGAGATCCTGAATAACTCAACACGGGCCACTCATGTAACTCTGGACGAAGCGGGAAACAATCATTTGACAAATGTGATAACACCAACAATAGCGATTTGGCAGCTGAAACTGCGAAATTTGCCTGTTGCAGAGTCGCAAAACTGAATCTAATTCTTAAGTTCCAATCCAATAAGCATGGATCTAATTAAATGTGGATTTATGATGCCACTTTAATTAGTCTATATTATATTTTGAACAATGCCATCTTTAATTTTGCAAACTGCCATCAGACTTGGATAGGTTTTTAGATTTTCCGTGATTATCTTATAATGAGTTCTGCATTGATGTCTTCATATGGCCTGATGACATTTCCTCTTTTGTTTAATGCCACTATGTGATGTCCATCCGACAATAATTTGTCTTAAAACCAAATCTATAAGCACTAAACCTACAGGGGAAGAATACCAAGTAGAAGGCAAAGTAGAGTAATCTTTTTGTACCTTTTTGCCACTTTATTTTTAGATAATTGTGTGCACACACACACACATATATATATATATATATATATATATATATATATATATATATATATATATAAACACATTTATAGATTTTTAAGATTTATTTATACAGATTTAAAGACTTTTATATTGAATTTAATAAATTTAAAAATAAAATAATAGAATTATTAATATAGATACACACTACTGTTCATAATTTTGGAAGAGAATATTACTTTTATTCAGAAAGAACACATTAAATTGAGCTTTTACATTGTTACCAAGAAAAAATATTTCAAATAACTGCTGTTCTTTTAACAGTAAATAACTGTGTGCTTTTAAACTTTTTATTCATCAGAGATACTTCAAAATCATGTTTTCCACAAAAACATATTAAGCAACACAATCTTTTTCAACTGTGATAAATGATACATAAAATCACATGAATATATTGCATTTTAAAACATTGAAAAACAAAAAAACAGTATTTCAACAATATTTCACAATATTACTGTTTTTTATTTATTTATTTTCTATCTATTTATTTATTTTTTAATCTAATACATGCAGCCTTGGTGGGCATAAGAGAATTCTTTCAGCAACATTTAAAAATCTTAACAAACCCAAACCTTTGAACATTGAAATTTTTCATTTATAACTCAAGCAGGATTCAAATGCATTACATCTCAACATGTGCAGTAACCACTAGGCCACAGTTCTAACAGCCAATTGTAGGTTTTTATTACTCACTTCTACAGTATACCAAATTCCTCTAGTTGAAAGTAATAAAATGCATTTGCACATTTGCCATCTTTTTTCCCACTTTCAAACCAATTTGATCTGTGCTTTCAGATTAACACATGAAGTTCAGAACAAGCAAGACAGGCTGATAGAGGATGTTTTACCTTTTACAGGATTAGTTCACCCCAAAATGAAAATCATTTACTCAGCATCATGTTGTTCCAGATCTATATGACTTTCTTTTCCATATGCCTGGAGAGAAACTTTCCAAAGAGAAAGCGCATTTCACAAAGTTGAACCGTAGCAAGACGGTCCATGACTCTGTCACATTCAGAGACTGCCTGAGGAACAAAGAAGAGGAGGAGTGAGGATATAAGGTGCAGTTTAAATGAGAGATCAAAAGCTGGCTCTCTGTCTGGCTGTGGTGACTGTGACAAAGACAAATCAGACTTGCGAAGAAGAATAGGGTCAGGAAGTTGTCATATGCTTCAGAAAGAAGTTTCAGAGAGTAAAATCATCTTTAAGGCCTTTCCTGAGCAAATGTTTCCAGGTTCAATACAAGCTAAACTCAAATGACGGCACAATAATAATAATTTAAAAATTTAAAATAATTCAAAATTGTCCCTTACTTAAAAGAAGACATTTACAATGTAATTTAATGGTGGAAGCATCCAGTGATTCTTTCTGCAAGTTACATCGTTACACCAGTAGGTGGCAACTGTCTTCATTTCAGAAAAACAACCATTATGTTTCAAAGTAAGAAAAAATTACAGCAATTACAACTAAAATTTCTCAAATGAGACAGACTCGATGTACTCAGCCGACAAATGTGACCTCCGGAGGGCATAGCCTTTGAAAAGAGACAGCTTTTAAGTGAATAATTGAATCATTTTTCTGATTCAACCAAAACACTGATTTATTCAGAATGAAACGAGTGACTCTTTTATATATTTAGGATCAGGAACACCTCTGAGTATTTTTGTTGGCTGAACAAAAACATATTTACCAAATAAAATGTAAGTTACCAGATATTTTAAGAGATAGTTCAACCAAAAATGAAAATTCTGTTATTAATTACTCAACCTCATCTTGTTCCAGATCCGTGAGACCTTCGTTCATTTTCAGAACACAAATTAGGATATTTTCGATGAAATCCGAGAGCTCTCTGACCCTGCATAGAAGTACCATGTTCAAGGCACAGAAAGGTAGTAAAGACATGGTTAAAACAGTCCATGTGACATCAGTGGTTCAACCGTAATTTTATGAAGCTACGAGAATACTTTTTGTGCACAATGAAAACAAAAATAACGGCTTTATTCATCAATTTCTTCTCTTGCGGGCCAGTCTTCTTGTAGCTTCATAAATTTAAGCTTGAACCATAAAAAGATGAATGTGAAAAAGAATATGAGACAAGCTGGATTTGAACTGAATAGACTAGAGCATGTGCTGCTAACCAGGTCACAACTACAACCTAAAAATGATCTGCCTGTTGATGATATACAGTATTTACTTCATTGCTTTTTCTCCTTTTAAACAAACTTTTTTTTTTTTTTTTTGTGCACTTGGTTGATGCCAAAAAAGGCATATGTTGCAGGTGGCATCGTCCAAATGTTTCTCTGTACCTCAGCCAATCTCAGTAAGATGAGCTGCTACATTGGACATTCTCCTTAAACAACATTCTTTCCTGATAAATCTGCAGGACTTCTGTTAAAGGTGTGATCATGTCTCAAAACTTCCCTGCCTCCAGGCAGAAAAGAGGGGGAAAAGCATAAGTGAGGCAGACACTGAGATAATCTAAAGAGCAGGTAATCACAGAGCTGCTTTGATCATTCCTCAAATGTTGTAGAATATGAGATGTAACTCACTGCGAGGACACTGTTCTGATGTAGAGACCTCAAGTGACTTTCAGCTTCTCTTTTTCTGATTTTAGTTTCGCAAGTTGGTGCCTTTCTTGAAAAGGGAGAGTGGTATAGATAGCCATCAATAGAGAAAAATACCTTTTGTAGATATAGCTATTGCATCTACAAGCAGGGTAGTAATAATAATTTTAATATTACCATGAACTGTATAGACCCAAAATATGCAAAAGTTCCTTCATCAGAACAGATCAGAAATTTTGCATTACATCACTTGTTCACCAATGGATTCTCTGCAGTCAATGGGTGCCATCAGAGTAAGAGCTCAAATATCTAATAAATTAATCACAATAATCCACAAGTAATCCACACAATCTCAGTGAAGTGAAAAGCTGTGTGTTTGTATATTTAAGTATAAAATATATATAAAATTTTATACTTAAATTTTTATTTGTAGTTCTGGATACCATTAAATTTGTGAAGTGAGGAGAGATAAAATACATATTTCTAGTTGTTATGTTCGCAAACTTCTCGATGATTTACCAGTATTTTACACTATTTCTGAATTTAATAATAAAATGTGACTTATACACCAAAGCAACGTCAGTTACGACTTATTATTAGGAAAATACAGTATATAAAAATGTAAATCAGGTAATGCCATAAACACACCCACAAGATCTGTGCTTTTTAAAAAGAATCACAATTACTTCATTGAATTCCAAGCATTTAGCACCTGGTTAATCTAGAAAGTAGGTTGGTTAGTGAATTAGATTTTTACATTGAAATATTGTTGCGTGGCTAGTGAATTAGATTTTTGCACTGAAATACTGTACGCAAAATTGGTTTAGTAAATTCGCCCTTCAATTGGTCAGAGATCAAAGTGACCTAGTTATTTCCACCCCAGTTATTATGTGTGTGTGAAAGAATGACCTTTCAGTATCACATGAGCTTGGACACGGTTTAAATGCCTCTCTACCCTCTGGGTCCCCTCCATTTGACTGTCTCTAAATGCACAACCAGCAGCAGAGGGCACCAGTGATCTTCTGAAGCACTGTCCACTGGCACAAACCAGCTGGCACTAACGCTGCAAATATCGTCTCCTGTTTGTGTGTGTGAGTGTGTGTGTGCATGGGTGTTTGTCTTTGTATAAATTTGATGTTTAGATTTCTGTGAGATTTGTTCTCGCAGCGTTTGCATAGATCATGTGCATGACAAATGCATGTGTAGCAGTATCTGCGTACACGTGTTTACATAAATGTATGTGGGTGTTTCTTCAACCTAGAGCACTTTTATGTCCCAAGGGTTGATTTTCCACCATTTTTCCACCACCACAAATTGTTCTGCTCTTGATAAAGTGTTTTTTGTTCTTCCGAAAATTCCCTGTGTACTTGTTTACCAAAGAAACAAAGAGCACCTTGAGGTCAAGAGACATAAAAAAAAATAAAAAATAAAAAATTAAGAAAAATCAAGATAAATACATTTGTCAATTGAGAATTTTTATTGTGCATCAAGCTGTAATTTAGTCAAATTATGCAAAAAGCATGAACATATTGTGTTTTTTTTTTTTTTTTTTGGAATGCTAGTTATAAAATTAGCCTTAAACAGACTAAGAGTTGGCCATTGTATTACATTTTTTTTTAAATGCCATTTCCATCACAGAATGCTATTAAACATATTACACAATTTGAGTTGGTGGAAATGGTAATGAGTTTTAGAAAAAATAAGAGAATTATCCTGTGATGCATGTATATGCACTGTTAGACATTGTTAGTGGACAAATGAAAAGAATAGTTCACCCAAAAATCAGAATTTGCTGAAAATTTAATCACCCTCAGGCCATCCAAGATGTAATTTAAATGATGTGCAGATGAGTTTGTTTCTTCAGATTTGGAGAAAATTACATCACTCACCAATGGATCCTCTGCAATGAATGGGGTGCCATCAGAGTTCAAACAAGTAATCATCATGACTCCAATCCATCAATTAACATCTTGTGAAGCAAAAAGCTGCGTAAAAAAGAAACCCATTATTAAGTCTTTTTTTTTTTTTTTTTTTTTACATCAAACCATTGCTTCAGGCTAAAATATGAGTCCTCCATCCATGATAGTACTTGATGAAAAAGTGAAAAAGTCACCTCGTCTGAATCAGGAGAGAAATATGCACAGATCAAGCATTGTTTCCAAGTTCAAAACAGTTCTAAACAAATATGTTGGAGGATTTTGATGTGAGAGGACAACGGAGGATGGACTTTTTTCACTGGAGGAAGCATTATTATGGATTATAGACTCATATTTTGGCCAAAAGTGATGGTTTAAAGTTAAAACACAATTTGTTCCTTACGAACACACAGCTTCTCACTTCACAAGATGTAAATTAATGGATTGAAGTCATGTGGATTACTTGTGGATTATTGTAATGTTTTTATCAGCTGTTTGGACTCATTCTTATGGCACCCATTCATTGCAGAGGATCCACTGGTGAGCAAATGATGCAATGCTAAATTTCTCCAAATCTGTTTCAATGAAGAAACAAACTCATTTTAATTTTGGATGGCCTGAGCAAGAGTAAATTTCCAGAATTTTAATTTTTGGGTGAACTATTTCTTTAAACTTGAGAGAGTGTGAAAGTGTGTTTATGAGAGGGCAAAGGGTCAAAGTGGCCATAGTTGAAGAAACACCCATTACACACCACATAAACAACCACAATTGCAGTAAAAGTTGTTATCTTGCTGTGCTCATCACATATTGTGAGCTGACCGGGGGTCTACTGCAAACCTCCTAGAGCTCCATTAGTCTGGCCACTAACCCTCTGGAAAATTCTGTATCTCTGCATCTCCCATTTCCCTCCTCCTTGGGGGTTTTCACTTCTTATCTCAGTGAAATACATTAAAAGGAAGATTAATGTGGGAGACCTTTTAGAAGACTCAAGAACTTGCAGGAGGGCGAGTCCTGGGAACCCTACCACAGGAGCAGCAGATGCTGAAAGCATAAAGCGACTGATCATAAATTCCTTGGTTTTCGTCTATGTGAGATCACAGGGTTGTAACTTGTAACCTTTTATAGGCTCCTGTGCTTTATGAATTATTCAGAATTGAGTGCTTTCCCCTTTATGAAAGAATTAACCGTGTCTAATACTGAATGTACATGGCTATAATGCAATAAACAAGACAAGACAATCCCCCCATAATAGACAAATAGTAATTTGCAAGGCTTTCACGCAAAGCATACTGGTGTTGCAAAAAGGAAGATAAACTCTCACCTTCACTTGACTTCTGAAGTTTATGTGACAATTTATTAACAATTAAGAGCCATGCATTATGAAATCTTATTGGCTGAGATCAAACATCTATAAAATACACAGAATATCCAGTGTTCCTACACTGCATTAAAATAATAATAATAATAATAATAATAATAAAAATAAAAATCATTTTCTGTCAGGACATTATCCAATAATTTCATGGACATTGCCCTTAACTCACCTACAACATAATGTAATGCAGTGAAAAAAATTAAAATACAGGTAAACACCTATATATATATATATATATATATATATATATATATATATATATATATATATATATATATATATATATATATATATATATATAAATACCATATGAAAAAATCATATAATTCATATATTAATATAGGACATTGCATCCTATTTGTACACACACACACACACACACATCCAAATATTTAATGAATGAATGAATGAATGAATGAATCCAGTTTTATTGCAAAAATCTGGCTGTGTAACCCAACTATCTTTTAAGCCTGAACAATGGGAAGTATGAAAAAATAACATTCAGTGCCATGTTCGAAATCACACATAGTAAACAAATTACAACATTACAAAAAAAAATAAATAAATAAATAAAAATCAGTGCAGCTGCATTAATACAATGAATGGTAAACAGATTAATAGCTCTGTCAAACAGGTATTGATTAGATGTTTGCTTCTCAATTGATTTTGGTCATAGCTCAGCCAGGGGAAAAAAATGTAAAAAATAACAAACACACCAGTCTTTTACCACCAGACCACTGAAAGAAACTTTCACCCTCTGTCTTTCTCTTTTCTCTATCCTGTTGCACAGTGGTAGAGTAATTGACCATCGGAAAACCTTGGCTCTCAGAGTCAGAGGATAATATATCAGTCAATAACCCTGAAGAAACCATTAAAGCTGGAGAATGTTAGCCAATCTCAGGGAAGAAAAACAAAGTTCAAGCCTCTGTAATCTTCTCTTTAAAATGATCAATACATCAAATTAAAGTTTGGGGTGTGTGAGGAGGCTAAATAAATCCTTGTAGCCACCTGCACCTTTAAAGCCTTCAAAACCCTGACGTTCGTTGACACACATGTGTTCGCAAACACATCCTCACATACAGTACATATAGCTCACCAGAAGTCCTGTTTTACAAGTATTGCAGAATTAGGTCTGTCACGTTCATAATTCATAACCGCACATTCCCAGCTTCATTAATATGATATCGGAGCAAACGTTGACAAATAGCTCACCCGATTTAACGCAGGTGTAGAAACAGGTGCCCTGTCTGGGACTGGCTTAGCTGACCACCAAACATTTCCCCTTCTGTTTCCACAAGGTGTCCCATCATAAATTACTCATGACATCATATCCTGCGCACATGAAGGCTGCATGAACGCAGAGTAGCTTTCCTTGTTAACACTGAAGCAAAGGAGTCTAAATTTTTCATTGGCCTTGAATTATTAAAAAAAAGCAGAGTAATTGAACGAATTCAAAGAACGCATCCGCTAAAGTGAGTCACATCTCACAACTTTTTATTTTTTATGTTTTTCTGTGGCAAAGCAGAGGTCGTAGGTCAGCGGAGGCGGTTGGTAGTGCATTGTGGGAGCTGTGGCGTGACCATGGTATGAATGTTTGAGGTTTAGCGGCTACAGCGTCTCGCCATAAAAATAATTATCTCATTATCTACTCCCCATCCAAGCATATCACCGTTACACACATGCAGACACACTTGTTTCAGTGATTTTGTGTGGGGTGTAATGGAGTTTTCTCATTAGGGGGAGTTGTGGGAGTATTTTTGGTGTATAATGATATGAAGACGAAGGTCATTTTTCCTCCAGCAGACTGAAACGTCAGACACCAGTATTCAGTCAGTCAGCTTTCTGATGAAATTAACTCCGCTCTTCACCCATCTTCTCCCTCTAAGCAGATTACGGCACTTCAGGGACATTATTTGGACTGTTTATCACTTCACACACCAATTGAAATGAAGTGGAATCTATGGCAGAGAGAATCTTTGAAGAAATCAAGATGTAGTTTGCATAATGTTATGAGGATGCCATCCTCAGGTGGACATTTGGATATATGGGCTACTATAAATACATTAATACAAATAATAAACTATAAAAAATAAAGTTGAGAAATATATATATATATATATATTTTTAAAAATGACCATTTTAAGTATATTAGTGGACATATATTAGGAGGGTTGAATTTTGATACATTTTAATTTGTGATATCTCTGGAGCAGAGAGTTGTGCAGGAAAGAACATTACTTCTGTACAAGTGGATCCACCACTGATGATAACCTCAGTGAACATACAGCAAAACATTAAAAAAAAAAAAAAAAAAAAAATCCAGCAGGCTTCGCCACTCATTAAATCAGATGCTAACAAAAAGAAAACTCCTGCTCAACAAATGCTATGCGTTAGATACATCCCTGACGCTAGTTATTTTTCCTCATTTTCACCAGAAGAAAGGCCTTCATGAAGCGTTGAGGACAAAATCGTCTATTGCAAAAAGTGGTGTGACATTTTGTAAATTTTGCATAGGCTTGAAACATAAACTCTTGCTGCAAGTACAGTATAAAGCCTTAAAATGATATACTACTAACCAATGCTAGAACAACATAAAAGAATAACTGAAATAAATAAATTAATATATAAATTATGTATTAAGTTTTACTTTAACAAAGACAGGTATGAAAATTACACTGGTAGGTTTTAAAACAACTGTACAGAATAATAAAAAAAAAGGCTTTGCGTCAACCTTATAAAATTAAAAGGATAGTTTTCCTAAAAATGAAGATTCTGTCATAATTTAGATATTTTGTAGATATATATGGATGATATTTTGAAGAGTGCTGGTAACCAAACAGCTGACTTACCACTGACTTACATAGTATGGAAAAAAAATACTATAGAAGTCAATAGCTACAGTCAACTGTTTAGTGCAGATATTCTTCAAAATATCTTCTTTTGTGTTCAACAGAAGAAAGAAACTCAAAGAAGTTTGGAACAACTTCAGGGGGAGTAAATGACGATGGAAGTTTCATTTTTGGGTGAACTATCCCTTTACAGTTCCTAAAAACACCTCTTTTATCTGTAATCCCTAAATAGTCAGTAATGGATTAAAGAAAAATGCAAAAGCTACTACATTTAAAACATTAGTTTTATTTATTTTCTATAGTGTGACAATAGCTACACCCCTGAATGGTGCACTTGAACACTCTCTCATTACTTCACATTTACAAGCAGTAAAATAAAATAAAATAAAATAAAATAAAATAAAATTGCAAAAAGGATGGTACTATGATAATACCAAATAATAATAAATAAAACTTTTTTTTATTTTTTTATGACTGGTATGGGGAGGATTCAGAGCAAAATAAACTTAGATTGCTTACTGCAGCTGCTGTTTTCAGCAGACATGAGGAGAGATCCATAATCACACATTTTTAAGACGCTGACAGCTTAATGGCATTTTAGACGGTATGGAAGACAGGGGGGCGTGAGTGTAGCAAAGCCTATGGTGTGTAGGCACACTTACATGTGTAAACAATAAATATCTGGGGCCCTACATAAAGCACTTCCTGAGGTGGCAATATTTTACAATCCAGCAGAAAAAAACTTAGCACAGATATCTATAAATCACTTCTAGCGTGAGCTATTCTGGTTCAAACGAGTACCGTGAAGCCAGCAAAAGCCTCGTCGTGAATGAATGATGGAAATAATGATCTATATCTGACCAAAAATGATCATTCAGTGATCCGGACTTTACTTTGTAGCTCTGAACATGACAGGATCCTTATTGGTTCTGAAGTTGTTATTCAGCCACTGTAGCTCAACCATGGTTGCATATTCTCTCTCTCTCTTTCACTGCTCAGTGCACTGCGGGGTGTTTGTATGGTCTTGAAGATTAGAGGTGACAGCAGTTCCCATGTGGCCTCTCTGGGAACGCTGTCAGACAGCCGCCCTGTACACACATGCAAAACTACACACACACACACACACACACACACACAGTAAAATGGACTATAACATCATTTCAACTGTTGCTTTTTAGTGTTTGATCAAAAACACTGACATTTGACACAGTCTTACAGCCTTTTAAACCCCCTTCTCCATGTCAACACACATACAGTGTGTTTTACTAATTCAGCTCCATGCTGTTTAATGGTCTTTTCCACAGTGGGTTGTACTTTCATGCCATTTGTATGGTAGTTTTTTTCCCTCCATCTGTCACTGGCACAATCTGATGTCTGATCTGACAGTGGATTGAGAGTTTAGTATGATTGAAAACTCTATTCTCCAACAGAAAGTGTCCTACTGTAAATCACAGGGATAAACTCATGGCATTCATAGGTGATCCAGCAATTCATTTCTGTTCACATGTATGAACTTATGTTTGTTTGATTTCCAGCGTTATTTTAGTATTTAAGCTTTTCTTAATATTCTGAATTTGCTTCTATTTTTATATTTTCGGTTCGCTTTGATGACCTTTTTTATGGCTTTGTATTAGTGGTTAAGGCTGGTAACTGGAAGGTCTCAACGAGAAGCAAGCCATGTGTCAACGTCATTGTGCCTTTGAGCAATGCACTTAACCCAGGTTGCTTCAGGGGAAATTTCCCTTTAAAGCTTATGTTGCTGTTCTGTGGCAACACTGGCTGTATTTTCTAGCTAATGTCTAATTTTCAGATTTTTCACTTAATTATTTTTATTTATTTACTTACTTACATTATCAGTCACCGGTCTGAAAAAGCAGCTTCTTTAATTAAATATGTAAAATAACCTACCCTGGTACATTCATCAGAAGTAAACAAACAAATGGATGCAATTTTAGTGAAACAGTGCCGGATGTCATCAAATTGCATGTTGATGAGTGTGCAATTATGATAAACAAATAAAAATCGGATTAATTCTGACCTGTCTATGCTTATATTGTGACACTGCAAAAAAAACAAAAAAAAAAACAGCTCTGCCCAAATCAGAAATGGATTTGTCATTCAAATTTTCTGGGTGTCTGCAGAAAAGACCTGAGAAAATTGCATGAAGTTTTAAAATAAATAAATAAATAAAACATAGAATAAGTTAACATTATAAATTTCTAAAAGTGCCCCTATTATGGGTTATGAAAGGTTCATATTTTGGTTTTGGGAGTCCCCAACAACAGGTTGACATGCATGCAAGGTCAAAAAAACACTTTCATTTTCTTATAATATGCATTTGTTTTTACCTTATTTGCTCAACTTCTCCAAAACAATTCATTTTTCCAAACCCCTCCTCTGCGTGACGCTAATCGGTGGTGATTGGTCGATTTTATTTAAAGGTGCAGTAGGAGATCTTGGAAAATGCAAACTTTAGCCTGATAGCACTGAAAGTGAACGTCCCACCCTCCCTGCAATCGCCGTTCAAAGCCACGCCCCCCGAATGCACATACGCTCACAGACCAGAATAGCCTATCAGAGACAACATTACTACAATAGGCTACATCAACTGTTCTCCCCGCTCTGCACAATTCATATGTACTGTATCTCTTATCACGTGCAATGTTTGGCCTATTCGACAGTAAGTGCCCTGCGAAGTGGACATCACCGGATATTCCGCCATGATTCCAGTTTGAAGCGAGTGTATATGTTCCATACAAAGGGCATTAAAGTGTGCGAGACGGAAATTTAAATAGTATTTATTTACAGAGGTATAATTATGTCACACTTCTCTAGTAAGATTCGTGTGTGGTGAAGACGCTACGCAGCACAAATCCGTGAATGAATGTTCCGAAGTGAAGTAAACTTTAACGGATTTCCCCTGCTCATGGAGTAGGGAGCAAAAAACACTGTGTAGGGAGCATGTCAATCGGAGCACAGTTCATGCACGTAGCTCTTCTAACGAGCTGGTTATCTGAGGTGTGTTAACTAAGCGAGACATGCAAAATATGGAGAGAGGGGGGGCACGAGGACTGGAATTGGGAACCACTGGGCTACATCATGTGTCATTCACCGGTGAGAAAACTTTATAGTACAGTTAGTAAAAGTACTACAATACCAGGAAGGAAAATCAGGTTGCTGATGTTTGTCTGCCATTCTCGCTCTGTCTGCACAGCGTGCGTGAACTTTACACATGGCGCACTTTCAGATTTCAAACTTTGCAGTATGTTTTCATTTACTTAGAACTATGTTACACACATTAAAGGTAATTTTCAAAAATCCATAATAGGGGCACTTTAATTAATGAAGTTATCATTTACCAAATTTGACAATTTTCAATTCCTCCTTTTAATCCCAATGATTGTCTCTCTTTAAGGTGGGTAGAAAAGAGGTTCTGCGTTAACAGAAAGTACAGTACATATTTTACATATAATATTAACCTACATTTATATATCACACATGTCACATGTGAAGGAAAAAAGCATCAGATTTGGACTGTGTCATAAACGTAGCCAAAGACTATTGTATTGTGAATTGTATTTTAAATACTGCAGCAAAGTCCCACGTCCCTCTCCTTTTCCAGAAGCTATTCTCCAGTTGGGCCGGAAGGTCCACTCATTCAAACGCCACATGTTGTTTTATGTGGTATATGACAGTTGTCGGGGGAGTGCTGTGTGCTGGATTTAGAATATATCTCATACCCAGGGTTGTGGATAATAGCTTACAAGGGAGGCGTATGATTGGTAACGGGCGTTAATGAATTCCTGTGTAACATCTGCCGAGATGCACTCCACATGCTGGCTATTAAAGGGAGGTGATGGAAAGCATATCTTTCTGCAGACATTAATTGCTGCCTCCGCCAGATGCCAATTCTCCCTCCCAGTAGGTAGTGGTTTGATAGACAGAGCGGACTGCTCGTCTGACATATAAAGAAAAGGACTGAAAGATGATGCAAGCACCCGACCCTGTCTCTTTTGGCCTTCGTCACGTGAACTAGATTTTTTCAGAAACTCCGTATGTTCGGAAAAGGCTCCGCCCCTCGATTCAGTTTCCCGGGATTCCCTGGTGTTCTGTAATTAGTCTGTTTAACATTGTTTGTCTAAACAAAGTGCTACATTGATAATTTTCACAGCGTTGCGCTGGTGTTTGTTTGAACCTGACAGGAGAGGAGAATGGCAGGCTCGTGTAAAGCCGCTGTGGGGGCGTTTATGAGTCATGCTGCTGGTGAAACTGCAAAACAGTGATGGGCAAAACTCATTAGTGACCTTGAATACAGCAGAGTCTGAATCACGGCCATGACAGAACATCCTTGCTCCTTTCACTTATTGATTGTGTCCCAGCTGCCCTTGATAGGGTTCTCAAGTCCTTGGACTTAATTCCTTTCGCTCTCATTCTGAATGAGTCTTGAAGAAAAACTTCTCCTGGTTGCATCGTGGACTGAATTATCGACTTAACCTGCTGGAACAATGATATGAATTAGTCTGCTGTACCATTCACTTAGAGAATCAAACCACATGCACTTAGCATGTGTTTTACAGCTTTACCAAGCATTTTGAGCCATTTCTACATTAGCTAATGCACAAACTACAGGCATATTATGATGAAGAGCCTATGCATTACTGCTTCTAGATTTTGACATAAGAGTCTATCACAGGGTGCAAATTAAAAGAGGGTTTGAGGGGGAGGGGGTCTGGCACCCTCATTTAACGCTTGAACCCTTCCAAAGGAGTCAAAACACAAGAATGTGTTTTAATTCTGCTTATACTGTATATCAGGGATGTTCAACTGTGCTTTAATCATTGAACTGAATTGAATTTAAAAATTTAAATATCTTATTTATACACTACCATTCCAAAAAAAAAAAAAAAAGTTTATCCTTTTGAAACTATCTTATGCTCACTATGAGGTTGCATACATATGTTCAAAAATGCTAAATAAAACAGCAATATTGTGAAATATTATTACAATTTAAAGTAACTGTTTTCTATTTTATTATATTTTACGATGTAATTTATTCCTCTAATGGCAAAGCTGAATTTTTAGTAGCCATTTCTCTAGTCGTCAGTGTCACAAGATCCTTCAGAAATCATTCTAATATGCTGACTTGGTGCCGAATTATTGTTAATTATTTTTGATGCTCAAATATTAACAGTGTTTTTTTATTATTATCAACACTTTTTTAAATAATGTAATAATGTAAACATTTTTACTGTCACTTTTTATCAATTAAAATATTATAGTTAAAATATTAATTTCTTAAAAAAAAATCTTACTGACCTCTGAATTTTGAACAATTATGTAAACACACACACACACACACACACACACACACACACACACATGCAGCCTGCTGTATTATTGTTAAAATTAAACTGATTTTAACAATGACAATGTTCTTGAGAACATACATTTTCAATTTATATTAAAAAGCTTCAAATTTTGTAATGAAAAGCTTGTGTTAAAAAACTGTTAAAAATGGATTTGGCTAACTGTGCTATAGGGACAACTTGGTTTGCACAAGACAAACCAAAACAAGCTATGCCCCAAAATTACTCGAAATTTCTTCGAAACCTTGAAATTCTTTGTATAATTCATGCACTGCTTTCAACACTTGTTGGAATGCCACGTTTCTGCCTCCCTGAGATCTCCTGGCATCCCCAGCATGTCATTGCTTTGACAACTACCATTCTGCAGCCAATTTACACACCTGCTGCGTGAATGACAGTAAATCAATACAGGCAGTGTCACATTTTGGCTGCAAGCTTACTGTCCAGTCATGAAACATGGGCATGTGTGAAAATCCCCAAGCATGCTGTGAATTTGGATGGATTTCGGTTCTACAGTTGGTGATTTCAACGTGTGTGCGTTATGTGTGTTACGCAGTTTAAATAAGTGTGAGGTTAAGACCAGCGCAAGAGAGAAAGGCATTATCTGTTGTCACAAATTATTAAGAGCTCACAGATATAACAAGCTCAAAGAATTAACTGGCTTTGCTGATTTGTGTTTGCAAAACAAGATAAGAATGTTGATATTTAAAGAGCCATATTAAATATTAATCATTCATAATGTTACTGATGTATTATTACTTCTTTGCCGGCTGTTAACTGTTAATGCTTCCTTAAACTTTAAAGGGATCACATTACATAAAAAAATCTAATCTTTTTATTTTATTATTTATTTTTTTTTTTAAATAAAAGTGTTCTTTGTACTATGTATAAATTAAATTGAATTCACACTCACTCAAATGTTTAATTTTAAAAGGGTCAAAAAGAGTGCAAAAATATCAATAAATTCAAGAAAAACTACTTCTTTTGGTACAAAAAAGACAGAGAGAGAGAGAAGTCGTCTAGTAAAAATGGAAATTTGCTGATAATTTACTCACCCTGAGTCCATATTTGGAGAAATTTATCATTACACACTGTTAGACATTTCTGTAATTTCTACAGTTATTTACTGTATATCACCCAGTATAATACTGCAAATTCCCTTTACAGTAAATAACTGTAATACCCTTTGCATCATGTGAATTTTCTGTGACGTCAAAGCCCACATACAGAGACTTACTTTATATTTTAAAATTGCTGTATACTACTGTATTTCCCGTAAAGGCCTCTTTGGCACCATTTTATTGAGGTTGTTTTATTTTCCTCATATCTTACATTTGGATTGACACGATTTGCACAACACCGTTTCTACAACGCCGCAACAGCTTGGGACTGACTACACTGGACCATAGACTGCAGCACTGGACGTGTTACATCGCTTGTAATGACTGGAAAATCCGTTTGTCCTTCATGTCAGAAACAGCGCGAGCGCTTGGAGTACATCTATACGTCAGAAATATACCGGGGCATCACTTTACTGTCCGCATCCACTGTAGATAGTATAATAGGTTCTATATGGTCTTTTCGAGTCGCGCCGCACCGCGCCACTCGTGTCCGAGGAAGACACGGAAGCAGCGGGGCAGCGCCGCAGGTTTTGCCCAGGAATGAAACCGCGAGAGTGGAAGAGCTCCGGAGAACATCTACGCTGTGTGTCGATGCACCTTACGAGAGAATAAGACCAGCAAGCAAGGTAAAAATATATGTAAGCTTGTCTGTGTGTTTGTGTCATTTTTGCACACCCGTCAACATGACGGCAACAAACTTTACTATGGTAAACTGCGTTGTCGTTACAAACTACTTTTATCAGCTTATTGAATTAAGTTACCGAATTAAAATTATTTTTAACGTGCAACGCTTATCTTATATTAACATTTAGTTAATTAATGTGAAATTTTGTTAAAGTGTGAGTAGTTAATGTTGGCTGGTAGCCTATTGAGAAAATAAAATTGTATTTTAGCTAGCTTAAACAAGTTTTATGGCTAGCTGCCTTTCTAGTTCTAGAATTAGTTTTAGTTTTTAATAGAATTTAAGATTTACTGCAGTTTTTTGTATTTGTGTTTTAAAGGCAACTGCAATGAAGCATCAAGAAAGACATAAGCATGCCAGTCACCCTGAGACTGATAATTCATGGTAAGAGAACAACTGGTTTTGAGAGATTTGTGTATTCTGTATGGGGGTTGCTTTTTAAAAGTGTGTCATTTCTACTTATTGTTTTTCAGAGAAGACATTTCTGTCACTAACAAAGTGGATGGCGAGCAAAGGTGGTGACCACGTTTTGGAGCAGCACCTGGGTTTTGTAGATGGCTATATATTTTTGTGAGGATAAATCCAGAGGATACAACATAATGCACTGCAAAACGTCCTAAGACAGGAGAAATGGTGAAGATGCACTGTTCCAGCATTGGAAGACTGTATTTTTAAGTGTTATACATACAATGTTTTAAATAAAGAATTTGATATTTTGTAATTATTGTGTTTGTTTTAATTGAATGCCAGTAGTACCTATGTAGAGTAAAAATAAAATTAATTCTATAAAAAAATGATAAAATCTAATGAAATCTATATTAAAATGAATGAATTACAGTAGCATACTGATGAATTTGATTATTTTTACAGTAATTTACTGTAAAAGAGTACAGTTTGCAACTGTAAATCAAATACAGTTTGCTACTGTAAATCTTATTTACAGTAACTTACTGGGAACAGTGTTGCCAGTAAGTTACTGTAAAAACCCTTTGAAATGTCTAATAGTGCATCACTTGCTCAACAATGGATCCTTTGCAGTTAATGGGTGCCATTATAAGTGAATTATTGTTATCAGCTGTGTGACCTCTCATTCTGACGGCACCCTTTTACTGCAGAGGATCCACTGGTGAGCAAGTGATGTTTCAATGAAAAAACAAACTCATTTACATCTTGGATGGTGTGATAAATTCTTACTGCATTATGTGCCATTAATGTGTTTTTTCATCGTGATGGAGTGATCTTAGAGCAAACACTCCAACTTTAAAAAACAAAACGCTCCTCGCTTCAGGCAAAATCATGCAGCTCTGTCTAATTCTGCCTCTACCCACAAGCTCTCCTCCAGTGTAATCTCCCGAGCACCATAAGAGTGCAATCTGTGATGACCACGCGCTGCTCCGGCCCCCTCATGCGGCACTAACACACATAGGAGAGGCCATAAATGCTCCTCCATTCCACTCTCAGAGCGCCAGCACAGACGTCAAGGGACAATATGATTAACCCCCCATGCCACGGTTCACCAATGCCCGCCGGGCACAGCTGAGAGTCCTGCTAAAGAAGGGACATCCCTGGAGAAAAACTCAGAAACCTCCATCACTGTCCCCAGTGCACACATGCCCACACAGTATATAGGATCACCCACCAGTCACTACACATTATGCAGTGGTCAGCATAATGCTATCCAGAGATAAAGCGTTGTTAGTTTGGCCAGGTCTAAACTGACCAATCAAACTGTGACAAATCCTGTCAGTAGGAACGGTCCAATTTAAGATTTAGCTTGCATCACCGTCACTTGTGTTCTGATATGATTACATCACATAATTGAAAAAGAAAGAAAGAAAAAAAAAAAAAAACACCCCAGGCACTTCAACTAAGCTGTAAAAATGGTAATTTAGAATCATGGTACTGACGTCAACCATTTGCATATTCTGGGAACCATAGAGATAATCTGTTGATACATCCCTTCAAGCAAGATGTAAAAGCATTATGGAAGGAAAAAAAAAAAGAAAAGAAAGAATTTACACTATGTTTATTTACTTTATTTATTCACTGAAATATGTATATGCATCAAAATCTTTCTGAGAGATCATACAACACCAAAGACGTAGTAATGGCTTCTGAAAAATCAGCTTCACCATCACAGGAAGTAATTATATTTAAAATATGTTAAACCAGAAAATAGTTATTTTAAATTGTAATAATATTTCAAAATATTTGTAAAACATTCTCAATATCACAGTTTTTACATTGTATTTTTGATAAAAAAAAAAAATAAAAAAAATTACATTAAAAAAGGAAATTATATATATATATATATATATATATATAATTCTAAAAGGGTCAAAATAAGTATGAAAATATGAATAAAGTCAAGAAAAATTAAATAATTACTAGTTTTGGTACAAAAAAAGAAAGAAAGAAAGAAAGACAGAAAGAAAGAAAGAAAAAAGATTAAATCTATTAAATGAATATTTCACCAAAAAATGAACATTTGCTGAAGATTTACTCACAAAAAATTCAATAACTACTTGCTTTGGTACAAAAAAAAGAAAGAAAGAAAGAAAGAAAGAAAGAAAGAAAGAAAGAAAGAAAGAAAGAAAGAAAGAAAAGAGAGATAGATGAAATCTACAGTATGAAATGAATATTTCACCCAAAAATGAAAATCTGCTGAAAATTTACTCACCCTGAGGCCAGATTTGGAGAAATTTAGCATTACATCACTTGCTCACCAATGGATCCTCTGCACTGAATGGGTGTCGTCAGAATTAGATTATTGTGATGTTTTTATCAGCTGTTTGGACTGATAAAAACAAAATCCACTGTCCAGAAAATCCACTTGGCTTTCAAATGCCACATGATCAAGTTCAGTCCAATTGCATCTTGTTTATGACCACACCATTAATGAGCCACGGTTCCAACAGCCACAGACAAATTGTGATCGCAGACAGCAGCGGCTTCCAAGAAGAGCTGAAGCTCATTTGCTAAACCTGCTGACATGCTGTCTGAGGGAACCTGTGAGGTGATCTCATTACTTGCTTATCATACCTGAGTCACATACTATATAGACAGCAACAGCTCAGACCGCATCTGCAGAGTAGTAATAGATTAGAGGCATATCAGGTGTGGATCCTGTAGACAAGTGGCCCCAGCGTGTGCTCTCCACTCACATCTTTAATTTCACTCACAGCGGGACATTAATGCACTGGCTACAGAGCAAAACAAAGATCCAGTCTAAAATAAATAGTTCTGGAAATCTAGTATTTCTATATAATTTATTGTTTGGCAGAAGAGTATCTTCCGTCAAATATTGTATATGTATGTGAGAGGTATTTATTGGCTTATAGGAAAATGTGTTAGGTTATATTAAGAGAACTGCAGTGCTTGTTTTTGTCTAATCCAATGAGGTAAGAAGAACTTTGTGACAGGTCCCTTTCAGAGAAACACCTCCTGCAGAGATCAGCTCAATAACAACCGCCAAACTATTGAAGTACTGGACAGACTAAACCAGAGGACACACACATCAAATAATACAAAAAGAGAAAATATCAGACACATATGGTCTCTAAAAAGGATGTGGATATGTTAAAGGGATAGTTGACCCAAAAATGAAAATTCTGTCATCCTCTACTCACCCTCAAGCTGTTCTAAAGAAGATATTTTGAAGAATGTTGGTACCCAAACAGTTGATGGTCTCCATTGACTTCCATAGTATTTTTATTTTTCCAAACTATGGAAGTCAAAGGGGACCATCAACTGTTCGGTTATCCACATTCTTCAAAATATCTTCTTTTGTGTTCAGCAGAAGAAAGAAACTCATACAGGCTTGGAACAACTTGAGGGTGAGTAAATGATGACATAATTTTCATTGTTGGGTGAAGTATCCCTTTAAAGGATTAGTTCACTTCCAGAATAAAAAAAAATCTTGATAATTTACTCACTCCTGTGTCATCCAAGATGTTTATGTCTTTCTTTCTTCAGTCGAAAAGAAATTAAGGTTTTTGAGGAAAACATTCCAGGATTTTTCTCAATATTGTGAACTTCAGTGGTGGCCAATGGGTTAAAGGTCCAAATTGCAGTTTCAGTGCAGCTTCAAAGGTCTCTACACAATCACAGCCTAGGAATAAGAGCCTTATCTAGCAAAACAATTGGCCATTTTCTGAAAAAACAAAAAACAAACAAACAAAAAAAACAAACAAACAAACAAAACCTTTTTAACAAAAATTCTCATCTTGCACAAGCTCTGTGATGTGCATGCACAACTTCATGCATTATGCAATCACGTTGGAAAGGTCACACACAGTTAGTCCTTCGTCTGTGTACTTCGATTCAAAAAGGTAGGGTAGGGTGAAGAACTCCATCTCATTTTCTCCTCCAACTTCAAAATCGTCCGACATCGTTGTTTTACCTTAAAGGGTTTTTGACTTTCTTTGTGCATTCACTTTGTAAACACTGGGTCGTTACTTCCGCCTACATCACACGTGCATGATTATGTAATGCATGAGGTCAAACTAGTGCAAGACAAGCATTTGTGGTTATTTATTTTTTTTTAGAAAATGACCGATTGTTTTGCTAGATAAGACCCTTATTCCTTGGCTGGGATCATGTAAAGCCCTTTAAATCTGCATTTTGCAATTTGGACCTTTAACCCGTTGGTTCCCATTGAAGTCCACTATACGGAGAAAAATCCTGGAATGTTTTCCTCAAAAACCTTAATTTCTTTTCAACTGAAGAAAGAAAGACATGAACATCTTGGATGACATGGGGGTGAGTCAATTTTCAGGAAATTTTTATTCTGGAAGTGAACTAATCGGTTAAGAGTTTTTTTTTTGTTTTTTTTTGTGAATAGAAGTACTATATTGTATTAAAGTGGTCATTATTTTTTGTTATTTATTTTTTATTTGATTTTGAGGTCCAGTTAACACAACCCTGCTTCTAAAAAAAATGAATAAATAAAATGCAGATTTGCACAAAAAAAAAAGGCTTAATATTACCTAATTTCATGGTGCTGAGTTAATAAATAACATTAAAAACTTTCCACCACATTCTATATATGCATGCACCTATCAAAATAACAAAATCAGACAAATGTCAGACAAAAGTTTCATTAAAATCCTCAAAGGAGTGAAAAAGGTGGAAATCAGAATTAGGCATCAAATTATTTTTTAAGAATTATTATAAAAATCGACCTGTCTCAGGGGAAGAAAAAAAATGTCTTTGTGTCAGTTTTATTAAGTGATAGTACAAGACTTCTTCACGTTACGAATGGTTTTTGAAAGCAAAAATGCTACAAAATGCAAATTATATTTTGTGAGAAAGTTATGTGCTAAAGCAAGATTTTGTTTTTGGAATCAACACCCCAAAATTTGTTTTGGATTTCATTCAACAAATATGACACAGGGCATCTTCTACACTGCCCTTTTACCAAATAATGAGCAGGTTGCATTACTTGAATAACAGACAAGCAAAAAACAAAACAAAAACCCTTGATCCAAAGACCTGAACCAACAACACTCTAGCAATGTTCTAGCAACCACCCAGAGCACCAACGAATTAAATACACCCCAATCCCACTTTCGTATGGAAAAGCACCACTCTTCTCATAATTCTCTATAGATTATGCTATCACTAATGTAAAAAAAAAAAGAAAAAAAAAGTAATATTACAAATCATTTATAATTCCAAATTCTGCATTGTACATTCAGTCTCATGTTAGCGAGGCTGACATGCAAACTTCCCACCAGCCCCTCCTAGAGCATTTGGCTTCACTAATACTGTCATTTGTCCTTCATCCCGCCGACCGTCAACTGCAGAGTAATTACATTTTAAACGATTCTGCACACAACTGCTGAGGCATTACGTTTTTAATTCGCACAAATCACACAGAGAACAAAAATCTAATGGGAGAAGGGGGATAAGAAACGTTCATTCAGTGTTCCATTCGCTGATAAATGCACACAAGTTATCCGCGCCTCTGGTGTCCATTTATAACATTTCGAATATTTATTTATTTTGGCAACTCTGCATAATCATTTTGGCTATAGGTAATATCAGAAAAAGTCAGAGTTCCGCCGTATGCATTATTCATAAAGGAATGCAGAGGGAACAGGATTTACAAGATATCTACCAGATATTTACAAGATTTACTGAAATTTACCAGAGTCATCTCTCTCTTTATCATGCACAAAAGCCTCTCGGACAAGGAGAAAAAAGGCCACTAGATAGAACTGAATGTGTGTAATGAGCAAAATTATGGGAGGATGAAGTAATGGAGATTAATAACTCGCTATAGCCTATTCATTTGCCTCTGAAGCCAAGTCATGCACCTTGTACTTAAAAATAACCTTCCGCCGTCTGCCTCTTGGGCCAGATTTACTTGCTGGGACTTAAACTTAGTCGACTAGCAACCCATTTATAGCCTCACACGTAAAGCAATTATTCTAATACCATTTAACCAGGATATAATTGTATAGGACCCTAAGAAGAGGAATAGGCCAATCATTCTGAAGTGACGTTTTCCGCTGTGAATTATTTCCTCATTTTTTATCCTGCACTCTTGACCACTGTGTCTCACTCACACGGGCTCATTTGGAGGGTAAGGTGCAGAGCTGTAGATCAGAGATAAATGACTTCATTAAAGCCTGGCTCACACTGCGCCGGAATGATTCCCGTATCCCCATCGTGCCACGAGAGATTATGAACTTCATAAATCAATATGTTTCCATAATAGGATAACGCTCGCCCGTTCGCCACCTAAAAGATGGGTTGACAGGGGTTCAGATGTGAAACGGACGTCGCAAGAGGTCTTTGAACATATGCGTTAAAGGGGACATCCGGATGCAAAATTCACTTTTAAATGGTGTTTGCATATAAATGTGTCCACCCTACAATGATAAAAATCCATTCACTCTTTTTTTTAATCCCCAAAAAACCTAAACAGTCTAAATTCTCAAGCCGTTTTGATTTTCTGAGCAGTATGACGTGATACTGCTCAGGCCCCTCCCATGACCGCTGATGGACTGTCCCGTATTAGCATATTTCCACCCTCAGCCAGTTATACACTGTCCGCCATTTTCTCCGCGCTAAAGCAGCTGAAGCGACATGTCTCGTAAGCAATGTTTGTAAGATGTTTTGTAGTTGGATGTAAAAGTGAACATAAGAGTCTTAATTTTCATTTTCAGCGGTTCGAGGACACAGTGGATTCATTTTGATTTTGATGGTAATGCACACACAAAATAGAGGAGGGGGTTGGGTGAGCAGTAGCTCATTAGCATTTAAAGAGGCATGCACCGAAACAGGTCGCTGTGAACAGAGCTGTTTTTGACAAGGTAAAAAGGGTGTCATTTTACATGACCATTAAGAAATTTCAACCAAAGTATTTTGCAGACATTTCATGAAGACCCTAAAGCAGGGGTGTCAAATTCATTTTCACTGAGGGCCACTTCAACATTATGGCTGCCATCAAAGGGCCGGTTGTAATTGTAAGACTGTACAAACTTTACCACTCCTTAACATATTGTTAAATAACTGTCTCTTTATTTTATTATAGCTACTTATTTAAGTTAAAAAATATTGTATATGCACACTATTTTATTGCAACAGTTTGGACAGGACCCTTTTCTATTCTAACATGACAATGCCTATGTGTATAAGGCAAGGTTCAAAAAGAAATGATTGATTTAGTCAGTGTGGAAGAACTTCACTGGTCTGCAGAAAGCCAAGTCCTAATCCAAGCTGAACACCTCTGGTGTGACTTTAAATGCAGACCTTGAGCCAAAAACTCTTTACCAAACACCACTGACTTATACATACACTATATGGACAAACGTATTGGGACACCTCCTTCTTTAGAACAGAAAAAGGCACTTCAAAAACTGTGGCAACAAAGATGGAAACATAATTCATGTATTTAAAAATTGTATTTCCATCTTTGGAAGTGCCTTTTTCTGTTCTAAAGAAGGGGGTGTCCCAATACGTTTGTCCATATAGTGTATGTACAAGTCATTGGTGTTTGGTGATGAGTTTTTGGCTCAAGGTCTGCATTTAAAGTCACACCAGAGGTGTTCAGCTTGGATTAGGACTTGGCTTTCTGCAGACCAGTGAAGTTCTTCCACACTGACTAAATCAATCATTTCTTTTTGAACCTTGCCTTATACACAGAGGCATTGTCATGTTAGAATAGAAAAGGGCCCTGTCCAAACTGTTTGCTTTAAAATTAGAAGCACACAATTCCCTAGAATATCATTATATGCTTAAACATTAAGATTTGTACTCATGGAAATTACTAAAGTAGTCAAACCTGTTCATTAGAAGGGGGTGACCCAATACTTTTGGCAATATAGTGTATTTGCATAGATGTAAAGATATATGTTATTACTCTGTGTTATTTTAACATTAATCCTTTTTTTCAGGTCAAGAAATCCACATGGTACCACAAATAATTGTGCGCTGCTAAAAATGTGTGACAGATATGGCATTTAAAAAAACAAATGAGCCCGGTTTCATGAAAATCCGTATCAATAGCACGATTTTCTGTTTCTATTTGGCGTGCGATTTATACACAAAAATTGACTTTGGCGTACATATGATACGCAATCAATGCTTAAAGTAGAAAAAAGAAGTGGCCATATTCAACCCCACTCCCCCACCCAAAAATAAATAAATAAATACAAACTAAATTACTAAAAAAGTACTTTTTAATTTTCATAATTTGCAATGAATATATATAGTGCCACAATAAATAAATAAAAATAATTAATTAATAATAGTTTGCAATTCAATTAACATTTATTTGTATACGCTTTTCATGATACACTGTTGCAAAGCAGCTTCACAGAAAATGAACATTTCTATATTACATTTAGTAGTTTGCAGCACAAGTCAATCTGCGATACCAAACAGGAACACAGGGGGACGCCAAAAGGCCACTAAACGAGCTACCTTGACCTGACTGTTCCAGAATTACTAAACCACTGACTACTGCGTATTCTAAAACACCTTCAGCCACCATCCAGTATAAACCACTCCTGCTTTTAAGCCAAATAGCTTGCTGATTTTTATTTATTTATTTTTTTACTGACATCTGTAAGTGAGTAGCCTACTGTTATCTCCACCATCTCTGATAAAATCGGCTGTTTTCTCTACATTAGAGCGGTTTTGAACTAACTGTTTGAATGCACTCACTTTCTGGATCCTTAGACATTCCAGGAGTTTACCAGCTGATCTGATTCCAAAAAAAAAAAAAAATGCTTCTTTTTGTTTTCATAATGTATTGTTTTCGTTCAAATTTACTGATTCAAATGAGTAATTATTTTACTACTCTGTGCTTGGGTGACCACCTGGCTATAGATCTGTTTCAGGACAGTAGATGTGATTTTACCGGACAATGCGGGACACATGCGAGATAGATAGATACATTTATACGGTTATGCTATGTAAATACTGATTTACATTTGTTGGCCTATGCACCAATTTATGTTTCTGCCGGTGGATGCCCACACTCCAGGTTGCGATTTATGGCAACATTAAACTCAGAAGAGAAGATAATTTTTTGAGCGCACACATGTAATGTCTGACCGATAAAGAGCGCGTCCGTTTTCTGTGAGAGTGAATGAATGAGAATCCACCTGCGAGCGGAGAGATTTGCGCTCTTACAGGCTATAATGCGCTCTGGACATTTGTCATTAAAATAACTCCATAGAAAAAGGAGAAGAAACTCGTGTCTGAAAGCTTCCATCGATTTTTTTAATTCGTTTAATGAATGGAGAATATCGTGTTTTTTCCTTGATGAGATCCGCTTTATTCCTTTCTGTCATCATCAACAGAAAAACCCCACACCCCTAATCCTAACCACTGCGTATCATATGCACACCAAAGTCAATTTCTGCATATACATAGAGCGCCAAATAGAAACAGAAACTTGTGGTATTGATACGAACTTTCATAATTTATGATATAAAGCTGCATAGATTTTTTGTTATTTTAAGACAATCAAATGCTCTCGTGGGCCACATAAAATGATAGGCCCGCGGGCCTTGAGTTTGACACATGTGCTGTAGATGATGTAAGAAATCTAAAAGTGGTTCTTTTTTAAATATATATTTTTTATTTTTAGATCTGATGTATTTTGGTTACTCAAATTAAAACATTCAGTAGACCATTTGTCTTTTAAAATGACTCACAGAAACATTTAAAATCTGGGCAAAACAAGATGTTCAAAAGTGACAGCTCATGTAGAGTATTTCCACTACCGGAACGTTTTTTCTCCTTCAGAGAGAGTTTTCACCTGGGATCTGAACTTCTGAACACCTGTTCAAACACCTCCAACCCTCGGGGCAAGCCTCCAGCGACCCTCTGCTTCGCTTTAGCCGTAGAGCAGCATGATCGAGCAGAGACTCTGTGGTAATTGTACAGAGCTCCTCTCTCAACCTTCCCTGTCAGTAGCAAAAAGGAGCCCATCTCTCATTGCTGCCATTACTGGCCTGCATGCCGTGAATAATGCAATTTGTATCCTCCATGGAGCGCATCCAAAACAACAGCCACTCCAATAGACAAACAGCCCATCTGAGTGGAAATCCACTTAAAGCAATGGTCAGGCCAAATCTCTGGGTATTACACACATGCCTATGACCCATGAATTCACCCCTAAATCTCACTGTTAACTGTGTGGAACGTCATCACAGTAATCCAGGATGAGTTTGGTCAAATTTTGGTCAAAATTCCTGTCAACAGAACCTGCTGATGATTTAAGATCAACGGAAGGACTTTCAGAAGTTTTAATCTGATCACTTTTCACACAAGTTTATATGAGTTTGGACCGACATGAGGGTGAGTAAATAACGACAGAATTTTAATTTTGAGGAAAACTATTCCTGGAATTGTTAAATATCTCTAAATATCTCATTTTATTCTGTGTAATTCCACCCATAGATACTGGACTAATAACCTTTTAGCACATACAAGTTATTCCAAGAACTATGGAAGCTTATTTCCACCATAGATTCATACTTTGTTTCTCAGAATTGTGAGTGTATATCTTGAGAGAAAAAAAAGTGTCATAATTCTGAGTTTTTATCTCACAATTTTACGACGGCGTTTTAGTGCCACGTTAAAAAAATAAAAAAAATCTAAGATTACGACATTAAAGTCGTAATATTTCGAGAATAAAGTCGAAATTACGAGAATAAAGTCGTAATACTACGACAATAAAGTCGAAATATTTCGAGAATAAAGTCGAAATATTACGAAAATAAAGTCGTAATACTACGAGAATAAAGTCGAAATATTTCGAGAATAAAGTCGAAATATTACGAGAATAAAGTTGAAATGTTTCGAGAATGAAGATTAAAGTTATAAAATTTTGAGAGTATTCTAGCCTTTTGCGCATGCAAATTGCCTGGACTGAGAGCACCGGTCACCCGCAGAAGTTGCCAGGCCACCGGAATTTAGGCCTATTTGATTACTTATTTATTTATTTGATTATTTACTAATTGTTGCATCCGAGCGGCCGCATCATCTTACTGGGATGAGGAAGAGTCCATTTTAAGGACTCGTGGAAACAGCTTAATATCAAGAATATGATATTTATTAATAGACTGAACAGGAACAACTTTTTATCTTAACATCAGCTCACACACCCAATCGACATTCCTTTGGGGGGCGCTGTAGCTCTCTTATTTAACCCTTTTTTAATACATTACAAATGTATATGTGGGATTATGAGCAGAAATCATACTATGTGTCCTACTCGCGGGGACAGCAGGCTATGCTTGGAAATAATATTTCATGTCTTCCATTGCATTCGTTATTTGTAGTGCGCCAGCCACCCGATAGCAATAAGATTTGTGCTTTTGGTACTTTTAATATAAAACAAAGTACCAGTTTTCAAAATCAGTTAGCGAAACACAAATTATGTGTCTTACAATAATGTGTTTTTCAAGCTCTTTAATGACCAGATCGCTGTATTTATGTGAATCAATTCAAGTATAGGCAATTGTTTTCTTTGTGAAAATTCCAAAATTCCAAATTTGTGAAAATTCCACCAGCTACTCCGCAGAAACGTCTGTGGCGTCCAAACTTTCATTCCTCACATGTAGCCTATTTAATTAATAAAACGTTCTAAAGGTTGAAGTGGACTCCAACTCCTTAACATAAGTTATATTGTTTTCTTTTCTGAGGTATAGGCTGTAGGCTAAGTGACTATTCACAAGCTGTTTTATTCATGGTATAATAAAATAAATGATTGGACATAATATTTAACGTCTTCCATTCATTATTTGTATCACGCCAGCCACCCAGTAATCGCAATAATTTTGTGCTTTGTTGCTTTTGATATAACACAGCTCAGCTTTCAAATTCTGTCAGTTTTATCACGAAATACTACAAATTATAAATGTGTTTTTCCTCTTCATTTCAAGTTTATAGCAAGATATAAAAGTGACGGAACATCAGAAGGCATGAAAAAAACAGTATAGCCTAATTTATAATGAAAATGTCTCATTATTGTAATCGGAAAGATGATTGACTCACATGCCGCTTAAACTGAAACGAATACAGCGATCTGTCACGCCACATTAAAGAGCGTGAAAAAAAAACATTATTTTAATATAGATATTGTTTGTATTTCGCTATAAAACTGACCTATTTTGAAAGCTGAGACTTTGAAATATCTCCTGGTGCTCCTAATCCTGGCCATTTGCATGCGCAAAGGGCTAGAATATACTCTCAAAATATTATAACTTTAATCTTCATTCTCGAAACATTTCGACTTTATTCTCGAAATATTTCGACTTTATTCTCGAAACATTTCGACTTTATTCTCGTAGTACTTCGACTTTATTCTCGAAACATTTCGACTTTATTCTCGAAATATTACGACTTTAATCTCGTAATCTTAGAATTTTTTTTTTTTTTTTTTTTTTAACGTGGCACAAAAACACCGTCGTACAATTCAGACTTTTTTTCTCAGAATTTTTTTCTCACAATTCTGAGTTTGTATCTCACAACTCCTAGAATCCCAGAAAAAAACGTCAGAATTGTGAGATATACACTCAGAATTGCAAGAAAAATTCAGAATTGTGAGATAAAAGTCACAATTACCTTTTTATTCCATGTCGGAAATAAGCTTTAATAAAGAACAATACATAATTTTAGTAAGAAAAAAAAATCATTTATATCAAAAGACGATTATTATACATATATACCAAGAATATCATCAAAAGCCAGAATTCATAAGAAAAAAAATGAATGCTCAGCAAAGGTCAAAAGGATGTCTATATATGACTTCATAAGATTAACTTATTCAAAATCATGGTTCATATTCAAGTGGTATGTACCACTCAGTTAATTACTGGAAGTTAATTATTTAAAACTTTTAAACATTTAGATTATCTAACTCATGATTTTGAAGATGTATACTCACACAAACACTCTCTCTATCTTTCTTACACACATACACAAGCCTTCAAAAACAACAGTGCTCTTTATACCCTGCTGGGAGATGTACAGAGAGGTGTTAGATTTGTTGTACCTGGGTTTTAAAGGTCGGCAGTTGACCTTCTCTGAGCACTAACAGCCACTGGAACTGAAATGAATCTGTTTTGGTGGGGCAGGTGAGAAAATATAGTCTGGCTTCAGATGAAGTTGCTCAGTGAATCATCATTAATATTAGAAACTGTATTAACCGAATACGTATGTCTGGGAACGTGTGTACGACAGATCGCATATAGTATATTTATTTAAATACAGCAGACAATAATGCTTCAGTTGTTATGCACAAATGTTTTTTTATCATTCATTAACTGAAAAAATCATTTTGAATGTGATTCCCTGATATCATTCCTCTGTGTAGTTATCATTATAGTTGTGGTATAGACTCTTTTTTAAAAATTTAGAATGATTTTTTAAAACTATATCGTAGGCGTTATTATTTGAGTCATCATCCTTTTGTGAACGGCCCTTCAGATTTCTCTGCAAAGGTGTAAAACTGCACAATGCCAAATCTTCAATGCCACAGCAATAGAAGTCAACAATACCATGCACTGCTTCATAACAGCAAGAAACATGTTTTCATTGAATTGCACTTGCAGGAAGCATGCCAAATATATATACATATACAAATAAATAAATAAATAAATACATAATAAAAAAATACAGCGCACACAGTGTAGACTTTTTTTTTAATGGATCAAAAACATAAAGAGCAGCCAATGAAGCCTGATTCCCGAAATGAACAAAAAAGATGGTTCTTTTACGGAATAGTTCAAAAAGGTGAAACATCAATCTGAAACACTACTCCTTATAATTAACAACTGAATATTATCAGAGTCGATTATCAAGTTAATTATCAGAGAATACTTTCATATGTAAGCAAAATGGACATTAAAACATTATACCACTAGTTACTTCTTTTGTTTGTTTGTTTGTTTGTTTCTTTCTTTCTTTCTAGTTCCTTTAAGTCTACTAATCTGACTTGTACTTTATACATGCTATTATGTACTGGAAACATTTATAAAATATTATATATAACTATTATAATAATTATATATAACATTTAAAATAATTTTATATAATATTTTACACATATACAGTTCACAACGGCAAGTTTTACATTTAAGCTAGACTGAATAAGATAATAGGCCTATAAATGTAAATGCAAATGAATACATGCCAAAATAAATCACAGCTTAATCAAACTGGAAAACGTGTGAATCAGAATCTAATTGAATTAAGACATTCGTATTGTTATTTTAAACAACAGGACCGTTTTTTTTTTTTTTGTTTTTTTTGGCTACTGGGTTTTTGCCACTTCTATATCAAACTCCATATCATTGTCATGTTGCTCTCAACTGAGCTGGAATGCACAACATAATCCTTATATTTCCCCAAACATACTGGAGCTCTCATCCATGATAATTTGCCTGATCCGAGCAGAATCATTCCATGCAACAGGAGGTTGGGCAGAATGAACAGGTTTCATACCCCACGTGACTGAATTATAGCAGAATATTATCTCCACATGTGAAGAAGCTTTTTAGCTCTCATGACTGCACAATGGCCCCCATTCCCCTTTGGTCTGGCCACCGGGGGCCGTCTCTGAGACACACACCGCCACAACCGCAGACTGCTGTGAGATATTACTCTTGCTTTATTGGGCTCAACTTGATGAGTTTCTGTGGCACATCAAACAACCCTGCAAGGAGCACCTACATCCTTGTCGGTGCTGTTATTGTTTCTTCTTCTATTGTTTCTTCCTGTTATTTTCTGTAACAGATGACACAGCTGGAGACTCGTACGTGGCAAGGACAATGTTGAAAACAAAACAAAAAAATGCAAGTTTTTAGATTGAAGGGAAAAACTATTAGCTTCGTGGATTATTAACACAGGTTCCTGTACTATTGTCATCATGTGAAGTGGCACAGGAGAGAAGCAGATGGCATGTTGAGCTTGGAGAGCAGAAAGGAGCCAGAGAAGGAGACAAGGGCTCCAGACAATGCGGGAACAGATTGCGGTTCAGATGAGCTTTCACAAGCTCTAAATGAAAATGAGCTGTTGTTTGAGCTGTCTTTTTTTTGTGATGGGCATGATACTGCTCATTAAATTTCATTATTGAAACACGAGAAATCGGGAGCCAGTAATATCCCAGGTGGCGCTCTCCTTAGAAGGATATCTTCTGATTCAGCACATCTTACAAAAAGTTTTGCGTCTGAATGTTGGGTTAAATGAGTAACACCTGGAAACGTCACTATGGATTTGTGAGTTTCGAGTAACTTAGAGCCTCTTTTCTTTATATTTTTTTAAAAAAAAAATTAGCCCTACAGAGATTGTTGAGAGAACAGGAAATTATGGGAAACTGCTGGCCACAGCTAAAACAGTATGCTAGAAACGCATATTTATTTTTCATATATCACATTTCAAATTATTTTTAGTCATATTAAATGAATAAAAATTTACTGAAAATTTACTCACCCTCAGGCCATCCAAGATGTAGATGAGTTTGTTTCTTAATCGAAACAGATTTGGAGACATGTAGAATTACATCACTTGCTCACCAATGAATCCTCTGCGGTCATTTTCATTTTTGGGTGAACTATTCCTTTAAAATTGGTTGAAAAATTTAGATTGATTTTATTACATGATATGCTGGTTAACCAAATTAACCAATAAATATTTGATGAGAAAACACATTATTGTGACATATGAGTAAATCACTAAATAGCATTATAGTAAAAATATTATTGTATTGTAATGTTTTATTTACATATTATTAAATATAAGCCTTTCACTTAGATATCTGCAATAGTCATAATAATAAACTAAAATGATTAAAATAGTACATTTATTATTGTTTATTATTATTATTATTATTATTATTATTATTATCATAAGTATTGACCCTGCAGAATGGGTATATGCATTTCATCTCATGCCAACAATATTTTAATAATTTTTTACTTTTTTTTTTTTTTTAATTAAGAGTCAAGATTCATGAGAGCTTTATTGTCACACCATCCATATACAAGTATACAAAGACGGTGAAATGCTGTTTTTTTTTTTAAGGCCCAGTGATGCAACATTCAAAACGCACAAAATCAAAAGACAAAGTGCAAATATCAAGATAACAATAAACATACATAAGTGAAATCAAAAAGAGAAGTGTGCTGACTGCAGTATGTGTAAAAACAGTCAGCAGATGTTCAAGAGGGAATGTAAACATTTTGTTTTCATGTAAACTCTGGACATTTTAAATACTGTAAAACATAAGCAATATAAGTGTTAAATGCACTACATTTTATTAGGTCTCCCAGAAAAATTACTTTTAATGCCATATATATCATATAATATTCTATAAAAATGACTATATATTTTTTAACTACAGCATCTGACCCCAGTCTGTTCAGATTGGAATCATTTCTGGACTAAAACTCCCACTGAGAAACATTGCAACGCATGACTCACCTTGCTGCAGACCCCTAAAACCACACACACACATACACACACTTACACGGTTCACTGTCCCGCTCAGCTCAACTCAAAGCTTTCGACCTGCCTTATCACGCATCACACACACCTCCCTCCTGCCATTTCTTTTCCCCTTACATTTTTTTCTGTTTCCATTTACCCCAGGACCAATATGTTTTTATTCCATTCAGTCGTTTGTCAACCTCTGTGTAGTACCGAGGCGAGCAGGAGGCAGCAGGCAGGCTTCCACCGGTGAATACTGGCTTATTGTACACACACCCCCTTCTCAGCACATATGTCGCAGGAAGAGATAGCACAGAGATGTGTCTCTGCTTGGTTCTCTCCTATCTCACCCAAACAGGCATATGCAGAGTTCTGAAAAAAAAAAAAAAAACTACAAATCAGAACAGAAAAAAAGTGCGTACCTTCTTCCAGTAACTGTTGTGAGGGTAAAAGGTGGAAAAACAAAACTAAAATATTACTCCTCTTTTGAAAGATGACCTTTTTTTATTTAATTAAAGTAGAAGCATAAAAGAGTGAGGGGAAAGTCAGAAGTTGGATTTACACGATTGATTTAGCTGCAGTGCTAATTACACCCCAGGACCATATCACTGATAGACTGAGTCATTATGTAACAAGATTTGGAAATGAGGACTTAGAGTTTCTTCTGTGGAACTTTCTGGCTTTCCTGTACAAAGGGGATATAACTCTCATAGAGAGGGCTGGCTTATTTGCTTACTACATGGCTTATGATTAGTAAGCAAGCACATTCCAGCCGATAACTACTAAAGCGTAGCCAAACTTTTTTTTTTCTTCCTTATATACAAATGTCTATGCATGGCAACTGTTTTGTGAATGAGTATTTCTTCAACTATGTACCTGGCCCTGTGGACATTTAGACTCTCTAATAACACTTTTCACACTCTCACTAGTTTATATGTGCACTAATAATGTCTAACATTGTATAATATACTTGAATCTTCTGTCATTTTGTCCTTAAAATCATAAACATATCCACCAGGATATCATTTCTATTACATGTCTAATTATGTGTTGTGCTTGATAACATTCTGTGGATGAAATAGATGTGGAAATGACATATTAAAATTCTGAAATTAACTCTTTTAAAGAATTTTGTATCCTAAATACACAAAGTTTAATAATAGTATCACATTTTGGATCATTTGACAAAATTACAGTTGCAAACAATAAATGGTTAAAATATTCTGCTCACGAGTGACATTCACCTTAAAGGTTTAGTTCACCAAAAAATGAAAATTATCCCATGATTTACAATCAGAGTTTTATTAAAAAATGTCCTGGCTCTTCCAAGCTTTATAATGGCAGTGAATGAGTGTCGAGATTTTGAAGTTCAATAAAGTACATCCATCCATCATAAAAAATGCTCCACATGGCTTCGGGGTGTTAATAAAGGCCTTCTGAAGTGAATCGATGTGTTTGTGTAAGAAAAATAGCCATATTTCAAAATCTCAACCCCCATTTACCACCATTATAAAACTTGGAAGAGCCAGGAATTTTTTTAAATATAACTCCAGTTGTATTTGTCTGAAAGAATAAGGTCATATACACATGCTTAAGAGTAAGCAAATCATGGGGTAATTTAAATTTTTGGGTGAAACATTCCTTTAAATTTTCTTTGTTTCTTCACAAACCACATGCCTCATATTTCATCTCAAATTATATATTGTCATGGAAATTATGTTTATTTATTTATTTATTTTTAATTTTATATTGAAGACTATGTATGGGACAAGCCTAAAAAAGAAACAAGAAAAAAAAAATGTAAACATACAGGTGCATCTCAATAAATTAGAATGTTGTGGAAAAGTTCATATATTTCAGTAATTCAACTCAAATTGTGAAACTCGTGTATTAAATAAATTCAATGCACACAGACTGAAGTAGTTTAAGTCTTTGGTTCTTTTAATTGTGATGATTTTGACTCACATTTAACAAAAACCCATCAATTCACTATCTCAACAAATTAGAATATGGTGACATGCCAATCAGCTAATCAACTCAAAACACCTGCAAAGGTTTCCTGAGCCTTCAAAATGGTCTCTCAGTTTAGTTCACTAGGCTACACAATCATGGGGAAGACTGCTGATCTGACAGTTGTCCAGAAGACAATCATTGACACCCTTCACAAGGAGGGTAAGCCACAAACATTCATTGCCAAAGAAGCTGGCTGTTCACAGAGTGCTGTATCCAAGCATGTTAACAGAAAGTTGAGTGGAAGGAAAAAGTGTGGAAGAAAAAGATGCACAACCAACCGAGAGAACCGCAGCCTTATGAGGATTGTCAAGCAAAATCGATTCAAGAATTTGGGTGAACTTCACAAGGAATGGACTGAGGCTGGGGTCAAGGCATCAAGAGCCACCACACACAGACGTGTCAAGGAATTTGCCTACAGTTGTCGTATTCCTCTTGTTAAGCCACTCCTGAACCACAGACAACGTCAGAGGCGTCTTACCTGGGCTAAGGAGAAGAAGAACTGGATTGTTGCCCAGTGGCCCAAAGTCCTCTTTTCAGATGAGAACAAGTTTTGTATTTCATTTGGAAACCAAGGTCCTAGAGTCTGGAGGATGGGTGGAGAAGCTCATAGCCCAAGTTGCTTGAAGTCCAGTGTTAAGTTTCCACAGTCTGTGATGATTTGGGGTGCAATGTCATCTGCTGGTGTTGGTCCATTGTGTTTTTTGAAAACCAAAGTCACTGCACCCGTTTACCAAGAAATTTTGGAGCACTTCATGCTTCCTTCTGCTGACAAGCTTTTTAAAGATGCTGATTTCATTTCCCAGCAGGATTTGGCACCTGCCCACACTGCCAAAAGCACCAAAAGTTGGTTAAATGACAATGGTGTTGGTGTGCTTGACTGGCCAGCAAACTCACCAGACCTGAACCCCATAGAGAATCTATAGGGTATTATCAAGAGGAAAATGAGAAACAAAAGACCAAAAAATGCAGATGAGCTGAAGACCACTGTCAAAGAAACCTGGGCTTCCATACCACCTCAGCAGTGCCACAAACTGATCACCTCCATTCCACGCCGAATTGAGGCAGTAATTAAAGCAAAAGGAGCCCCTACCAAGTATTGAGTACATATACAGTAAATGAACATACTTTCCAGAAGGCCAACAATTCACTAAAAATGTTTTTTTATTTTTTTTTATTGGTCTTATGAAGTATTCTAATTTGTTGAGATAGTGAATTTGAGGGTTTTTGTTAAATGTGAGCCAAAATCATCACAATTAAAAGAACCAAAGACTTAAACTACTTCAGATTGTGTGCATTGAATTTATTTAATACACGAGTTTCACAATTTGAGTTAAATTACTGAAATAAATGAACTTTTCCACGACATTCTAATTTATCGAGATGCACCTGTATAAGCATTTTGAAAAGTAGCAAAAATAAATGGATGGCAAGGTAAAAAGTTTCCAAGAGAAAAATGAGAAATCTGTTAGTTTTAATAAATGTCAACCTTGGGAATTTATATGATTTAATATATCACTGACTAAAGTCTGGTAGCAGAAATCATTTTGATGAGCCTTGCAGTGAATCACAAAATATTAATAACTCATGACATTTCTCATGCAAAATACAGTATATATTGTGCAACGACGATTCAACCCTGATACATCCAAAACATTTTAACACTGAATGCAGCAGGGTTGAAGGTCAGTGCAGTGCTCTCTCTAAGACATGAGATTATAATAAAAAAAAGTCATTTCAGTATATCTCACTTACATAGAAAAGTACAAATATTAGTTTAGTAGACTCAGAATAGACACCATGCAGTCTTTAAAGAAGTACAGCATGTTTAACATAATATACTGTTGTGTACCAGGGTGTTAATCATTCAGCCAATAAAACACGTATGTCAAAGTGATGAATACAAAAGAACAGAACAGACAGTTGGACATATCAAACACTGTTTTTTCCTCCCACAGCTCACAGCCTTGTTTTCATCTAAAGTGCCTAGTTCCACCTATTTCTTACATATTCATTAACCATGGTTTGGCTACCCTCCAAAATTAAGCAGACTAAACCACAGTAAAACAAATAAAAGGAACATTACTGTGTCTGGGTCAACATGAAACGCAGCACGGTGAGAAGGGCACTTATAGCACACTGCAATGCTGGAAGCAGCTGGGCTATTTCTTCTTATCTCCACCAGCCCATCTGACCAAATTTTGGCTAAATCAACCAACCACTGTTTTTGTAATGTTCTATAGCTTCACAAAAAGGCTTGTCAGTTTCCATCAGGCAGCTGCTGTTATCCACCTATTCGAGCCTTTCGCAAACACAAC
Organism: Spinibarbus caldwelli; assembly: GCA_039654775.1. Classification (NCBI taxonomy): domain Eukaryota; kingdom Metazoa; phylum Chordata; class Actinopteri; order Cypriniformes; family Cyprinidae; genus Spinibarbus; species Spinibarbus caldwelli. Next base: position 26,545,796 of record CM077227.1, on the reverse strand, counting down.
CCCGTGTAATTTTTGTCTCCTCCAGTCTGTGGTGTTTCAACACTAAATGTGTCTTCAGAAAAGGCATTCTAATTCAAATAATAGCTTATCCGGAATTCATTCGTCCGACTGTATTTCTGACCCAATTGCGTTTTTCCTCAGGAAATACACAGAGTGAGTGAATAATGCCTGAAATGAAAAGGAGTGAGCATGTATTAACTCTGTAAAGGGCAATAGCAGGTCAAAACCTGCATACAGATGTGGTGTAAAGGGGAGAAAGATTTAAAACATAAATAAAAAGGGTCGGAGACCCAGTAATAATTTACCTCACAGGTACATTTTGTAAGATTATTATATACGGTGAATATTGCCTTACATAAGTCCAAAAGAATTGTGAGTCATAGTTTATTCAGAGCCTAAAGTCAGCCTTTCAAACAGTTAACAGTTAAGTGTTATAAATTTGAATGAAGTACACAAAAATTGTCTTTAGTATCAAAATAATGTCACATGGAGCAATGCTACTACTATACATGAACATAACATTTACATAAACCCCAATAAAATGACTTAAAATGGCCAAGCATCAACAACTAAAAGCCTTCTTAAAAGGCTGAAAGTGCCATATTGCTATTAAAATGGCATTAAAGATACAGAGAGTTAAATGAAGCATTTTAATCAACAATACCACCACTATGCTCTGCCAAAACGCCAGCTGAAGACAACTGGGAGTTTCTTTTATAGCCTGCTAGTGAGATGAATATGGAAAGCGAATGTGGTGCTCAGTGGCTTCTGTTAAAAGAAAGAATATTAGAAATTACTAATAATAAATAAAAAAATCTACAAATATACTATCTGCTCCACTTTCATGCAACACTGCAAATCACACAGATTTGAAGTTTGTATTCTAAGAGTTATTTTTAATTAATACTTTTATTCAAAAACAATGCATTAAACTGATTAGTGACAGTAGAAACATTTATTATGTTACAAAATATTTCTGTTTCAAATAAATGCTGTTCTTCAGACATTAAAATGTATCACAGTTTCCAAAAATACAGTATTAAGCAGCACAATAATAATAATGAAATGATAATAATAATAATAACTGTTACTTGAGATCTAAATGATCATGTGATTTCTGAAAGATCATGTGATGATGAAGACTGGAGTACTGGCTGTTGAAAATTCAGCTGTCGTCACAGAAATAAATTACGTTTTAAAATTAAGATTTATTTTAAATTATAATAATATTTCACAATATTACTGTATTTACTGTACTGTATTTTTATCTAATAATTTCTTACATTTATCTAATAAATGCTTTCAAAAACATTAAAATATATACTACAGTCAATGTACTGTACTGTACATCAAGAGAGAAACTGAGTGTATACCGTGATATAAAAAGTTGTGAATTAAACACACAAAATCAAACATTTAAAGGCGCTGTATGTAATTTTGTTGACTGTACTAAAGCATAAAAATACCATAATATGTTTGTAAAAACACAATTCTACGGCCAGTTATTCTGCTTTGAAATGTGCGTTCCGTGTCAGAATATCTATTTTTGTTTTGGTCTGTGTGACTCCACCCACTGCCAGTTTACCCAATAGCATTTTGACAGCCTGGGTTGCCAGTTGGTGGAAAACACAGGGTATTACAGCCACTGAAACCAGGAAACAAACAGCTCGTTGGCTAACATTGTCAAATGCGCTCATTCCTCGTTGCATCTGGCAACCCCTGTGAGCATTGAGTCTGAGGAGGAGGGGCGGGAGAAACAATGCTCTCCAATCTTTTGAATTTGGACTGCAGTACCCATTTCAACCACTAACTGTCAATATTACATACTCAATATTACAATTAGTAAATGAAGACTGTATTCTGATTGCTTTTTTAAAAAAAGTAATGTAGACATTTGCAAATGTTTCAAACAATCGATTATGCTGCATATTAGTGCAATTCAGTTATCATCTTGAAAATTAAAACTGATATTTTACATCTTTACCCAAAACCCACGGTGAACAAAAGAGAAAAAAATAAAAAACACGACACCGCACATACCACTCAAAATAATAGTACTGCAAAACACCCAGAGTAACACTCAGAATAACAATGCTGATTAAAATTCATCCAGTAATCGCAAGAGAAAGAGAGGGCTACCATGTGGATGTTGCCTGATAAAAGGATGTCTGAGATTATCAATTTTGAAGAGGATAATGTGAAAAGGAGACACTTGTGTGTGACTGTGCGTTGACTTTTCCCAGCTCCTCAGAAAAAAGTCTAATCCCGCTATTTCGCGGCTGTCATTGGGCCTGCCTAAATTAGCTGGCCTCCTCATAGGTGAGTGGCACACGGAGGAGGAAATCCACACCCAGACGTCAGCCAGAGCAGCCGTGTGGGCTGACAGAGGGGCTGCAACGGGCCCGTGCCTCCGCGGCTGTCACCCTCCGAGCACCATTAGCGCGGCATTCCCGGGCTGTCCATGCCCAGCCAAAGTGCCCAAAGAGTCCAGCTGTCACATTAAAAGAGCCACAATACACTCAGGAGCCAAATACATTATCCTCCCCCCTCTGGCTCTGATGCCTACTTCGCGGCAAACACAGATCTCCCAGTTCTTCAACGGACTCCAAAAGTGAACACACAAAGAAATATTTTTGTGTTGCTGCGTAGAATGAGGATGCTGAAAAACCAAATGGTTTAGATGCCATTTACACAGAAGGCTTTTTTTCATTTTAAAAAAGTAAAACACAGGGTAGTTGAATGAAAAAGAGTCTAGGTCTACAGATTTTTTTTTTTTTTCTTTTTTAAAGCCTGAAATACACAACACGGCTCTTAAAATATAAACAAAAAATTTCCCCGATACTAGACATTTGACATTCTCTGACTTGATGGAATCATAGCTAGTCGGTGCCCATCATTCATAATTCAACTAAAAATTAAAATTTGCAGAAAATTTACTTGTTCTCAGGCCATCCAAGATGTAGATGAGTTTGTTTTTCATTGGAACAGATTTCGAGAAATTTAACATTACATCATTTGCCCACCATTGGAACTTTTGCAGTCAGAATGAGTGTTCAAATGGCTGATAAAAACATCATAATAATCCACAAGTAATTAACACGACTCCAGTCCATCAATTAATGTCTTGTAAAGTGAACAACTGCATGTTTGTAATAAACAAATCCAACATTAAGATGTTTTTACCTTCAAAGCATTGCTTCCTGCTACAAGTCATCTTGTCTGAATTAGGAAAGAAATATGCACAGATCAAGCACTGTTTATAATTGAAAACAGTCCAAATTAGTATAAATTTGTTTTTGTGAGAGGACAACAGAGGATGGATCTTTTCACTGGAGTATTATTATGCATTGGACTTGCATTTTGGCCAGAAGGGATGGTTTAAAGTTAAAACGGTTTAATGATAGATTTTTGTTTCCCTCATAAACACAGCTTTTCACTTAATTGATGGACAGGTGTTTTGTGGATTACTTGTGGATTATTGTGATGTTGACCAGCTGAACTGACGGCACCCATTCGCTGTTGACATTCAAAACAGTTATAAACAAATATGTCGGTGGAATTTGTTGTGAGAGGACAACAGGACTTGATGGCTTAAATTTACAAAAATTCACAAGTTATCCACATGACTCGAGTCCACATGACTCGAGTCATGTGGATAACTTGTGGTTCCCTTTCAGTCAGTCACGTTCGACATTACGTCATAGTGACTGACATAAATGGGATCTCACCCGAGAGCCCAATCACCTTCAAGTGTTAACAAAACAAGCCAATGACAATTGGCATGCGTGCTTTGCCACGCGCACCCCACCCCACAGCGCGGGTATAAAAGGAGAGCGCGTGCAGACGCACATCAGCTTTTCGCTTTGGAGCCGAGCCTTTCAGCGCGAATCTCCGAGAGTGTCTGCAAGACAGCAAACGACAGTGTTGGTGTTACAGCGCATCAGCGGGGTTGCCGATCCAGTGCTGCTGCTTCTAACGGCGTGCTGCAGCTCTTCATTCTGCGGTCGCGCTGCGACCTCCCCTGGGCGCTTCAGCGCTCTCTCTAAAAGAGTATTTTCTTCTAAAAGAGCAATATCTAAAAGAGCTCTACGAGCGACGAGCGTCTTTTTAAAGATGGCTTCCCGCTCATGGGTTTCTGGATGCGGTCGTTTCCTGGCCTCATCTGAAGGTCACGATCGATGTGTCTCATGCTTGTGTTTTCCATTCTTCCCAGAGATGCATGCCCGAAACAGGCCTGCCACCTCCTCTGTTCTCACCACCCTCGACGGTGGGGGGGCCCAAGGGTAAGTGGCGATCCCCCCAGTCAAGTATTGCCATGCAACTCTGCCCGCAGAGCGCCGCTGCCTGGAGGGGTAATCCACGCCTTCCGTCCAGGGCCTGTAAATTCTCGTCCGCTCTAACGGCCAAGGCTTACAGTGCTGCTGGGCAGGCCGCTTCCGCCCTGCACGCCATGGCCCTCCTGCAAGTCCACCAGGCCAAGGCGTTAAAGCAGTTGCACGAGGATGGTGCTGACCCAGGTGTGATGCAGGAACTGCGCACAGCGACGGACCTTGCCCTGAGGGCGACAAAAGTCACAGCGTGGGCCCTGGGTCAGACGATGTCCACGTTAGTGGTCCAGGAGCCCCACCTATGGCTGACCTTGGTGGATATGAGGGAGGCTGACAAGCATCGCTTCTTAGACTCCCCGATCTCCCAGGCCGGCCTATTTGGCGAACCCAGGCGGTCCGCTGCTGTCTCCACCCCACCGCTGGCTGCTGTCCCTCCATCTGCTCGTCGCCGAGGGCACCCTCCTGCTGCCTCCACCTCCGCTCCAGCTCAGCCTCAGCAGCAGCCTTCATAACGGCCACAGCGTGGAGCTGGCCACAGGAAAGCACAGTCCGTCTCCGCCCCTGCCAGGCCCGTGAAGCGCCAGGACAAGCGGCATCCCTGAGACTGGCGACCCGGAGTCCTTGGATCCTGCTCTTCAGGAGATGGTGACCACACCACTCCTTCCCCCGGAGGAGGGCTGGGTGGAGAATATTTTGTTTCCTTTTTGTTCTGTTCCGCCACTGGCTCCAAAACCTCAAAAAAAGAGCAGTTTCCTTTCTCTCCGGGTCCCAAGAGGGCGAGAATGGTAGTGCACGAGACAGTCTCCACACTTCTGTCCCCCTCTCCTTTCACCAGTAGGCAGTAGGGTCTGGTTCGAGGACGCGATGCCTCACGCGCCCCCTGCCCAGCCGTGGAGCCAGGTAAGTGTTGCACCGCGCACTCAGACCCCACTCTGGGACGCACTGCCTTCCGGGTCGGGTCCCTGTGTTCAACCTCGCTGCCCCACTGCGGGTACGTCGGTGGTTCCCCTAGTCCCGCTTGTTCAGTCGCTGGGGGCCTGGCTAGTGCTCCCCAGACCTTCTCGCTGGCTAACGAGAACCATCAGACTCGGCTATGCAATTCAATTCGCTCGGCGCCCTCCCAAGTTCAGGAGTATTCGGTTCACCTCTGTGCTGGACAAAGATGCTCCTGTCTTGCGTGCAGAGATCGCGGTCCTGCTAGTGAAGGACGCGATACAGCCGGTCCCTCCAGCCGAGATGAGGTCAGGGTTTTACAGTCCTTACTTCATCGTACCCAAGAAAGGCGGTAGGTTACGACCAATCTTGGACCTGCGTGTTCTGAACTGGGCCCTTCACAAGCTCCCTTTCAGGATGTTGACGCAGAGACGCATCTTTCAATGCATCCGTCCTTTCGATTGGTTCGCAGCGATCGACCTGAAGGACGTGTACTTTCATGTCTCAATCCTCCCTCAACACAGACCGATTCTCCGCTTTGCGTTCGAAGGGTGAGCATATCAGTACAAGGTCCTCCCCTTCGGGCTGTCCCTGTCGCCTCTTGTCTTCACCAAGGTCGTGGAGGCAGCCCTTGTTCCATTAAGGGAAGCAGGCATTCGCGCTCTCAACTACCTCGATGACTGGCTCATACTGGCCCAGTCTCGAGCACAGTTGTGCGAACACAGGGACACGGTGCTCAACCACGTTAGCCGGTTGGGGCTTCGGGTCAACTGGGAAAAGAGCAAACTCTCCTCTGTGCAGAGGATCTCTTTTCTTGGCATGGAGTTGGACTCGGTCAACCTCACAACACGTCTCTCAGAAGAGCGTGCTCAGTCGGTGCTGAACTGCCTGGAGTCTTTCCAGCGCAAGAGGGTGGTTCCACTGAAACAGTTTCAGAGGCTCCTGGGGCATATGGCATCCGCAGGCGCTGTCACACCACTCAGATTGCTTCATATGAGACCGCTTCAGCGTTGGCTTCACCACTGGGTCCCTCAAAGTGCATGTTGCTGCTATTGCCGCACATCACGATGCAGTAGACAGTAAGTCTGTGTGGAAGCACGACTTGGTCATCAGGATCCTCAGAGGGGCTAGGAGGTTAAATCCTCCACGCCCTCATCTGGTACACTCTGGGATCTCCCCTTGGTCCTGATGGCCTTGAAGGAGGAGCCCTTCGAGCCTCTGCAGTCAGTAGAGCTTAAATTTCTGTCGTTGTAGACAGTGCTCCTCACTGCATTGGCCTCAGTCAAGATGGTAGGGGACCTGCAGGCATTTTCGGTCAACGATTCGTGCCTAGAATTTGGACCGGCTGACTCTTACGTTGTCCTGAGACCCTGGCCTGGATATGCGCCCAAAGTTCCCACCACACCCTTTAGGGATCAGGTGGTGAACTTGCAAGAGCTACCCTGGGAGGAGGCAGACCCAGCCAATGCTCTGCTCTGTCCTGTCTGCGCCTTGCGCGTTTACGTGGACTGCACGCAGAGCTTCAGGACCTCAGACCAGCTCTTCGTCTGCTTCGGAGAACAGTAGAAGGGAAAGGCTGTCTCCAAACAGAGACTTGCCCACTGGATAGTGGAGGCTATCCAGTGGGCAAGTGAGCTATCATTCCCCTCTACGGACCGGATACGTGCGCTTTATTGCTTCTCAGTTCTGTTCCCCTTGGCGAACCCTGCTGAAGTTCCTCCTGCACCCTCGGCAGTCAGGCGTGGCGGAGCGCCAGACACCATGTCCTGCACTCGTGTGTTTGCCCAAGGTCAGCCCTTGTGCTGGGCTAGGTGCCCGTGTGTAGTGATTCCCCTTTGGGTGATTCCACATGTGTATTCTTCCATGGTACGGCTCCCCTCACGGTGAGCCTGTGTCTTTCCCTGGCAGAGACCTTCTGCCGTCTCTGCTGTGTATTGATCTCACCCCAGGCTGGCTGAGTCTACCTCAGAGACTTCCATATGTAGTACTGCCCTTGGCCAGTCCATATGTGTAATCTCCACATGGTACCACCTTTATGCAGGATGTGGCTTCTGTAGCGTTCCCCTACTTGGGTACGCTTTCCCAGTGTTATCCATACCCACTGTACGGAACAGCAGTGGCTGTCATCTCTGCCTAAGCCCTGTCCTATCTTCCATCCCAACTGGTGTGGAGGGACTTGCCGGCTTCCGTAGGGCACTGGAGGTTTACGTCATTTACGTCAGTCACTATGACGTAACGTAGAACGTGACTGACTGAAAGGGAACGTCTCGGTTACGTATGTAACCCTCATTCCCTGAAGGAGAGAATGGAGACGTTATGTCCCGTTGCCACAATTGCTGTACCACCGCTGTACGGCCGGGGCACACAGTTTCGACTCCTCAGCGAAAAACTGATGTGCGTCTGCACACGCTCTCCTTTTATACCCGCACTGCGGGGCAGGGTGTGCATGGCAAAGCACGCACGCCAACTGTCATTGGCTTGTTTTGTTAACACTCGAAGGTGATTGAGCTCTCAGGCGAGATCCCATTTACGTCAGTCACTATGACGTAACGTCTCCATTTCCTCCTTCAGGGAACGAGGGTTACATACGTAACTGAGATGATTATTGTGATGTTTTGTCAGTCGTTTGTTCAGAATTTAATAGCAAATTGTGTCAAAAATGTCACCAAAATTAATACAAATGCTCAAAACATTCAAGATATAATTGCCTCTATGAGATCCTGTTTTTATAACATAACTCAAGATGTAAGCGCAACAGTCAAATGAGTCCATTCAGCACATTTTTACATATACAAAATCAAGAAAATTGTACATTTCCATGAACTAGCTTATTTGAACTAAAGAATTAGTAAAAAAGCACTGTTGATGTTTTTATTTACGACTTGTTTTTAAGCACTGTGTACCAGGTGATTAAGTCTCATTACTTGGATCATTTAATGGTATCGTTGTTGTCCGCTCTAACTTGAACCATTACGTTCAATAATGCACATTAATGACTTGACTAATCAAGCTAACTACTTAGCATTTTCTGTACCTATGAGTTAGACATTTGTCCGCTATTACTAATAGATTTTGGCCATAACTATCCAGTGTTTACTGATTTTATGCTGTGCATTAAAATCATTAATGCACATTAATGTATTAATGCTAAATGTGTCTTGGGGATTGGAAGTCGCAGCACTGGATCTTATCTGGCATTTATTAATGAGATAAAATGCTGCTCTGCACCACTGCTTTGGCAGAACAACAAGCAAACATTTCATTTTATTTTGTCCCTCATTGTAAATAGGATCCACTGCATAAATATGCACAGTTACCTTGGTGACCGTCATTATTCATTCATTAGTGCTGCTTGTGTTCACCTTGCTGGTACACTAACGATGGCTGCCCCTTTCCAAAAAAATCAGCCTCCTAGAGTGGATGCACCATGTACTTTAACAACTGGCAAATAAATTCACACCAGTGTGTCTCATGATCCATTTTAACTTCCTGTTGTGCTCACTAAACATGCATATGTGCTAGCACAGAGACGTTTTTTTTGTATGTGGTTTATGATGCAGTGAAGCCCCACAGATGACTTTTATTTTTAGCCTTACAAATGAAAACCTAGATCAGAGAGACAAAGGCCTTAGGTAACCACTGACCAAGAAACAACCTGTGGCACAGGTGACCTATGCGAGCCGTGAGGTGATGTGTTCAGGCTAAACATACTCCTGTAATTAAGCCACATCAGCCGTGATATTCCTCGTTGGGAGCGGAGGGAACAGGAAGCAGAATACAGCAGAATTGGAAGTGACAGCTTGAGGCTGGGGAATGAGCATACTTAAAAGGCCTTGACTCATAAAACATTCATTTACTCATGTACTGACAAGAGAACTCAACAAACACACAAATCAGAGACAATTAAAAAGACGACAAATGCAAACACACAGAGCGTACGCACACACTCGCATCCACTGAGACACTTGCATGCGTACATGCTTGTGAACAATCAGTCACTGTCCTTAAACACATCCGACATTCAACAGATTTTTTTTATGCTATCACATTTCCAAAAAATTCATCCATCCGCAAAGCTTTTTATCAGAATGACAGGCCAAGATCAATTCGATCTCACTGCACAGCCTTGTGTGTTGAACCGAAAGGCGTATATTTAATATGAGCTAACAAATGAGGCCTGGATTCATTTAAAAAAAAAAAAAATACACATTACACGAGAAATGACATGAATGGTACATTGACCAAACTTCTTCTATATTAAATTAATGAATTATATAGTAATTACATTAAAAATGAATAATGAATATATATATATATATATATATATATATATATATATATATATATATATATTAACCAAAACTTAGATTTCATATAGCTGATAATCGAAACCAAGCCTGAAAAGAAATGTATTTAATAATAAAAAATTTAAAATAAATAAATAAATAAATAAATAAATAAATAAATTAATTAATTAATTAATTAATTAATTAATTAATTAAATAAAATCTAAAATCTAAAATCTAAAGAAAATCTAAAAAAATAAAATAAAATAAAATAAAAAATCTAAATATATAAATAAATAAGAAAATCTAAATATATAAATAAATAATTAAATAAATAAAAATGAATCAGATATATGGTGCAATAGACTGACTACATTTACATGTGATTGTGTGATTTTTTTGCCACAGTATTGTGGACAAACACCTTTTTACCTACAATATTTATACGTTATTAAACTTTAATTATTATTAACACTATTAACCTAATTATTAATATGTATGTGTGTTTTTAATAATAGCACTTGGTTCCACATACACAAGCCCCCTCAGTTTATAAGGGCATGACGCCTCTCATCAAGTGTGTGGGTTGTGCTTGCCTTTCCAGATCTATGGTCATTGGGTAATCTCCATTACCTCAGAAAACACAAAATTACTGCATTTCAGTTGGAGGCAAACTCAAAACTGCTGTACAGAAGGGTCAAGTTACTGTTTCGGTTAACAATGTTTTAGAGCAAAGTCATGTTTCCTTAATGAGCTCAATGCATTTTTTTTTTTTTTTTTTTTTATCTGTTACAAAAACAAACAAGAGGAATTACATGCGCTCGAGTATCTGATAACTCTTTAATCCCAAAACCCAATTCACATAATCCTTTTACATGCCAATTACCAAAACAGTGTATAGAGGCATCAGCGGGGCGGTTCTAATTGGGGGGCCAGTGCCCCATGTCAACAAACTTGGTGCCTTGAGTATCCCTCCTAAATTTAGACTTTTATATCATCAAATAATTTAGTTATAAGTCCATTTTTTTGCTAGTTGCAAAGCATTCCATATTGAAAAATAATCATACTAAAATGTATTTGAAATACTTTTTTATGCAAAGTACTAGAACGTCTCGGTTACGTATGTAACCCTCGTTCCCTGAAGGAGGGAACGGAGACGTCACGTCGGATGACCGACGAAATTGGGATCTCGCCAGAGAGACCAATCCACTTCGAGTGTAACTAAACGAGCCAATGGACATTGGCATGCGATTATTGCATCCAGCTGCCGCTGATCACAGCGTGAGCATAAGAGGCAGCTGATGCACCGCATCAATTATGTTTTCGCTGAGGAGCCGAGCCGGCGACCCGGCAGCTCAGCGGTGGTACAGCGACTGTGGCGACGGGACGTGACGTCTCCGTTCCCTCCTTCAGGGAACGAGGGTTACATACGTAACCGAGACGTTCCCCTTTCAGTCGGTCACTCCGAGTCACGTCGGATGACCGACGAAATTGGGATCCCTACCAAAGCGCCACAGGAGCTGCCCCTTCCAGTGCCCTGTGTAGGGCTCCTGACCCTTCCTATAAGGCAGACGATAGGACCGGGCTCTACACAGAGAAGGTCAACTACTGGTGTTCCTTGAACAACCCAAACAGTAGGACTAGGATAACACTGGGAAGCGTGCCCTTCCACTTGGAAGAGGCACACTGCGGAGTCACCTCCTCCCAGAGGGGGTTAAGTGACATTCAAACATGTGAAGTAACCCCGAAGGGCCCTATTGCACATGGAAGTCTCTGAGATGGCTCAGGCTGCATCTTTAGAGATGGCAGAACGTGGTCCGCCAGGGGAAACATGGCTCTAATAAGAATACCGTGGAATACACATATGGGATCCCGACAGGGTCTCTCATATGGGCACTAGCCTCGCACCAGATTTCAAGAATTCATTGGCTGAAGGCCTGGCGCCGGACGCCCCGCCGCGTCTGGACGCCGGAGTGCTGGAGGACTCAACAGGGTTTGCCTGGTTAAGGAACTCTCTGGAGAATTAGGCGTAAGGACGCCGCAAGCCGACTCTGAGCCGGCCCTCTCAGTGCCACTACCCGTTTGAGGTGAGAACACAGGAGGAAACCGGTTCGACACGTAGGCTATAAAACCTAGCGAACGTGTTGGGAGTCGCCCAACCCGCAGCTCTACAGATGTCTGCTAGCGAGGCACCACGAGCCAGCGCCCAGGACGATGCGACACCCCTAGTGGAGTGAGCACGCAACCTGAGTGGGCAGGGCACACCTTGTGCTTCGTAGGCCAAGGTGATGGCATCCACTATCCAGTGGGCCATCCTCTGCTTGGAGACAGCCTTCCCCTTCTGCTGTCCTCCGTAACAGACAAAGAGCTGTTCTGAGGTCCTGAAGCTCTGAGTTCTATCCACGTACTGACGCAGTGCGCGTACAGGACAGAGCAAAGCTAGGGCTGGGTCTGCCTCCTCCAGGGGCAGCGCTTGCAGGCTCACTACCTGGTCCCTGAAGGGCGTGGTAGGAACCTTGGGCACATAGCCGGGCCGGGGCCTCAGTGTTGCACTGGAGTCAGCCGGCCCAAACTCAAGGCACGACTCGTCGACCGAAAATGCCTGCAGGTCCCCCACCCTCTTGATTGAGGCCAATGCAGTCAGGAGTAGGGTTTTCATAGAAAGAAACTTCAACTCGACTGACTGCAACGGCTCAAAGGGGGCAGGTTGTAGGGCTCTTAGCACCAAGCCAAATCCCAAGAGGGAAGGGAGGGAGGCCTCGGAGGATTTAACCTCCTGGCCCCCCTAAGAAACCTGACGACCAGATCGTGCTTCCCCACCGACCTCGCCTCTATGGGGTCGTGGTGGGCAGAAATAGCAGCAACATATACCTTAAGGGTGGAGGGGAACAGCCTACGCTCCAACCCTTGTTGCAAAAAGGAAAGCACGGCTCTGATCGAACATCTCCGGGGGTCCTCCTGGTAAGAGGAACACCATTCGACGAACAGGTTCCACTTCAGCGCATAGGCCCGTCTTGTGGACGGTGCTCGTGCTGAAGCAATAGTGAGCACTACCTCCTGGGGCAGGTCACCTAGAACCTCCGCGTCCCGTCCAGGGACCACACATGAAGTTTCCACAAGTCTGGACGCGGGTGCCAGAGGGTGCCCCGTCTCTGAGAAAGCAGATCCTTCCTCAGAGGAATCGGCCAGGGAGGGGCTGTCGCGAGGAGCATGAGTTCCGGGAACCAGGTCCTGTTGGGCCAATATGGAGCCACTAACAGGACCTGCTCCTCGTCCTCCCTGATCTTGCACAATGTCTGTGCTAGCAGGCTCACTGGGGGAAACGCATACTTGCGCAAGCCCTGGGGCCAGCTGTGTGCCAGTGCATCCGTGCCGAGCGTTGCCTCGGACAGGGAGTAGAACCACTGGCAGTGGGTGGTTTCTGGAGATGCAAACAGGTCTACCTGAGCAACTCCGAACCGACTCCAAATCAGCTGGACCGCCTGGGGATGGAGTCTCCACTCCCCAGGAAGTGCCGCTCGAGACAGCTCGTCGGCCGCCTGATTGAACACTCCTGGGATGTGGATGGCACGAAGGGACCTCAGATGCTTCTGACTCCAGAGGAGGAGGTGGCAGGCGAGTTGCGACATGCGACGGGAGCGCAAACCGCCTTGCCGGTTGATATAGGCAACGGTCGCAGTGTTGTCCGTACGGACCAGAACGTCCCTGCCCCGAAGGCGCCCTCTGAGGCGGCACAGGGCAAGGCGTACTGCCAGCAACTCGAGGCAATTGATATGCCAACGCAGAAGGGGGCCCGTCCAAACCCCTGATACTGCGTGCCCGTTGTACGTGGCACCCCAGCCGGTGGTCGAGGCATCCGTGAATACCACAGCATGCCTGGATACCTGCTCCAGGGGCACTCCTGCCCGAAGGAACGAAGGATCTGACCACGGGCTGAAGGTCTTGCGGCAGGCCGGTGTAATCTGAACCCGGTGAGTACCGCGTTTCCACGCCCACCTCGGGATTCGACCATGGAGCCAGTGCTGAAGCGGTCTCATATGGAGCAGACCGAGCGGAACTATGGCCGCAGCTGCAGCCATATGCCCCAGGAGCCTCTGAAAGAGTTTCAGTGGGACCGCTGTCCTGCCTGATAAAGTCTTGAGGCAGTTCAGCACCGACTGAGCACGTTCCTGGGTGAGGCGTGCTGTCTGGTTGACCGAATCCAACTCCATGCCGAGAAAAGAGATCCTCTGCACTGGCACGAGTTGCTCTTTTCCCAATTGACCCGAAGGCCCAACTGGCTGAGGTGCCTGAGCACCAGGTCCCTGTGTGCGCACAACAGCTCTCGAGACTGTGCAAGTATGAGCCAGTCGTAGAGGTAGTTGAGAATGCGCACACCCCGTTCTCTCAAGGGAACAAGGGGCCGCCTCTGCGACTTTGGTGAAGACACGAGGCGAAAAGGGACAGCCTGAAGGGCAGGACCTTGTACTGATATGCCCGACCGTCGAACGCGAATCGCAGGAATGGCCTGTGTCGCGGGAGAATCGAAACATGAAAGTACGCGTCCTTCAGGTCGATTGCTGCAAACCAATCTAGGGGACGGACGCATCCAAAAATGCGTTTCTGCGTCAACATCTTGAACGGCATCTTGTGAAGTGCACGGTTCAAAACTCGCAGATCCAAGATCGGTCGTAACCCACCGCTTTTCTTGGGCACAATGAAGTAAGGGCTGTAAAACCCCGACCTCATATCGGCTGGAGGGACCGGCTCTATTGCATCCTTCGCCAGTAGGACTGCAATCTCCGCGAGCAAGACAGGGGCATCGACGGCTTTGACTGAAGTGAACCGGATGCCCCTGAACTTGGGGGGGACGCCGGGCGAACTGAATCGCATAGCCGAGTCTGATGGTCCGCAGGAGCCACCGGGACGGGCTGGGGAGCGCTAACCAGGCTCCGAGAGACCGCACCAGCGGGGCCAACGGGCCCACCGACATGCCCGCGGTGGGGCAGCGAGGTGGAACACAGGGACCGGCCCCAGGGCCTGTGACGGCCTGGCCTGTGACGGCAGGGGGCGGGGTCTGGGTGTGTAGTGTAGCACTCACCTGATTTCTCCTCGCGTGGGAGGAGACACAGGAACCCGGCTTGAGGCTTGTGACAGCCCGGCGTTTGACGACTTGAAGCGGGGACTGGAGTGCTACTGCCCTTACCTGGTTCCACGAATGGGCAGGAGGGGTGCTCTTGGGCACCACCCGCTGCCTGCTGGCGAGAGAGGAGGAGGGAAGCGATCCTGTGATGCACGGATCACCACTCTCCTCCTCTTGAGACCCGGAGATTGAGGAGACCGCTCTTTACTGATGTTTTGGGTACCGCTGGCTGCTGGGCCAGAGGCGGAACAAAATGAACAAAAGATACTCCACCCGGCCCTCCTCCGGGGGAGGGAGTGGTGCAGTCACCATCTCCCGATGAGCAGTCTCCTCCATCTCTGGGTCGACCGTCCCAGGGCCTCTTGCACTTGCCGCCAGGTTTGGCGGGGGCCTGGACGGGCTGGGCGTCCTGCCTGCGACCGGCTCCACGACGCTGCCTGGTGAAAGGCTGCTGCGGCTGCGCGGGAGCGGGGGCGGCCACAGGGGGGCGCCCACGGCGACAAGCAGGCTGAGTGGCTGCAGCCGGAGTGGAAGCAGCAGGTTTCCTCCGGCGCATGATGTGTTTGCCTCAGTCTGCTTCTGGGCTGCCGAGAACTGCTGGGCAAAGCTCTCGACAGCGTCGCCGAAAGGGCCGGTCTGTGACACGGGAGCATTCAGGAACTGTACCTTCTCCTGCTCCTTCATGTCAGCGAGACACAGCCAGAGATGGCGCTCCTGGACATCGCACGACCCAGAGACTGTGCGGTCACCTTCGTCACTCGTAGCGCGAGGTCCGTCGCAGCACGCAGCTCATGTAGAACCGCCAGGTCGTGACCACCCTCGTGCAGGTCTTTCAGTGCTTTGGCCTGGTGAACCTGCAGCAACGCCATAGCGTGGAGGGCGGAAGCCGCCTCCCCACAGGCTCTATAAGCACCGCCAGTTAGACCTGACGAATACTTAGAGGCCCGTGAGGGGAGACACGGATCACCCCGCAGGGTGGAAGCGGCTGTTGGACACAGTTGCATGGCCACAGACCGTTCCACCGAGGGGATGCCCGCATACCCCAAAGCGGCTCCACCATCGAGGGTGGTGAGAGCGGAAGAACTACAAGATGTGTTTCGGGCAGTGAAAGGTGCCCTCCACGATCTTGTCAGCTCCTCATGCACTTCCGGAAAGAATGGCACCGGAGGGGGGCGCTGAGAACCAGCGCCACCCCCACCGAGGAACCACTCGCCCAGCCTCGAAGGATCGGGACACGGTGGCTTTTTAGGATTCCACACGAGCCCGACATTCTCGGCGGCCCGGGAAAGCATAGCCGTCATCTCTGGGTCTGGCACGGACAACGCTACCACACCCGAAGGGGGCAACGCAGCCGGGTCATCATCCCCGGAGAGAGAGGGCCCGCCCTCCGATGCAGTGATCGACGTCTGGTCGTCAGAGGGGGCACCGAAGGAAACGCGTGGCCAGCGCGCTCCTTCGGCAGCTCCACCGGCTGCGGAGTGCTTGAGGGGTGAGGAGCTCCACTTGGGGAAGCCCTCACCGTAATCCTCAATCACCTCTGACTCCACCGGATCCAGTGTGCACGCCGGATCACGGCAGGCAGAGGGACTCTGCCATGTTTGACATAGCAGAGTCGCACTCCGAGATGGTCATGTCCCCGCAAGAAGAACATGAACCATCCACGAAAGCCACCTCAGCGTGCTGAATGCCCAGACACGTGAGGAAGCGATCGTGACCGTCCTGAGGCGCCAGGAAACGACCACGCCCAGAAACGCACGGGTGAAAAGACATCTTTAAAAAGACGCGATCACCCGTGTTGCTCTTTTAGAGAAATTGCTCTTTCAGAGAAATGCTCTTTTAGTGCTGAAGCACGCAGGGGAGCTGGCCACCGCACACTCCTAGTGTGGCTGTCAGCAGGAAGACGATCTTTCTCTCCCGGACACCGTGACCACCGCTGCCGCGCCGTAACGCCCGCACTCGCTCGCAGAACACTCTCTTGGAAGGGAGAGCAGTAGCTTTAACCACTACCGCTCGGCTCCGAAGCGAAAGGATAATTGATGCGGTGCATCAGCTGCCTCTTATGCTCACGCTGTGATCAGCGGCAGCTGGATGCAATAATCGCATGCCAATGTCCATTGGCTCGTTTAGTTACACTCGAAGTGGATTGGTCTCTCTGGCGAGATCCCAATTTCGTCGGTCATCCGACGTGACTCGGAGTGACCGACTGAAAGGGGAACTACATTTACATATTTATGTACTTAATAAAAATACCCTGCAATTGTACTTTTGGTATACTAAACTGGTAGACTTAAAGTCTGCTAAATTGGAACAACTAATTTTATACTTAATGCACTTTAATTCTGCAGAAGTAGTGCTTAAGTCCAACTAAAGATATACTGAAATACACTGCCCTCCAAAAGTTTGGAAACACCCCTGGCAAAGTGTGGTTTTGGATGATATCAGCACAAATCCTTATAATTTTTTGGTGCAAATACAGTACATTAAAGTAACTTGACATTATCATTGAAGACTAGCAATAATAATTTTCATTTTGATTACATAATAATGACGATATATACATGTCAAAGTCAGACATTCCCCTTTGCCATCTGTGATGCCTGGTTACTGGTTTAAACTTGGCCCAGGTTTTTAAAAGATTTTTGGGTCAGCACACCTTAATAGCTTGAACAATTGATTGGCAGTTAAGTTTAGAATACAATGAACCTGTTTTATGAATGAGCTGTAATAGCTGCTAAAGGTGGATATTTTGATGAATCGAAAATTTAAGTATTTTCTATGTATAAACTGTTTCTGTAATAAAATATGTTTTCGTAGTTTGTGTTGTCCCTTATCAGTGCAAAATTATCACAAATTAAAAAGGATTCATGCCAATATTGTCCAAAACCCCACTTTTCTAGGGCGTTTCCAAACTTTTGGAGGGCAGTGTATATCTGATTGTGCTACAGTGGAACTATTGCAAGTATACTTCAGGTACACTTTATATATCTTGCATTTAAAAACATACATGTATTATTAAAAGATCATACAATCCTCATCAATAGTGACATTAAAACACATTTTAGGCTTAATAATATGAAATGTGGATTATGCACAAGTAGTACTCCAAATAAAGCTTAATTATATTTTTTATATCATAAGTCTCGAGCGATAAGTCAGTAAATATGTTAGTAGATTTGAACTATACTTGGTATGAAATAAATGTATTTTAAATACATTACTTTTTAAATAGAGTTTGCTTAAATTCTTTTTAGTGTAAAATATTTCCAGATAATAGTAACATTCTGAACAATTATTAGTTTGGTAATAGTAATTTTCGATGTAACTAACACATTGATTAATTATATTAAAATATAAATTAATTAATTATAAATAAATAAAGAAATGTAAAGTACACAAACAAAATAATGATATAATTTCATAACTAATCACATTATTATTATTATTATTATTATCATTATTATTATACTTGCAATATTATACCACACTGCCTCAGGCTTCTCTTTACCTGCCATTTTTTTCAACAGACTAAACAATAAACTGACATTTTTTCATTTAGTATTTCAGTGACATTATATCAGAAGTGAGCGGCACAAAGACTACATTTACATGAGTGGAACAAATGTGATTCTTTACAGTACTGACAAGCCTTTAGTCAGCGTTTTTATGAGAATTAGTGAAGCCCTGTCAGTACAGGAAACAGCAAGGTATTGTTGACTATTTCTACGGATATTTTTAGAGTACTTCCACCACGCGCAGCAGCTTCTGTCTGCTGAAACAACCACAGACCTGTCACACTAAAACCGCCGCAGCAGGAATAACTCAATTTAATTGGCTGCCACGAGCGATCTGGCAAATCAGGACTGAATCTATCAAACTGATCCATTTCTAGTAAGTGAAGATTTTGAGAGAAAATATCAGCCCTATACAGGTGATGGATGATCAGTTCCTCTAACTTTCACATTATATGGCCATTTCCCGTGTTGCTACGTTACCACGGACCATATACAATGCACATCCCCTGAAGTGTTGTTAGAAATCACACAACTAATGAAACGCACAGCATTATTTGATCCATTTCTCCTCCCGAGGCAATTTGCAAATTTGCCAGTCTAAAATAAATGCAAACCAAGAAACCATAAAACGAAGAAAGCTTTCAAGCATATATGCCTCGAGCATAAGAAATGGCAGAAGTTCACATCTCTGACCCCTCGGTTATTGCTCTGCCCACAATTCAAACCGCACGCTTTTGAGAGAAACCAAGCGTGATTCGCAAAAAGCACATCACAGTCCACTATTGGTTGCACACAAGTAAACACATGAATCAGAAGAGTGTGATAAAAGAAGGTGTGGAGGCAGGCTATTTTCGTCAGGCTCTCTGGAGCGTGCCAATGAGTCAGGGCCACACGGACACGTAAGCTGCAGGTGGGCCGTGGAGATGTCAGGCTGGGTTAGCGGGAAGGGGGCGGAACCGCTCTGGCCCAGTCTAAGGGTCCACAGCGGGCCCATCTATCAGCTCTAGCCGGCAGCAAACGAGGCTGCGTGGCCCTCGAGTGCACTCTTGCTCTGATTAGAGCTCCCATTGGACTCGTGTTGACACATCTGCACTGAAACCCGCTAGATATACAGTACAATAC
Organism: Spinibarbus caldwelli; assembly: GCA_039654775.1. Taxonomy (NCBI): domain Eukaryota; kingdom Metazoa; phylum Chordata; class Actinopteri; order Cypriniformes; family Cyprinidae; genus Spinibarbus; species Spinibarbus caldwelli. The sequence continues at coordinate 26,526,493 of CM077227.1, read as the reverse complement.
GGGCCCAGCTACACACATTAACAAAGCACTTTTCCACAGCAACGAACACGCACTATGCCGATGGGATTTGAACCAACGGCATGATGCCAAGGGTAAAGAATAAGAGACTTTGGGTAAAAGCCTCTCTGAGCCTCTGCGATTAATGCGTTGTCAATGGAAGGGGATGATGACAGATGGAGCACAAGGGCAAAAGTGGGTTCTTCAAAGCAAAACAGCGGATGACTCGGTCCTTACGTTACCTCTTTGAGGCTATTAGGCTCCCTCGCATCTCTGATGCTAAAAGTCACAGAATCACCATAAAAGCCACAGTACAACCTTATCTCTTAATCGTAATTCCCAAAGTGAAGGTTTCCTATCTGTAGGAGAATTTTCAGTATACCTTTTTTTATTACTTTTAATTAATACTTCTCTCTTTTTGATTATCTTTTTTATCTAGTTTTTATAAATTACTTCTGCTATTTATATGACTGGGATTGAGTAAATGTAGTTGTAATACTAAATATACTGTTGTGGCAATTACAGGCTCAAGCACATCAACACTAATTGTAAAGTTGTGGCATAGATTTCTATTTCATTTATTTGAAATAGAAATCTTTACTGTCACTTTAGACAAAATTTAATGCATCCTTGCTTAATAAAAGTAAATCTGATAAATAAATGTTTGATGAAAAAAACTAATAAAAGTAAGAATTTGATTGGAAGTGTATATAAAAATGTTAATATTAATTAGAAAATATTATTATTATTATTATTATTATTATTATGTATTGGAATCATAATAAAATTATTTGAATCAAATGATAAATTTGAATATTTATATTTTTATATTTAATATAATATGTATTTTAATATAAAATGTTTAATATAATTTAATATAAAATGTATTTATATCATTTTAATCAAATGCATTGTCTTATATTTTATGTCATGTCATGTATCATTTTTCTTCCTGCATTTTAAGTTTGATGTTTTTATTAATAATATTAGTAGTACAAAATGTCTTAAATTAATCTAAATGCTAAAGAGAACTCGTTGGATTTTTTACCTCTGGGTTTTGGGTTTATTCATTATATTAAGTACACCTGCAACAGCATCAACTGGAAAGAAAAAAAAATGTTGTTCACTAAAACACTAGGGATACCTTTCCTGACACGGAAGGACAGAGGATCCAGTGATCACTGACATTTAGAGCCAACTGAATAGAGCCCTCAGGCAGGCCTCGTGGCAAGTTAGGGGCTACATTTGAAAAATCTTCAACATGCTGAATTTGAAATTTGTTAGATATCTAGAGGGCAACACTGCAGATTATAGAAATTCAAGTGAATGGTTTCAAGTGAAAATCAGCTCACATATATATATCGTGTTAACACAGAAATTGCATATGAATATTTAATCAACAGTTATCAAGCATCTATGAAAACATGCTCTGTCCTTGCTCATTATCTTCTGTGCCTTTTATTCCAGCTGTGAAAGCATCATTCATGGCCCTCACAGCTGTACCATAACTAATAACAGCACTCTCAGGACACCACATGTACTTGCTATATGCCCTTCCTACAGATTAAATACAGTGCCCCCAAGTATTCACATATCTTAGCCACACCCACACATATATATAAATGGCAGTAAAAATTTTGGGGGCAAATGGTTAAAAGTAATTGCAAAATGGGCTAGTCAAAGTGAAGCTGGTTCTGCAAAAGCTTAGATGCTACTTGGTTTGATGTTTGTGTGTAATGCAATATTATTTCAGACATCGGCAAATGTGATCTGAGTCTCTGGAAGTGTTCAAATATATTCTGGACCTAAGAATTTCTCTCAGATGAGTTGATGTAACAAAGTTGTAAAACAACAATATTTTTGCATGTACTGGCACCAAAGCTAATCTGATATTTTCAAATAGAGACAGAGGGGTTCTTTCAAACATATATCATCATTCAGCAAAAACGATTGTGCCGCAAAAATGTAAGGTGTGATGGACAGCAGTAGTAAAGGGCCACTAAGAACACAAACACAGGAAATGATTAGGAGCTGTCAGCGGGACAGCGGCGTGATTTCCCTCGCTGCTAGTCCTCGCTGTCGTTTTTCAGCTAGCACTGGCTGTAATGGCAGCCGGGCTGCCAGCAGCACTCAATCACTCTGTTTATGAATCCAAACAACAGTCAGTTACGTGGTGTGAGAATCCACAGAGGAGGGCCCAGAGCATTCAGCCTGTCACAGCCAGCGTCTTGGGGTTCTCCGACTGCAGATGAGATAGATTGCATGAAGAGCTACTTTCTATGAATTGTGCAAATGAAGAAACTTTGTCTATGCACAAGCTTCATCACATCTAATAAAATAACTTTTTGAACAGAGGTTGTCTATTTTTCTATTTTTATTTCTAACACGATTTATTTTCTCAAATTTCAAATTCTCAATATTTTCTCAAATACTATACATATATGCCATTGCATTTCTTGATATTGTCAATATCAACATTTTAAACGAATAATTCAACCAAAAATTTAAATTTGCTCAAAATCTACTCACTCTCAGCCAAGATGTAAATGAGTTTGTTTCTTCATCAGAACAGATGTGGAAGTTTAGCATTACATCACTTGGTCACCAAGTGAATGGGTGCCATCAGAATGAGAGTCCAAACAGCTGGTAAAAGCATCACAATAATCCACAAGTAATCCACACGACTCCAGTCCATCAATTAACATCTTGTGAAGTGAAAAGCTGTGTGTTTGTGAGAAATAAATCCATCAAGGCATTGTCATCATCTAGTCTGAATCAGGAGAGAAATATGCACAGATCAAGCACCGTTTACAAGAGAAAAAAACAGTCCAAAACAAATATGTGCAACCTGATCTCATGATGAAGATGTACCTGTGGGAACTTTTTCGCAAGATGCAAAATACTGTACGATCTCTCATCTTTCAGCTCTTTCATCGTGAGTCATGTTTATGATGGGATTCGTACCCAAGGATTCCGCATCCTGAGTCCAATTCCGTGCCAGCTGAGCCACCAAGCAAGCTTGTTACATTCGGAAAGCGAAACATATGGAGCTGTAATCATAACTGTGTATAGGAAATCGAAATCGATTGCTCGATGTTTTACCTCTTCTAGTGTTAATTTCTGTTGGAAACAGAACTTATTGGCATGTATTTCGCTTCTTGCATCAAACTCATCTACATCTTGAGGGTGAGTAGATTTTCAGCCTAGACATATGTTTTACTGTAATAATTTCATAAATTCTCTATGCAAAAAAAGTAAAGAGTTTTAGATTGGGATTCTGCATGGCAATATTTATAGATATTCCTAGTAGGCAAAAATTCACAAACTGACCAGCAAATCATGCACTGTTTTTGCTGTTGTTGTTTGGGAATGAGAATTACAGACTATGTGGATTTTAATATTTGGGTCATTTTCTCATTTAATGGCACTAATACTGGTGTGCAGATTTCATTACTCCATGTGCATCTAATGATTAGGCTAAACATTGGAAATCCCCTCAGTTATCAGCTCATCTGTAAATAAAGTCTCCCATCTGTGTTGCCTCCCCAATAACAAAACAATTACACTCCTGCACAGCATCCAATCCCCGTATCAGACTAAGCCATGGTACACATAGAAAGCATGGTTTGGAATATTAAAATAAGGATGGACAAAGCCATTACTGCAGGTTTCCCTCCACCTCCTCCTCAGTTTGGATCATTCTCCTCTGGGTAAAAGCCTCCTCATGGAGCCTCAGGGCTCAAATGATTCAGCCTGACTGTCTTGTTATTGTGACTCCAGCTGCTTTGTCACAGAAAATGCTAGATGCAATTTGCCCCCTCAGGGCAGTCAGGATAAGGTGTCCATTTCAATTCCTAAAGTGATGATCTGAAATTAATATATAAACTGAAACCATCTCTAGTTTGTTTTTGACTGTGCACTATTATAGTTAACTTACTATTGATGATAATGCATTGAGTGTTTCACACAACATATGACTGCAGGAATCATGATACAATAAATGCATTTTAAAAGTTGCATATCTGTTTAAACAAACAAAAAAGGATGAAACTGACTTTTTTTCTTGAAATTAACACTTTTATACATCAAGGATACAATAAATTGATCAAAGGTGATAATAAAGACTTTTACATTGATACATAAGATTTCTATTTAAAAAATGCTTTTCAATTGAAATTTCTAAATATATTTTTTTTTTGATTCAAAAATAAGCAGCACAACTGTTTTGCAATATTGATAATAAAAAAATAAATGTTACTTGAGCACCAAATCAGCAAAATTTTGAACAATTTCTGAAGGATCATGTGACTGAATGCTTGCTACTATTAATAGCTACTGATATCAAACAGGAATAAATTACATTTTATATTTTAAAACAGATATTTAAATTTGCAATAATATTTCATAATATTACTGTTTTACTGTATGTTTGTCAAATACATGCACAACTGGTGAACATAAGAACACATTTTCTAACAGTAGTCAATTCTTTTTTAACGTAAATTAAGATTTAATGAACTCCAAAAAAAAAAATTTCAATATTTGTCTCAAATATATTTGCGTAAAAATTCCTCCCAAGATTTCTTTAATTTCAGAGAGATTGTTCTTGCCAATTGACTCATTAGAATTTAGGCTTCAATCTCTGAAAAGCTGCTGTGTGATAATCACGGTTATTAAAAGAGTTAAATAAATCAGAACTTAAGCAAATGAAATGTTGAATTCCACTGCTGATTATCACATATCTAATGTTTTCAACAAACACAGATGCAGCAATCTGTTTGTAGATATTTGTTAAAATATCACCCTGTGGCGAGTAAGGGCAAGGGATCGTTTGTTTTGTTTTTGTGCACTTTGACAGCTGTGCTCTCTTATCACGGGCCAGATCAGATGCAATATAAACACAGCGCTGAGATAATGTGCGAGCATCATATTTACTCTAAAGCAATTGTACGGCATCTCAAACATCAGAGGATAAATCGGCCCTATTAGAATAATAGTGTGAAGGACAACGGAGTGGATGAGGAGCACTGGTGGAGGAGAGAGAGAGATAGAGAGTAGCAATCATAACCTCCATGCATTGCAGATTTACTGATCTGTCTGCACTTTATGTGGACGAAATGGAAAAGAGAATGGTAGCATGTTTACAGCGCTATAAACTTTTCTTTAAATTCCCAAGGACTCAACCACCCTGAAACTGTGTCAGAGCTGCCATAAAGCTCACCGTAATGCCATCCTTTAAATCTGATGAAACATTTATTGATCTTCTTAGATCTTATTTTATTTTCTTCTCCTTACTTTTACCTCAAGCTAAGAGGAGCCCTGCTGAAAGAGGAGATGTGCATCCGAAGACTTAAAAACAAGAAACGTTAAAGGGACAGTTCACACACAAATTAAAATTCTGTCATCATTTTCTCACAGAAGGTGAATTTTTAACAGTCTCAGTGTCTATTCTTTTTCATTATAGTAAAAAGAACAGAGACTGGGCCTGTTCAGCTCGAAAATGACAAAAAAGATATCTTATGACTTGTGCACTGTATTTCGAGTTTTCTCAAGTCATACGATAGCTTTGTGTAAGGAACAGACTAAAACAAAACATTCTTTTCAATCAAATCTTTTGTTAATTAAGTTCACAAAACTTTTCTGTAGGATTGCCCCCTAATAGTCGACTAAACGTTAGACAAAATTTTAATTAGTCGGTTGGTCGCAGAAAAAAAAAAACAACTGTTTTAGGTGTTACGACACAGGTTTAGTACAAAGCTTTGTTTACAAAAGAAATAATAGGTTTGCAATTAAATGTTAAATCACAAACATGGAAATATTTTGAAACATTTAAATTTAAACCATATGTCAGCTTTGTATTCTGTTTTTGCGATCACCATATTTTATACGAATTTAACAGTATTCCATGAGTTATTCCACTGAATATGGAATCTCTTGTTTCTTTTCCCAAATCTTCACTCATGTCTCACCCATTTTTGCAGGGCATTATAAACATTTCTTTATTTTTTTCACTTTTAATTTCTATATTTGCATCCTTAATGGTGGTATAAAAATAAAAAATAAAAATAAAAATTGTACATCAAATTGTATTAAACACAGTTTCTGCTTGTTAGACCTTGGTAATACAGGTCAAGTTTATTTGTATAACAGTAAATATGATACATTAAATTCATTTTAAAAAATGTGTGACTAGTCAACTAATGGCTTAAATGAACAACTAATGGTCAACTAGGAAAATCTTTGGTCGGGGCAGCCTTGCTTTTTTGACAGTGAGTGAATAAATGATGACCAAATCATTTTGGGTAAACTATTCTTAAAAACAAACAAACAAACAAATAAATAAATAAAAATTCAGGAACATCAGTGGTCACTGAAATTATAGTTCAGTCTGAATCTATAAATTGAAAATAATTAAGACATTCATTCTAATTAGAATGCAAATTGAGATGAATGATCTTTATAATCTCTGCGGCACCTTCCCACACTTCCTCAGCAAAAAGTCATGATATCCTATCACCTTAATAGGAACTTCAGTAAGTTACATGGAGTTTATGCAGTACTGTACACAGGAGTATACAATTTCCTATGATAATGCATGATAATGTTTCAGTGATCTATAATAAACATCAGCAACTATATTGTTAGTTGTGTATCATCAGTGATTATGGAGTCTGGTCTTATTAGACATGTTATTTTCGCTTTTTCTTTGGGTCCAAAAGTCTGAGACTACACTGAAAATCCTGGAAAAGCAAAGTTTTAAACTGAAATAAAAAAATTTAAAAAATACATAAAATTAATAGAAAAAACATAATTCAGCACTAATTTTAGATCACTAATCAAATAAAAAAATTAAAATAAAATAAAAATTGAGACAGACATGCATCTCAAGTGCTGTTACAGCAAATGAAAACACTAAGAAACTGCAAAATAAAACACATAGTAGCAGACTTTTGGACCCCAGTTTTTATAGAGTATCTTTAGATCAATATCTGTATATTTGTATCACCTCTGAACCTCGAAAATACATTTTCATTTAATGCACACTGCTTTTACAAACCTAAAGTGAAATTTAAAGTGGGCCTTTCTCAAATAGAGTGAATAGCTTTTGCAGCCTTGGTCCTACAATGGTCCTAACTCCAAATTATATGCCTGACTAACACATTGTACTATTAATTCCATCGTTTCTTTTGAACAGACCTGAAACATCAAGTGCATTCAATAGAAATCAAATTCGTCCTCAGGGCATAGATTCATAAGAGGGAATTTTTAATAAATTAGAAATGATGTTTTTGTCCTCAAAAGGAAGAATGGGAACATTGATTATGTGCAGTGTATTGGGTTCCATCTAAATTATAAAGCCAAGGATTTTGAATCAATAGTAATTAGGGTGTTAACTAATGTAGTGGAGCTTTTAGTGTTATCATATGCTCACTCTAAAGTATTAGGATGTGCCTGTTTGCTTCTTAGTTCATTATAAATCCATCAGTCCTTGGGTAATCATAATAATAAGTGAGTTTAGCTGTTTCATAATCTCTCTGTAATAAGCTTGTTTGGTTACTATGTTCAAGAGATGATGAAACTCACAATTTAAAAAAATAAAAAAAAATAACATTAAGAGATGAATTCACTAAACACTTTACATTTTCTGTTCATAATGGCAGCAGTTATTCATCAAATGATATGATATGCATATATTTAGTCACGGTGTACTCAAGGATAATTTTAACATGAAAAAAAATGATTCAGGTGTCTGGGTTGCAAATAAATAAATAACACTTTAAGTGGAAAAGACATTGTTTTAATGACCATTAAAAAACTAAATTAAAAAGTCAATATTATGACAATAAGATCTAAGACTAACTATAATGACATATTCATTTATATTAATATGCACCAAACATTTTCTACTCTGTTTTGAACTACATAAGTGGGCCGAGTGAATCCTACTCTTACTGGGTTCTGCACGATCTTCATTAGTTCATTCTTTGTTGTCTGACTTTGTCTCGCCTCCATTTCAGCTGTGTTCATTATGCAAACAGAAGGGCTATTCTGAAATGAACTAAGTACCATGTTTCAAAAAGGTTGATTAGAACATTAATTGTTCATATGGTGCTTTCACATTTAAAAAGCTCAATTTTTTTGCAGTTAATTATGTGCAGTTGTATAACAGACTGTTTTAATAAACCGGGCTTATAGTTTGGAAATAAGGTCTGTGTTGCAGTGTAATTAGAAAAAAAAAAAAAAAAGTCTGGCTGTTCATTCGTATGGAAATGATCGCCCTGCAGGAATGTATACAACAAATGATCTGATAGGGTTTCACTTAATAAAAGGGTGGAATGTGATTAAAGTTTACACTTAATCTCTACATATCATGAATCCAGTGAGGCTTCAAATTCGTATACGCAAGGACGCTCAGACTTTGTCTCTGCTCAGTGTGGATGTCCACAGTTTGGTCCAGAATTTTAAACACTTAACCTTTTGTCTCTGTAATAGGATTATGTGTTCTGAATTTTTGTCCGGTGCTCCAAAAATAGTACCTATTATGTTTTATTTGATTGGATTAAGCCTTATTTTCAAATAAGGTTTTAGAAACCCAGACAAGTCAAGAGAATGTCGCTTGATTTTCATTCCCAAGGTTCAGTGAGCTAAGCACTTAAGAGAAGTTTAGGGGAACTGCCAAAGTGCTCTGTCTTCACAGGGAGCACCTGCGCTTAATGGTATCATTCTTCGACTCAATGGATTTTTTGAACAGTCGAGAGAAAAATTGTTAGTACAAAAGTGCAGGCAGGTAAAATCTGCAGGGAGAAACTTCTAGTGAAAATGCACACACACTCACAAACACAATTTCAGAGTGGACAAACTGAGCAGAACTCTTAGTATTTCCGAGCACATTCCTGGCATGTTGCGTCGTAATGAAATATGACAAGAGATTTATTCCCAGCACTAATTATTTGTTTGGAGGTAATTTGTTATGATGAGAATGCAGAGACACTGTCTTTGTTTTGTAATTGAATAACACACGAATAATGAATTGGTCAGATCCTCTGCAGCAGCTGTTTTGGTCTTTGTAATGTAACTCATCTAAATGAAACAACTTCACTCATTTAGAGTGACGAACACACACTCACACACACATACACAGCAGGAGAGCAAGAACACAACATTTATTTTAATACTGCGGTATTTTCAAGAGAGTATAATGTTGAAAGGCAACTGTAGGTTATTTCTTGCTTTGTCCTAGTTTCACATAAATAGTTACTTGAGTTAGAAATTATTATTTTTCATTATTTATACACAAGCACAAATCAAATACTGATATTACAGAGTATGAAGGTTCTCACAAAGAGTTGTTAAAAAAAAAAAACATATGTCTATTTACGCTGCAGTTGCCTGATGCTTATTATTATTTCAAAACACATTTTTAAACCGGCTTTTAAAGCTCTACATTAATTAATTACGCTGTTTAATTAAATCAAGATTGAGTGTATGGGAATTAATTTCCCTTGTGTTATAAAAAGATAAACTGATTTATTTTGCATTTAGTGCGTGACAAAATATTTCAATTATCGTCAGTAATGTACACTTGTAATGATATACCTTTATTAGCTGTCAAGTGTTGTATTCATTTAGTATAAATGTAGTGGGGTTCAAAACATTTTTTTTTTTTCATTATTTAACAAGGAAATACATATTTTTAGGATTTAACAGGTTACAGTTACTCAGATTCAGATCATTTTCTGAAATAAATTAATATTATTATTCAACAAGGACACATTGAATTCATCAAAGTGTCAGTAAAGACTTTTACATTCTTACAAAAAATTATATTTAAAAAAAATGCTGTTCTTATGAACTTTATTAAAGAATTCTGAAGAAAAAAAATGTTTCTTGAGTAACAAATCAGCATATTAGAATGATTTCTGAAGGATCATGTGACACTGAAGGATGGAGTAATGATGATGAAAATTCAGCTTTGCCACCACAGGAATAAATTACATTTTAATATATATTAAAATAGAAAGCAATTATTTAAAATTGTAACAATATTTCACAACATCACTGTTCTTTTTTTTTAATCAAACAAATTATCAAATATGTGCACACACATATGTGCATGTGTGTGTTAAATGCTAGAACCTTTAAATGACTAATTTCAGTCAGATTGGCAAAGCCTGTATATCCCATTTCTGCAATGAGGTTGTGGGTATTCAAAGAAATTATTGCATCTTATCTCTAGACACATTATGTGCGTTATGGTAATGGTTTATGGTATTAGTCTTAAGCGAGTCTGTGTGCATGTGCTGGCTGAATTGATGTAAAGCTCTATTAAAATAGATGGCAATATTTTTCAGGGGTGTGAGGGTCACTCTGTCTCGCAGGACAGGCTCGGTTATTCCCACCGGCTGTTGACTTATGCTTGGCTGTCTGGTAATTAGGCCAGGTAATAGCCTGCTCTGATGAGGACTGTGTGCGGGAGCCACAAGAGAAAGAGCTTATAATTGAGTAGTCAGGCTGGGACTACCATCAGCTAACAGCAATGAAGTGCACTGATCAACAAAAAACGTGCTGTAGCATTCTACAGTGGATAGACAGCACACACACATTCCAGGCTGTAAACATTTATCACTGTTTATGTTGCACACATCCACCTGTGTTACATTTATCAGTGCACTATAAGTTCTGATTACTACCTGCATAAAACTGATGCTGAAGAGTTATTCTTGTTCAACCTTATGTGAGAGGGGCACATTTTCAGAAATCCTACTTTTTCCAGGTATTTATATGTAAAGTTTGCCTTTAACACTTATATTCAGTACATGCACTGAAATATATATGATTATATTGACTCACTTTCGGCCAGTTCCTTGAACAGTACTACGTTTATGTTATCACCTTAAAACACTCTTACCATATTGTAGTGCATGATATGTAAACTACCACACTCTAAAAAATGCTGGGTTAAATATGGACAGAACCAGCAATTGGGTTGTTTTGATCCAGCAGTTGGGTTAAATGTTTAAGCTGAGTAAAAACCAGGAAAAATGGCATGGTTGCTTCAGCAAATGCAGATTTATCTCTCTTTTTTCTTTAACACTATCGATTGGGTATAGGGTAAGGTTTAGGTGGTTATTTTCAAAAGCGATAAAGCATTAACTTTTAGGGACACTCATCGGGCATTTGATTTCCGAACTGCTGCGATATGAAGCAACGTAATAAAATGTTGCAGCAGTAACATAATTATTTCAAAGAAAATTGAATGCACTTTTTTGCGCCATTCAGTGGACAATTCACTTTGAAACTGTTGCGAAACATGCAAGTTGCAACGTAATGTAATTTTTGCAAAATTGTCACTACAGGCACAAATTTTCCATGAGCCTGGGTTGACCAAAAAGGATTTGTAGACATTTTCAAATGTCTGAAGTTGTTCATATGTAAAATTATCAACTTATTTAATTGCTGTCAATATGTTAATAACATACGTTTCAGTGTCTATGCAAAATATATGAAAACATATATGTGCTAAAAATCACACTTTATGTACAAATATGATTACTAATGTGATCAAGTTGGTTTTTCATGCATGCAGTCTTATCCAATAGAATGATGGATATTTGAAGAGACAACAACAAATGGAAGATGATTAAAAAACCAGCCCTTCTAGTTATCAAAAAAAAACAAAAAAAAAACAAAAGGAACATCCCTGCCTAGCAGAGACTGTTTGGAGACGGATTGAAATTCTAGTCATATATCAACGGTGAACGGACTCTAATAAGTAGTATCTGTGACAGCGTCTGACTTTTAATTGCTTAATGAGGGCCAAGGATCATGATAACTGAACTCTCATTTCGTGTCTGCTGGAAAGGGTTTGCTAATACTGGCACTGTCTTCATTAGTCTTGGCTCTGAAGCTAAAAGGGGCCAACTGCTGACCTCTTGAGAATTGGACGTTATCAGACACAAATTGATGTTTGGTTCCACATCTGTTTCCAGCCTCAAGCTCAGCTTTAGTTCTTTGATCATTTTTCAAAGCAACACACTGCAAAAAGCCTTTATATCTCTGCCTTTTACAGAGAGGGATGTTTTCAGAGATGAGCCCTATTCATGTTGTCTTGTTAAGCACCCTAATGAATACACCACTAGCGAGTGTCTATATGTGAGGTCGTCACTCAGTTCAGTTATTGTAGCACTAAAAGAGAAAAAAGCAAAGAACAAATTTTACCAGCTTTTGCTTGCCCTCATGTTGTTCCAAAACTATATGATTTTCACTTTCTTTTTGTCGTGGAACACAAAAGAAGATTTTAAGAAAAATGTTTTTGTCCATACAATGAAAGTCAATAGGGACTAAACCAAAACTGGATGCCATTGACTTCCAGTGTTTGGACAAAAAAAAAAAAAATTATACAGGTTTAGTACATCATAAGGATGAGCAAATGATGACAGAATTTTAATTTTTGGGTGAATTATCCCTTTAATCCTGAGTCTGACCACATAAACTGTAAGTATTGAAACTAATAAATGCATTCATTCATAATAAACGCTCAAATCACCCCAAAAACACAGTTCTTGATTATCTTTCATGACTTTCACTTGTTTTATAATTTGCCCTATTGCAGTCCTCACAATGAAATTCACATTCAGCCAAAGGAATGTCATTCTCTGAGAAGCGAGTGATGTGTCTCGTTGTTTAAATATCCTTAGTAAATTATCTCTTTGAGTTTATGTCCATGACAGTTTGGCAATCGCTCTGATTTGGAAGGAAAAAGCATAGGGAACAACTGTCTCTTGTTTTGTTCCAGTTTATAACTAATAAACAGCAAAATAATAGAATGCTGCTGCCATGATGTCAAAACCTGGAAGACTAATTCACCAAGTTTTCTCTTGAAATTTTTATAATTGTTTTTTTTTTTTTTTTTTTTTTTTGAAATTCATGGGTAAAGTCTCTGGTAAATATAAATTTATGGATATACATCCATAGCAGCATCAATGCCCATATCTTGGATTTTAATTTCCTGTCAATATAATCTCCTGTCCAGTTTTTCTATTTGAAAATGATCACACATGAAAAGCTCTTCGCAATCATATGCACAAACATAGTAACTAGACAGAATGGTCGAGACCAATGAGAATAAGTGGCTGCAAGCCAGCTAAGAGATTTAAGGTCCAGCAATGGCAGGAAGCTTCAGAAGTATGCCTGGCTATTGTCAGAAAGTAATTCCATTTCATGAATAAGCGCTTGACTGCATACAGTGACAGCCTAGTCTTCAGCCTGTCTCTCTTGGCATCTCTGCCCGCGCCAAACATTGACAGAATGTCATTTTAATGTTTGCAAATTCCAGGGTGAGAGCGATGCATTCTTCTCATCCTTTTTTCAACCTGCGCCACACCGAAGGATGTTCAAAATATACGTAAATAGAAAAAAGAAACCGACTGACATGCTCCATCTTATCTAACCGAATGTCTGCTACATAAAAGCATTGTGAGTTTGAGTGAGGGCCCTTATTTTGATGCAAAGGAAAAGAAAGGGGCTGAACCGGTACACACTACCCTGATGGAAAATCTAGGTCAAGCATGGTGGTCAAGATGGTTCTAAATTCAACCAAACCAAAGATAATCATAGTAAAAAAAAAAAAAATTATAATCGCTGGCCCTATCAGTCCAACTAGAAAATAATTCATTTTTAATTTAAACAATGCATTTTTATATTTGCCAGATAATATATATATATATATATATATATATATATATATATATATATATATATATATATATATATTTCTATAAAACTTCTGTTTTTTATTTTATTTTTTATTTTTCCTTTTATTTTTTTCACTTTAGTTCTCTACTTGTTGGAACAGCGACAAAACTCTGTAATTGAAAGCATATACAAGGATCTCTTGGAAAGTCCGCCATGAAATAGCGTGGCTCTTATGGAGCAGACATGCTGTTATTGCCTCTAACACAGGACACTTTAACCACTTAAATAATACATTTGGTTAACATATGTGATTTTTTTTTTATCACATTAAACTTTATTCCAAGAACAAAGTCTTTATTCCACTGCACTATATTTAGCCAAGAAAGTCATTGTGGATTATTAAGCACTGTGTTCTTTAGGTGTGAGACAAGTTGCTAGTGCCTGCAAATGAGGCCAAAAGATCAGAACAGACGTGTTAATGCACAGGCCAGACAGAAGCATATGCCGAGTGGGACGTGGGTGCAATCTTCTTCCAGCCGGGTCTAACTGAGCCTGACAGTTTTCCTTTTCTGAACATGCATGAAGAGATGCTTTATGCATGAGAGGCCTGTATACCATATGCCCACCGCTTTAATTACTAGCCCCTTTAAAAATGCTGCCTGGAACAGCCTCACCTGACAACAAAAACACACCTTACCATGTATTACCTCACCTTAGTTGATATTTGTCTGAGGAATTGTGTTTGCGGTCATGTAGAGTTTAAATCAACTTCTGCTATGCTATACTTAAAAATGCTATAGAACATATAGGAGATTGTGTAAAGAGTACAGTTAACATAACATGATTCGTTCTGCTGTAAAGACCAATTTAACTCACCCCTGACGCCGTTCCAGTCATGATCCACTTCATATTTCAGATCTTGCATTTCTTCAACATCAAATCTTCGATATCGTCACAAGCATGATCAGAAATGCGACAAAAAATAAAAACGTCAGTCAAAATGGTTCACATTCTCCAACTTGCTCGTGAGTTAACAGTTTGATTCATTATTTTAGACTCACACAGTCAACAAATCGTACAAAGCTTTTCACACCCTCCCTGAACCACCTGTGATTTCTTCGTTTACATCCGATTCGAAATGAACCGAACTTATTAACGTGATGTACTTGGGTTCCGGAGACTATCTTCAGTCTATTTACAGGCTGGGTTGTTAATTTGTCAATCAATTCAAGAAACATATTCACAGAAAATTGCTGTAATAAATTATATAATTATGTGTAAATCAAATTCAAATTTAAATATTTTACAAAATATTAATTTATTAACATTAAATACAACATACATTGTTTATTTACTGGCAGAAATATTCTAAAACATGTGAACTGATATTTATGTCATAAATACAATCAGGATTATATTCATACTTTACTCAGACAACCAGAGGTAGGTTGCCCTATTTCAGAAAAATAAATAAATAAAACGACTGAAATGACAGATTGCATTTAATTTTGAGAGAGATATTTCAGTGTGATGCCAGAGATGTCATCCCATGTTACTAATACACTACGAACTCTCGATTGCTAGTTGTCCAACTGCATAATACTTGCTTTTCTGCTGACATCCTCAGGATGTGATTATGAAAACCCCTCTTTCCCGAGAGACCTATTTTCAGAGTTATCAAATAATATGTTTGCAGTTTCTTCAACTGTCTATGAAAAGCTTCTCAAATGTGCAGAGTTCTCAGGTGTGTCCCTTTCAGAAGGTCATGTATGATTTCGGATAATTGGCAGACTGCATATGTCCTCCACATCTACATATCAATGGCGCCCAAACTATGTGGAGATTTGATGTGGCGCAGTATTTTCAGAGCCTTTTAATGGTGACTCAATAAAAGCAGGCATCTTTTTTATGAGCAAGAACATCAAGTCTACATCCTGAAGCAATTACGACCGCCCCAAACCTCAAAATATGACTAGCTATTTGCCTCTAATTTAAGCTTGAACGTTATTAGACATGCAAAAATCAATCGATGTCAAATCTACAACATAAATGACCAATATGCACTCCAAAACAATCTGCACGTCATAACATGGCACCTATATTGTGCTTATGGATTGGGATTCATGACATTTTGCTGCTCTTTAAAAAGCAGCAGAGAGCGAGCAGGCTGGTCGGTGAGAAGTTATGAAGTGGTGGAAGACATTTATCCATATGTCAGTGATAAGAGGCAACCTGTCAAAGGCTTGATGCCAAACTGCACCACCAGATGCGTAAACACTCTCACGCGGACAGTTCTTTTGTGCGATCAATGCCAGCTAGAGGCATTTTAGAAATCATCGATAACAAACACACCTCCGTTCTCTTTCTTATTCCATCCTGTATCTGTCAAGAGCAAATTTGTCCATTGCCTAAGCAGTGGAAACAGCGTTGCATTATTGACCATGCTGTCTGCATTTATGTGTGCCGTCATGATGGAAGCGTTGATGGAAACGCAGGGCTGTGACAAATGTTCCCCTTTCAGTCGGTCACTCCGAGTCACGTCGGATGACCGACGAAATTGGGATCTCGCCAGAGAGACCAATCCACTTCGAGTGTAACTAAACGAGCCAATGGACATTGGCATGCGATTATTGCATCCAGCTGCCGCTGATCACAGCGTGAGCATAAGAGGCAGCTGATGCACTGCATCAATTGTCCTTTCGCTTCGGAGCCGAGCGGTAGTGGTTAAAGCTACTGCTCTCCCTTCCAAGAGAGTGTTCTGCGAGCGAGTGCGGGCGTTACGGCGCGGCAGCGGTGGTCACGGTGTCCGGGAGAGAAAGATCGTCTTCCTGCTGACAGCCACACTAGGAGTGTGCGGTGGCCAGCTCCCCTGCGTGCTTCAGCACTAAAAGAGCATTTCTCTGAAAGAGCAATTTCTCTAAAAGAGCAACACGGGTGATCGCGTCTTTTTAAAGATGTCTTTTCACCCGTGCGTTTCTGGGTGTGGTCGTTTCCTGGCGCCTCAGGACGGTCACGATCGCTTCCTCACGTGTCTGGGCATTCAGCACGCTGAGGTGGCTTTCGTGGATGGTTCATGTTCTTCTTGCGGGGACATGACCATCTTGGAGTGCGACTCTGCTATGTCAAACATGGCAGAGTCCCTCTGCCTGCCGTGATCCGGCGTGCACACTGGATCCGGTGGAGTCAGAGGTGATTTGAGGATTACGGTGAGGGCTTCCCCAAGTGGAGCTCCTCACCCCTCAAGCACTCCGCAGCCGGTGGAGCTGCCGAAGGAGCGCGCTGGCCACGCGTTTCCTTCGGTGCCCACTCTGACGACCAGATGTCGATCACTGCATCGGAGGGTGGGCCCTCTCTCTCCGGGGATGACGACCCGGCTGCGTTGCCCCCTTCGGGTGTGGTAGCGTTGTCCGTGCCAGACCCAGAGATGACGGCTATGCTTTCCCGGGCCGCCGAGAATGTCGGGCTCGTGTGGAATCCTAAAAAGCCACCGTGTCCCGATCCTTCGAGGCTGGGCGAGTGGTTCCTCGGTGGGGGTGGCGCTGGTTCTCAGCACCCCCCTCCGGTGCCATTCTTTCCGGAAGTGCATGAGGAGCTGACAAGATCGTGGAGGGCATCTTTCACTGCCCGAAACACATCTTGTAGTTCTTCCGCTCTCACCACCCTCGATGGTGGAGCCGCTTTGGGGTATGCGGGCATCCCCTCGGTGGAACGGTCTGTGGCCATGCAACTGTGTCCAACAGCCGCTTCCACCCTGCGGGGTGATCCGTGTCTCCCCTCACGGGCCTCTAAGTATTCGTCAGGTCTAACTGTCAGTGCTTATAGAGCCTGTGGGGAGGCGGCTTCCGCCCTCCACGCTATGGCGTTGCTGCAGGTCCACCAGGCCAAAGCACTGAAAGACCTGCACGAGGGTGGTCACGACCTGGCGGTTCTACATGAGCTGCGTGCTGCGACGGACCTCGCGCTACGAGCGACGAAGGTGACCGCACAGTCTCTGGGTCGTGCGATGTCCAGGAGCGCCATCTCTGGCTGTGTCTCGCTGACATGAAGGAGCAGGAGAAGGTACAGTTCCTGAATGCTCCCGTGTCACAGACCGGCCCTTTCGGCGACGCTGTCGAGAGCTTTGCCCAGCAGTTCTCGGCAGCCCAGAAGCAGACTGAGGCAAACACATCATGCGCCGGAGGAAACCTGCTGCTTTCACTCCGGCTGCAGCCACTCAGCCTGCTCGTCGCCGTGGGCGCCCCCCTGCGGCCGCCCCCGCTCCCGCGCAGCCGCAGCAGCCTTTCACCAGGCAGCGTCGTGGAGCCGGTCGCAGGCAGGACGCCCAGCCCGTCCAGGCCCCCGCCAAACCTGGCGGCAAGCGCAAGTGAAAGAGGCCCTGGGACGGTCGACCCAGAGATGGAGGAGACTGCTCATCGGGAGATGGTGACTGCACCACTCCCTCCCCCGGAGGAGGGCCGGGTGGAGTATCTTTTGTTCATTTTGTTCCGCCGCTGGCCCAGCAGCCAGCGGTACCCAAAACATCAGTAAAGAGCGGTCTCCTCAATCTCCGGGTCTCAAGAGGAGGAGAGTGGTGATCCGTGCATCACAGGATCGCTTCCCTCCTCCTCTCTCGCCAGCAGGCAGCGGGTGGTTGCCCAAGAGCACCCCTCCTGCCCATTCGTGGAACCAGGTAAGGGCAGTAGCACTCCAGTCCCCGCTTCAAGTCGTCAAACGCCGGGCTGTCACAAGCCTCAAGCCGGGTTCCTGTGTCTCCTCCCACGCGAGGAGAAATCAGGTGAGTGCTACACTACACACCCAGACCCCGCCCCCTGCCGTCACAGGCCAGGCCGTCACAGGCCCTGGGGCCGGTCCCTGTGTTCCACCTCGCTGCCCCACCGCGGGCATGTCGGTGGGTCCGTTGGCCCCGCTGGTGCGGTCTCTCAGAGCCTGGTTAGCGCTCCCCAGCCCGTCCCGGTGGCTCCTGCGGACCATCAGACTCGGCTATGCGATTCAGTTCGCCCGGCGTCCCCCCAAGTTCAGGGGCATCCGGTTCACTTCAGTCAAAGCCGTCGATGCCCCTGTCTTGCTCGCGGAGATTGCAGTCCTACTGGCGAAGGATGCAATAGAGCCGGTCCCTCCAGCCGATATGAGGTCGGGGTTTTACAGCCCTTACTTCATTGTGCCCAAGAAAAGCGGTGGGTTACGACCGATCTTGGATCTGCGAGTTTTGAACCGTGCACTTCACAAGATGCCGTTCAAGATGTTGACGCAGAAACGCATTTTTGGATGCGTCCGTCCCCTAGATTGGTTTGCAGCAATCGACCTGAAGGACGCGTACTTTCATGTTTCGATTCTCCCGCGGCCACAGGCCATTCCTGCGATTCGCGTTCGACGGTCGGGCATATCAGTACAAGGTCCTGCCCTTCGGGCTGTCCCTTTTCGCCTCGTGTCTTCACCAAAGTCGCAGAGGCGGCCCCTTGTTCCCCTGAGAGAACGGGGTGTGCACATTCTCAACTACCTCTATGACTGGCTCATACTTGCACAGTCTCGAGAGCTGTTGTGCGCACACAGGGACCTGGTGCTCAGGCACCTCAGCCAGTTGGGCCTTCGGGTCAATTGGGAAAAGAGCAACTCGTGCCAGTGCAGAGGATCTCTTTTCTCGGCATGGAGTTGGATTCGGTCAACCAGACAGCACGCCTCACCCAGGAACGTGCTCAGTCGGTGCTGAACTGCCTCAAGACTTTATCAGGCAGGACAGCGGTCCCACTGAAACTCTTTCAGAGGCTCCTGGGGCATATGGCTGCAGCTGCGGCCATAGTTCCGCTCGGTCTGCTCCATATGAGACCGCTTCAGCACTGGCTCCATGGCCGAATCCCGAGGTGGGCGTGGAAACGCGGTACTCACCGGGTTCAGATTACACCGGCCTGCCGCAAGACCTTCAGCCCGTGGTCAGATCCTTCGTTCCTTCGGGCAGGAGTGCCCCTGGAGCAGGTATCCAGGCATGCTGTGGTATTCACGGATGCCTCGGCCACCGGCTGGGGTGCCACGTACAACGGGCACGCAGTATCAGGGGTTTGGACGGGCCCCCTTCTGCGTTGGCATATCAATTGCCTCGAGTTGCTGGCAGTACGCCTTGCCCTGTGCCGCCTCAGAGGGCGCCTTCGGGGCAGGGACGTTCTGGTCCGTACGGACAACACTGCGACCGTTGCCTATATCATCCGGCAAGGCGGTTTGCGCTCCCGTCGCATGTCGCAACTCGCCCGCCACCTCCTCCTCTGGAGTCAGAAGCATCTGAGGTCCCTTCGTGCCATCCACATCCCAGGAGTGTTCAATCAGGCGGCCGACGAGCTGTCTCGAGCGGCACTTCCTGGGGAGTGGAGACTCCATCCCCAGGCGGTCCAGCTGATTTGGAGTCGGTTCGGAGTTGCTCAGGTAGACCTGTTTGCATCTCCAGAAACCACCCACTGCCAGTGGTTCTACTCCCTGTCCGAGGCAACGCTCGGCACGGATGCACTGGCACACAGCTGGCCCCAGGGCTTGCGCAAGTATGCGTTTCCCCCAGTGAGCCTGCTAGCACAGACATTGTGCAAGATCAGGGAGGACGAGGAGCAGGTCCTGTTAGTGGCTCCATATTGGCCCAACAGGACCTGGTTCCCGGAACTCATGCTCCTCGCGACAGCCCCTCCCTGGCCGATTCCTCTGAGGAAGGATCTGCTTTCTCAGAGACGGGGCACCCTCTGGCACCCGCGTCCAGACTTGTGGAAACTTCATGTGTGGTCCCTGGACGGGACGCGGAGGTTCTAGGTGACCTGCCCCAGGAGGTAGCGCTCACTATCGCTTCAGCACGAGCACCGTCCACAAGACGGGCCTATGCGCTGAAGTGGAACCTGTTCGTCGAATGGTGTTCCTCTTACCAGGAGGACCCCCGGAGATGTTCGATCAGAGCCGTGCTTTCCTTTTTGCAACAAGGGTTGGAGCGTAGGCTGTCCCCCTCCACCCTTAAGGTATATGTTGCTGCTATTTCTGCCCACCACGACCCCATAGAGGGGAGGTCGGTGGGGAAGCACGATCTGGTCGTCAGGTTTCTTAGGGGGGCCAGGAGGTTAAATCCTCCGAGGCCTCCCTCCCTTCCCTCTTGGGATTTGGCTTTGGTGCTAAGAGCCCTACAAACTGCCCCCTTTGAGCCATTGCAGTCAGTCGAGTTGAAGTTTCTTTCTATGAAAACCCTACTCCTGACTGCATTGGCCTCAATCAAGAGGGTGGGGGACCTGCAGGCATTTTCGGTCGACGAGTCGTGCCTTGAGTTTGGGCCGGCTGACTCCAGTGCAACACTGAGGCCCCGGCCCGGCTATGTGCCCAAGGTTCCTACCACGCCCTTCAGGGACCAGGTAGTGAGCCTGCAAGCGCTGCCCCTGGAGGAGGCAGACCCAGCCCTAGCTTTGCTCTGTCCTGTACGCGCACTGCGTCAGTACGTGGATAGAACTCAGAGCTTCAGGACCTCAGAACAGCTCTTTGTCTGTTACGGAGGACAGCAGAAGGGGAAGGCTGTCTCCAAGCAGGGGATGGCCCACTGGATAGTGGATGCCATCACCTTGGCCTACGAAGCACAAGGTGTGCCCTGCCCGCTCAGGTTGCGTGCTCACTCCACTAGGGGTGTCGCATCGTCCTGGGCGCTGGCTCGTGGTGCCTCGCTAGCAGACATCTGTAGAGCTGCGGGTTGGGCGACTCCCAACACGTTCGCTAGGTTTTATAGCCTACGTGTCGAACCGGTTTCCTCCTGTGTTCTCACCTCAAACGGGTAGTGGCACTGAGAGGGCCGGCTCAGAGTCGGCTTGCGGCGTCCTTACGCCTAATTCTCCAGAGAGTTCCT
This sequence comes from Spinibarbus caldwelli, assembly GCA_039654775.1. Taxonomy (NCBI): domain Eukaryota; kingdom Metazoa; phylum Chordata; class Actinopteri; order Cypriniformes; family Cyprinidae; genus Spinibarbus; species Spinibarbus caldwelli. The sequence goes on along the minus strand of CM077227.1, from coordinate 26,504,952 downwards.
TAACCAGGCAAACCCTGTTGAGTCCTCCAGCACTCCGGCGTCCGGACGTGGCGGGGCGTCCGGCGCCAGGCCTTCAGCCAATGAATTCTTGAAATCTGGTGCGAGGCTAGTGCCCATATGAGAGACCCTGTCGGGATCCCATATGTGTATTCCACGGTATTCTTATTAGAGCCATGTTTCCCCTGGCGGACCACGTTCTGCCATCTCTGAAGATGCAGCCTGAGCCATCTCAGAGACTTCCATGTGCAATAGGGCCCTTCGGGGTTACTTCACATGTTTGAATGTCACTTAACCCCCTCTGGGAGGAGGTGACTCCGCAGTGTGCCTCTTCCAAGTGGAAGGGCACGCTTCCCAGTGTTATCCTAGTCCTACTGTTTGGGTTGCTCAAGGAACACCAGTAGTTGACCTTCTCTGTGTAGAGCCCGGTCCTATCGTCTGCCTTATAGGAAGGGTCAGGAGCCCTACACAGGGCACTGGAAGGGGCAGCTCCTGTGGCGCTTTGGTAGGGATCCCAATTTCGTCGGTCATCCGACGTGACTCGGAGTGACCGACTGAAAGGGGAACGTCTCGGTTACGTATGTAACCCTCGTTCCCTGAAGGAGGGAACGGAGACGTCACGTCCCGTCGCCACAGTCGCTGTACCACCGCTGAGCTGCCGGGTCGCCGGCTCGGCTCCTCAGCGAAAACACAATTGATGCGGTGCATCAGCTGCCTCTTATGCTCACGCTGTGATCAGCGGCAGCTGGATGCAATAATCGCATGCCAATGTCCATTGGCTCGTTTAGTTACACTCGAAGTGGATTGGTCTCTCTGGCGAGATCCCAATTTCGTCGGTCATCCGACGTGACGTCTCCGTTCCCTCCTTCAGGGAACGAGGGTTACATACGTAACCGAGACGTTCCCCATTGACATGTTTACTAAATGTCATTTTATGCGGCTGTAGCTATTAAATGCACACTTTGGAAAGATAAATGAGACAGTTTGAGATTGTGTAATCATGTTTATGTATTCAGTGGGATTCTGCTCTGTTATATTAGTCTGTGAGACCAGCTAGATCGGTTTGAACCATCTAAGACTAAGATTTTTTTCAGCATGGTTCCTGACAAAGTTAGCAAATTGCCTATGGCAGATTATTTTCTAATATTTGTGTTTCCTCCGATGACTTGTTTTGCTAAATTTGATCAAGCCTTGGTATCTATTGTGATTGCAAACACGGCAATATGTTGCAGTAGCTCAGCCCATTAGAAAGACTTTAATTCTCACTATAGAGAGCTCGCTGATTCATGAGGCCTAGAGGAGCAATAACGCAGAGATTTATCCCCCACTAACAGAGTTGCAAATGGAACAGCCAAGAGAAGCTAATGATGTACTGTTGCTGCCAGTTAGCCAACATTTTAGCACCCAAACAAAGATGGATTTAGGAAGAATAGTAAGCATGTTAGCATCTATATTTCTTCTAGCTTGTCACAAGGGATTTTTGAGGGACAAAATTAGATTTAGTCTTCTTATAGAGAAGATAAATATGGACATATGCTACAAAACATTGAATAGACATTGAATATCACAAAATATTTTCTAATTGTTAAAATTTGGATGCACATACACTACTGTTTAAAAGTTTAGGGTCAGTAAGATTTATTTATTTATTTAAATTAATACTTTTTTTTTTTCGGCAGGGACACATTAAATTGATCAAAAGTGACGGCAAAGGCATTTAAAATGTTACAAAAAAAAAAACTATTTTAAATAAATGCTGTTTTTTTTTTTTTTATTTTCTATTCATCAAAGCATCCTGTAAAAATATCTGGTTTCCATAAAAATATTAGGCAGCACAACTTCAACATTGATAATAAAAGGAAATGTTTCTTGAGCACCAAATCAGTGTATTAGGATGATTTCTGGAAAATCATGTGACACTGAAGTATGGAAACCCATTTCCACCAAAAAAAAAAAAAAAAAAAAAAAGGTAATCATGACTAACAATTTGGATGGACTTTATTGCAATTCAGAGATTACATCTCACAATTCTGCCTTTTTCCCCTCAGAATTCTGAGAGTTTACATCTTATTTTTTACATACTGTTTTTAAACCATGGAATAAATAATAATAATAATAATAATAATAATAACTGCGTAATTGTGACTTTAATATTTTTGAATTCTCTGAATTGCAAGAAAAAAAGTTTGAATTGTGAGAAAAAAGTAACGATTACCTTTTTATTTAAATTTTTTTATGCCGTCATGGAAATAAGCTTCTGTACTAAATACTGGAGTAATGGCTGCTGAAAATTAATTTTGTTAACAAAGTATATAGTAGAATAAAAAAAAATAATAATAATATATAAAAACTTACTGACCCTACACTTACTTGGTTCCATCGCAATTAATTTATATATATATATATATATATATATATATATATATATATATATATATATATATAAATTAATAGCGATGGAACCAAGTAATATATATATATATATATATATATATATATATATATATATACACAGTGGGTACGGAAAGTATTCAGACCCCCTTAAATTTTTCACTCTTTGTTATATTGCAGCCATTTGCTAAAATCATTTAAGTTCATTTTTTTTCCTCATTAATGTACACACAGCACCCCATATTGACAGAAATACACAGAATTGTTGACATTTTTGCAGATTTATTAAAAAAGAAAAACTGAAATATCACATGGTCCTAAGTATTCAGACCCTTTGCTCAGTATTTAGTAGAAGCACCCTTTTGATCTAATACAGCCATGAGTCTTTTTGGGAAAGAAGCAACAAGTTTTTCACACCTGGATTTGGGGATCCTCTGCCATTCCTCCTTGCAGATCCTCTCCAGTTCTGTCAGGTTGGATGGTAAACGTTGGTGGACAGCCATTTTTAGGTCTCTCCAGAGATGCTCAATTGGGTTTAAGTCAGGGCTCTGGCTGGGCCATTCAAGAACAGTCACAGAGTTGTTTTGAAGCCACTCCTTCGTTATTTTAGCTGTGTGCTTAGGGTCATTGTCTTGTTGGAAGGTAAACCTTCGGCCCAGTCTGAGGTCCTGAGCACTCTGGAGAAGGTTTTCATCCAGGATATCCCTGTACTTAGCTGCATTCATCTTTCCCTCGATTGCAACCAGTCGTCCTGTCCCTGCAGCTGAAAAACACCCCCACAGCATGATGCTGCCACCACCATGCTTCACTGTTGGGACTGTATTGGACAGGTGATGAGCAGTGCCTGGTTTTCTCCACACATACCGCTTAGAATTAAGGCCAAAAAGTTCTATCTTGGTCTCATCAGACCAGAGAATCTTATTTCTCACCATCTTGGAGTCCTTCATGCAGGCTTTCATGTGTCTTGCACTGAGGAGAGGCTTCCGTCGGGCCACTCTGCCATAAAGCCCTGACTGGTGGAGGGCTGCAGTGATGGTTGACTTTCTACAACTTTCTCCCATCTCCCGACTGCATCTCTGGAGCTCAGCCACAGTGATCTTTGCGTTCTTCTTTACCTCTCTCACCAAGGCTCTTCTCCCCCGATAGCTCAGTTTGGCCGGACGGCCAGCTCTGGGAAGGGTTCTGGTCGTCCCAAACGTCTTTCAATTAAGGATTATGGAGGCCACTGTGCTCTTAGGACCCTTAAGTGCAGCAGAAATTTTTTTGTAACCTTGGCCAGATCTGTGCCTTGCCACAATTCTGTCTCTGAGCTCTTCAGGCAGTTCCTTTGACCTCATGATTCTCATTTGCTCTGACATGCACTGTGAGCTGTAAGGTCTTATATAGACAGGTGTGTGGCTTTCCTAATCAAGTCCAATCATTATAATCAAACACAGCTGGACTCAAATGAAGGTGTAGAACCATCTCAAGGATGATCAGTAGAAATGGACAGCACCTGAGTTAAATATATGAGTGTCACAGCAAAGGGTCTGAATACTTAGGACCATGTGATATTTCAGTTTTTCTTTTTTAATAAATCTGCAAAAATGTCAACAATTCTGTGTTTTTCTGTCAATATGGGGTGCTGTGTGTACATTAATGAGGAAAAAAAAATGAACTTAAATGATTTTAGCAAATGGCTGCAATATAACAAAGAGTGAAAAATTTAAGGGGGTCTGAATACTTTCCGTACCCACTGTATATATATATATATCATATATTAGAGGAGCTGAATACATGAATAAAAACTTGACAGCAGTCCTACTAATGTACTTCACATTTAACAACGCATTCCTTTAACCAGTTTCTCCAGCAATCCATAAACACAGCAGCTAAGCCTTAATATTCTATAGCAGCCATCAATGACGTACCAGCTGAAACTGCTATGACAGAAGAAGCTTTAACTATACCCCATTAAAATTCTACGTTGACTTTCTCAGCTCACTACAGAGATCATCCGACAGTTAAAATAATCACTCTGAGAGGAAAGCGTAGTGAGCTTGTTGCTGTCTGTGAATGAATAGTGTGCCATGAAGTTCCTGTCTCATATTGATTAGCAGGTGAATGACTGAGCCAGTACAAACCTATTATTTCTGTTATTTGTATGTCAGTTCTCTTTCCATCACAATCTGCTGAAGTTTTATGAGTTTTGTGTGTGTGTGCGAATGAGACAGTGAAAGAAATGGAGAGACCAGTTTTTACATTGTACTGTTTAATAAAAGCCAGCAAATAAACAATTAAAAATCAACTTAAATAATGGATATTAAGAGCAGTGCAATACAAGACGATACTGAACCTTTGAAATATTGTTTCATAAAAAAAAACTATTTATGATTTTATGGTTATGCAAATGATAACAATAACTTTGTTTTCTCTCTCAACAGGTGTTCTATAATGGTAGGCTAGCTGCTGCATTCAAATGTCAGTTTATAATTCCAGTTTTTGGTAAACACAGACGGCAGGTTACAATATTTGAAGAAAAAATGTACACCAGTTATGTTTCTCTATAACAAATAAATTGCTTTATAAAGAATATTCCTAAAAAGAATGTCACTGTTACACTTTCATCACAGATTATATATTTGCGCCCTAAAAAAATAAATATACACATGTATTTTGAGCACAGTGTAAGTAACAAAAGATCAATATGAGCTGATATTAGAACTAGCATAAGACTGATTCTTGAGACATGGGACAAAACACAAAAAAAATCTACATTTGGAGTTGGAAATTAATCAGATGACTATCACACAAATGTACCATTTCATTTATTGTGCTTATATTTTTCTCATAAGCTTGATATTTTAGCTCGGTCATAGAAATTGTAAAGAAACAATCAGTTTGAAACTATCTTTATAAAACATTTAATATCCAAATTGAATTACAGGCAAGCAAAACCACAGCCAGTTTTGTCTCTGTACTCAAGAATCAGCGATAAATGACAAAAGATATTATAAAGTCGGCATAAAAGCCTACAGCAACATTTATTCTATTTGGATTTTGTTCTTTGATTCGAGTCCACTTTGAAGAGGTAAGGAGCAATTAATTGCACATTACAGTACAAAGCACTGATTAAAAATAGACACTTTTAATGAACATTCACACACACCCACATTTCCATACATGCATACACAGAAAAACACACAGTCTGACAGAAGTATAGACAGAGATTAGAAGAGAGGGAGCGAGCGCAGGTGGACCTCTACGTACAGACTCTTACTTTGCTGGGAATCTGAGGAGAGATCTCAGCAGAGTGGAAACCGAGATCTCTGAAAGAATAACAGAAAAAGGTCAAAGGTCACAAAGCATGTCAATGTCAAGGACACAATTCCAAAAAGATATGAGAAAATTTGTGTTGTATTTTCATATATATACATAAATTGGTGGACACACTCCTACCAGTTAAAACATTAACTGGTTTCAAAGCAAACTGTACAGTTTATTACAAAACTGTCCTGAGGTTTGGGTGATGTGAATTATGATTTGTGGTCAGACTTAAAGTTTTAATTAAGTGCAAGCCTAAATTTGGAAGTGAAGTGGTTCATTAATCACCCAACTAAGCAATCTACAAAAGGCCACTGTTCATCACTTTCATCTGAAATTATCCTTATTCAGTGCGCAAACAAGAAACCTTTAAGTAAATGAGAGTTAGGGAGGCATTATTCCTTGTCACGAGATGTGGGTTAGTATTCAGTGCTTGTTATCCAACATCAAACTTACATTTTCATCTTGTGTGGTAGCTACACTGCACTATACTACACTACCAAAAAATAAATAAATAAATACAAAAATAATCAGTAGTGTCTTGTTTGTCAGTATTTTATTGCTAGTTTTCCATGCTGTAAAAATATCTAAAAATATTTTAAAAAGTCATTTATTCCTATGATGGCAAAACTGATTTTTCAGCAGCCATTACTCAGTGTTCAGTGTCACATGATATTTTAAAAATCTTTTTAATATGCTGATTTGCGCAAGGAACTTTATTATCATCATTTTTCATCAATGGTGAGATGCATTTTTTGCTGCTTAATATTTTTATTAATACTTTTATTTGGCAAAGATGCATTAAATTGACCAAAAGTGACAGTGAAGACGTAAAATGTTACAAAATGTAAAACAATAAAACAAAACAAAACAAAACAAAATAAAAAACAAAACAAAACAAAACAAAACAAAACAAAACAAAATAAAATAAAATAAAATAAAATAAAATAAAATAAAATAAAATAAAATAAAATAAAATAAAAATAAAGTGTAGGTTCCCACAAAAATATTAGGCAGCAAAAACTGTTTTCAACAGTTAATAATAGCAATCATCAACAAGGAACACTGCAATAATGTCAGCTGAAAATTCAGCTTTACAATGACAGGAATAAATTACATTTTAAAATACAGTCGAATAGAAAAGAGTTATTTTAATTTGTAATAATATTGTTTTTACTCTATGTTTGATCAAATATATGCAGCCTTTCTGAGCATAAGAGACATCTTTCAAAAACGATAGACAGACAGACAGACAGATTTTTTTTCTTAATCATAAAAGATTTTTTTTCTTAATCATTTGGCAGATTGTTTTAAGAGCATAAATTAAGGTTAATGCTTTAAAACATGTCAATGGGATATGAAACAAAATTATTTTTATATTTACTTGATTATATCCCAGCTGATATTCAGTACAACAGCACTCTTGCTTGTGTGTTATTCCATAAATATGTGACTTGTCCCCATCAGCAGTTGCAGTCCATCTGTGCAAAAGAATGTGAACGATTCTGGAAGCAACTGACCAAAACGAATGAATCAGCTTTTTTATGTAACTTGGTACGAGACCAGCCAGTCGCTCTACTTGAAAACGTCACTAAGCACTTCCCACTGTCTGCACAATTACCTGGATTTACACCCCACATCTTTCAAAGCGTTCCATTTCACCCACCTTCCTCTCTGTCTTTCTTCTTTCTTAGACTCATTGCACCCACTGTGCCTAAGGCTCCCAGGTCACGTCACCAGGGTCTGAACAGTAAGTTTGATCTCAAATGACCTGTCTCTGCCCGTCTGGGTCTGCAGGGCTGATCTGAGGCCAGCGCTGACACACGGAGGACTCAGAACAGTCCAGTAAAATAAGAGTGAAGGGCACTGCAGCCTTTTGATCTGCTTCTTTACCTGCTTTAACCTCCCCACCCATGTGGAGTGGCTTCTCATCCACACAAACACAAATAAAACACAGATAATAACAGAACAATGGAAAATCTATAAGTCACAAGCAGAGATTAAGAAAATAAGTCCAGTTATAGGGAAAAATGAGATATACAGTAGGCACACAGTATCTACTAAATGGGATGCAACAAAACTATGTGAACTGCAGATAGAAATTCTATAGAAAAAGTCTGCACACTTGAATGAAAGCAAAACAATTAACAGTGCTTTAATACGTTACACAATTCATTTGAAAAATCTTTTACACTCACCAAGGCTGCATTTATTGATAAAAATACAATAAAAACAGTAATATTGTGAAATAATATTACAATTTAAAATAACTATTTTAGATTTTAAGTTATTTTAAAATGTAATTTTTTCCAGTGGTGGAAAAAATTAAAAAGCAGCCATTACTCCAGTCTTCTGTGACACTTTTCAGAAAACAAGTAAACTCAAGTAACATTTATTATGATTATTATATTATTATTATCATGTTGTGCTACTTAATATTTTTGTGGAAACTGTAAGACATTTTAGGATTCATTGATGAGTAGAATGCTGATTTTTTTTTTTTTATAATGTTAAAAGTTTTAGTTTTTTTATGTAATATATCATTGCTGAAATAAAATAAAATAAAATAAAATAAAATAAAAATTTTATTGACCCCAAAATTTTAAATGGTAGTGTATATGCAAACAAAGTTCTTACATGCACAAACATTAAATGGGAATTTCAGTCTGCTTTTTGACTGCTTGGTCTGTTTCTATTATATGCATAAAAACATGTCTTTCAAATTACTATGGCAGATCAGTTTTATGTGAACTATACCTGTAAGTTGGTGTAATTTTAAGGTGACATTTACATGCATTTCACCATGACAGACTTTGCTATTCAGTCAAATTCCCTTTACAGTACACATTATTTTAATGTCACATAAATGTTTGTGTTCTCATAATTGTTATTGCTACACTCTGTGATTTGCAATATTGTTTCAAAAACAGCCAGATACGTGTGACTAAACGTCTCATCTGAATTCCCGTAATATCAAGAACAACAACAAAATAAATGTCAAATGATGATTCTGACAAAAAGAAGAGGAAGAGGTTTTTAATGTGTGTGTGTGTGTGAGAATGTGGGGGGGGGGGGATGAGTGGGAGAGGCAGAGAGAGAAATGACAGATGAGCATTATGTGAACGTCTGACAAAAAGGTCTCAGAAACGTCCATCGGTTGTGAAGTTATTGTCGCCACTGTGTGGGAATTTTGGCTGAGCCGATGAGAGAGAGCGGGCAGTAAGTGAGAGGAATGGTAAAGGGAGTAAAAGGATGAAAGGATGGGGAACTGGGAAAGAAAGAACACCTGCTTTGAAGTGACAGAGATCAGAGGGCAACCTCCACCCAGGCTGTCTCTCTGGCCAAGAAGCTCACTCTGCTGGCTACGTCCACATCAAAGGCTGCTTCACAGCCACCGCGGGGAGGATCTCCCCCAGCCACCGAGCTCACAAGTCTCGCTCTTCCTGCATGCCAACTGTGTCACTATAGCCATTATACCAGAGTGGAAATGACATGAGAGGGGAGCTAGAGAGCCTCCAAAACAACTCGCAGGCTTATGAGACAGAGTTGAAGTGATGAGGAATCTCCTCAACATAAGCACATAAACTGGCAAACCAGAGCAATAGCTCAAGACGAGGGTGCAACGGGGCCAAAGCTCCCGGGGTAAAAGGGCCCGTCGCTCACTGCAAATCTGTTCTAATTCATGAGGTCATCGCGTGCAATGATTAAAGACTGAATTTTGAGGTAATCTGAACTAAAATTGATGTTGCATATGTACTGCACTCTTAAAAAAAAAAAAAGGTTCTTAAATGGTTCTTTGGCAGGGTGTATGGTTCCATGAAGAACCTTTAATATTCAAAGAACCTTTCCATTGCACAAAAGGTTCTTTGTAACACAGAAAGGTTCTTTGTAGCACAGAAAGGTTCTTTATAGCACAGAAAGGTTCTTTATAGCACAGAAAGGTTCCAGAGACTATTTAATGGTTCTTCACACTCATATTTTTGTTTCTGGAAATTGAGATCAAGTGAGCTAAATTGTCCTGTCTGGTCCAGAACTCATTCCAGACTCATTTTCTATTAGCTGCATTCAATTATAGTGTAATAAAAAGTATTAATTTTGAGTTATGTAAATAGTGTTGTGGTATTAATTACAAAAAAGACCAGTAGATACTTTTATCTCTATTATCTATTTTAATGCTGTTTTGCATGACTCAAAAAAATTATTAGGCTAGTTATTTAAGTTTAGTATAAAAAAAACACTGCAATCATGTTTTAAAATGAAATAAAAAGGCTGAGTGATACAAAATCTTAAAATATAAAAGATGCCACTTTGTCCCACTATCCGTTTTGCACCTATGAATTGGTCGTAGAACTACAAAATGAGTTTCAAATTCGCGATTTAATAAAGATTTAATGTGATTTTAAGTTGTTTATGTAGTGTTCTAATTCTAGAAGTTTATTTATGCAAATGATGCGTGACTTTGACGAGTTTTAATGGGCGTGCGCTGAATACTAGAGTCTCATTCAAACGCTGCACCGGAGGGAGTTGCCATGGAAATGAGGCGACAACACCAGCTGACAAACTGTAAATCTCCATCGCTCGCTGCTGTATTTCTCTCCTGGTTCAGGCAAGACGACTTTTTCACTGGAGAAAGCAATATTGTGGATAGAGGACTTGGAATTTAGCTGGAAGCAAAGGTTTGAATTTAAAAACATCTTGATGATACAAACATGCAGTTTCTCACTTCACAAGATGTTAATTGATGTACTGGAGTTACTCATGGATTACTCGTGGATTATTGTCATGTTTTGATCAGCTGTTTGAACTCTCATTCTGACGGCACCCATTCAATGCAGAGGATCTATTAGTAAACAGGTGTAACGTGAACAAGTGCAATATAGCAAGTGTAATGTAATGCTAATTTTCTCCAAATCTGTTCCAATGAAGAAAAAAATCTCTTGGGTGGGCAAGAGAAAATTTTCAGCAAATTTCAGCAGAAATTCAGTCATCTTTTATTATATCGTTCCACAAAGCTGCATGACTTTCTTCTATGGATCACGAAATAAGCAGTGGTGGAAAGAGTACTGAAAATTTGTACTTAAGTACAAGTACTGTTACATTGCTGAAATAATACTCAATTACAAGTAAAAGCACTGGTGTCAAAACAGTACTTAAGTAAATGTACAGATTAATCTTCTCAAAAAACTACTCAGATTACTAGTTACTACTTACTTTTTGGCCAGCGATATTTAATGATTTTCGTATTCATTCATATCAAAGATCTATGTGGAAAATAGCTGCTTTGAACAAAACCCACTTTTAACTTATTAGCAAAGTACGTGAATTAGTGGTCACGATACAGTTATTTCTAACTTCAATACCTTGAAAAATATCAATATTAAGGTCCCCATGATCCGGAAGTTGCAACTGACTTCAGTGTTGTGATGCATTTTCAAGTGAAAGAATATTGAATAAAGGGAGGGGTTTTATTGTGGTGCACCTCCACTCCACCTTTTGCTCATAGCAGATTCACGGTTGGATAGAAGTGGTTAAGAATATCTGCTTGTTACGTCTGACATCATGCTTCACTGCTTCTGGGTCCTAACGCTCTGCCAGACGCCCCAAGAAAACAACAAACTGTACTAATATACACCCACGATGTCATGTAATATTGAAAAATTATAACCCTAACCTTTATTTCCATACTGAAATCCCAGATGGCCAGACAGTGTTTCAGCTAAAATATTAGTGTCTGGGACACTGTGAGCACAGAGACTGTAGTGTGCCCAGCAAAATTTTTATATGCTTAGCTTAAATATGTAGTATTAAATAGTGCTCATAAATGGCTGTTTAGATAGTATTCTCAAGTGAATTTTCAGTTTTTGATTTAAGATTACGACGACAGACAATTTTTTATTTTTTCCCGGTGTATTGACTTGCACAGTTTAATTTTTCACCTCAAGACTAGTAATGTGCACTAAAAAAGTAAGTAGGGTCATTTTTTGATTTCATGACGACTTTAATCATTTTCAGTACCATTGGCAAAACTACTACACATCGTATACTGCCATATAGGTATTTTAATATCTCAATTTTTTTTGTCCATCCATTTTTTCCCAAGGCAGTCATTATGTCAAGCTTTGAGTGATTTAATCCAAGTCTTATAAAAAGACACGTTCGCTTTATATGATGAACATATTTTCATATAGGCTTTTATTTACATATAAACAGTGATCAGTTACTATTACAAAAATCTCAATCTTAAACATTTGCTCATTCTGTGTATTTGTGTCTTTAAAATAGGGTAACTTTGTTGCAAAAGCTTACAAGCACGGAAGCTTGATTTCAAGTTTGATTTCAAACTGAACTGAATTTACAAAAAAAGACAAGTACACAGTCAGTAATAAAATGATAAAACAAATGACCTCAATTTAGTTAAGGTATTCGAAATATGACAACACTGAATTTTTTTAAGCAGTGATTTAAGAGCCATTTATGTTGTTTATTTTGATAAATGGATGGCTTTGACCTGTAATGTCTGTACGATGTAGTGATGCAGTTAGACAGACTAGGATATTTATATGTATAAGTCATACAAATATCCCATTCCAAAACATTTCTAGCATAAACTTACATTGTAAAGAAATTAAATATCCATCTTTGATTGTTGAAAGACTTTCTGGTGCATTTCACTTACAGCCAATAAAATTTCCAGTAGCATTTCCATCGGTCAGGCGTGGATTTATTCTGAATGGTTGATAACTTTTGACAAAGTTTAATCCAGGAGTAAAGAGAAATAATTTCTACATTAAAAGCAGATCGCGATTGCGCACAAGTGCCGGAGTGAGAGGACAGGCAGTTCATTTGTATAAGTTAGGCCTATTTGAAAGCTGGCATCCAGTTTTCTGAGATTACATGACTGTGTTCTCATGTTACAATAAAGCGCTCGCCACATTTGCGCAGAAATGATTAAAATTATGCGGAATACCTGCAATCCCGCGCGGACATTCAGACTCTGTAACTAACAGGAGGCGATGCGCGTCAAACTCACTGTCTGAGAGGAGAGAGTGAGATCGGTGTATATACGGTAGAGAGGCTACTGTGGAGAATGAGTAATGGAACCGTGTCAGATATTTCATTATCGGTATCAAAATATAGATATTTATGATAACACTATCATGTAGTTAGTTCCTCCAAACTTTGAGTCCATAAATCACGCTGAGCTCCCTCACTGTCCGATCAGCTCTTCACCTGCTGCAGAGGCTGCTTTTTCCGGTTCAGATATCAGGGCTTTCATTCAAATTGTGGGCGTACTCAGTAACGAACTATGATTTAAAAGTAACGAAGTAGATTATTTTGCTAAATTTGTACTTAAGTACAAGTAAAAGTACAGCTTTCAAAATATACTCAAAAAAGTACAAGTACCCGAATAAACTACTTAATTACAGTAACGTGAGTAGTTGTAATTCGTTACCTCCACCACTGGAAATAAGATACTAACTAACTAACTGACTAAATAAATAAATAGTAATAATACAAATTACATCACCATAACCGCTGTTAGATTGCCAAAGAACGATGCAGAATGCCTGCAATTTTTGTCTATAACTGGAAGAGAATACAGTATATTCACTTGCAAAGGATTTTTAAAACTGGCACCCACTGACCCAATCACAACTGAGATTAATTTGTGAAATATGCCTGCACTACAATTTTAGCTCCAAGATGCATGCAGTACTGCACTAAAATCAGAATATCACAGGAAATCTTATATAAAAACTCAGTTATGAGGTTATGAAATCTCAAAAGTGATTAAGTGATAAAATTGGCTTAATATTTGCTGATGTAGTTATTTTGAGTAAGTGTAGTTACTCAAGTGCACTTAATTATATATATATATATATATATATATATAACAAATACATAATGTAATTAACTTGCACTTTTAATCAATCTATCTATCTATCTATCTATCTTTAATCTATCTATCTATCTATCTATCTATCTATCTATCTATCTATCTAATAATTTTGGATCTGATAATTTTGGATCAGATAGTGAAGGTTAAGTTTCCAACAAGCATCCCAAGATGTATTTGTTTGAGCACCTCATGTAGCCTATTTATTTGGAAGAATATTCAAGTGGCTACTTTGGAAATGTTACAATATATGACAGCAGTAGAAAAGAGACGTGGAATAAATGGAAAGAAGATGGGTAAGGATACCAGGAAATGTTGCATGCTTTATCTGCGTAAGCACGACAGTTCAATGTATCAAAACATAAACGCACTACTGCGAGTCCACTGCTCTAAAATTAATTCAAGCAAGCAACAGATGAAAAAAGCTGTTGGAAATGTCAAAAGCTTCATATGACAGATTTACCTCCAGACCATGATAAAAAGGGTTTTCTGCTCTATTTTTCCCAATCCAAGAGTTTTAAGATTTAGTAGTTAGACGCTATTCGGGGCAAATCAGTGTGGACAGATGGGCCCCTGCACTCCAAAAGCATCCGTCTCGCCCCATTTCCAGTCCACATCCAGATGCCTTTTCCCGATAGCTCATATAAATCAAAGCCAAGCACTCTTCACAGCCAACGTATTGATTGTCAGAGAGGGAATTAAATGGTACCTCCGCACCTCCACAGACGCAGAGTGAGTGGAAGGCAAAGAGCTGTTTGAAACTTCACATTCTAGTCCAGCTGCCTGCATACAAGGTAGAAACATTTGTGGACACACCAGAATGGAGTCTACTCACTAAGTGCATAAGCTTTTACACCTCCAACAGTGAATAGACAAGCTATCTGAGAGCCATTCGAACATCTTCCTGTCAACCTGCCCACTTGCCCTGTTGAAAAAGATTTTTTTCCCCCATTCCTAAAAGCACCCGCAGAGCATGAGTCATGCTAGTTGTTGTAGATGGGGCAAGTAAAAGATGGTCAAATCAGAAACAGAAAACAAAATGCTTATTTTTATCTAAAGAATAATTCATGGGATTATTTAATAATTCCATGAAAAGGTTAAAAACAGTAATACTATGAGCATTATTGGAATTGAAAAGAACTGCTTGCTTTTTAAATATATTTAAAACATCTCTGTTACTGTGTGTATGTAACCCTTGTTCCCTGAAGGAGGGAACGGAGATATCACGTCGGTAATGACCAACTTTGGGATCTCGCTTAGAGAGACCAATTCACTTTGAGTGTAAACTAAACGAGCCAATGCACATTGGTATGCGATGATTGCATCCAGCTGCCGCTGATCACAGCGTGAGTATAAGTAGGCAGCAGATGCAACGCATATTCAGGTTTTCGCAGAGGAGCCGAACCGGTGACCCGCCGCTCAGTGGTGGTACAGGAGCCGTGGCGACGAAACGTGACGTCTCCGTTCCCTCATTCAGGGAACGAGGGTTACATACGTAACCGAGACGTTCCCTCTCAGTCGGTCACTCTCGACGTCACATTGGTAATGACCGACTTTGGGATCCCTACTAAAGTGCCACGGATACTGCCCCTCCTAGTGTCTTGTGTGAGCCTCCTGCATCCCACTCTGGTGCAGGCCAGGCTTGTGACAAGAAGGCCAGTCACTGTTGTCGTAGCACTACCCACTCAGTGAAACTGGATAACACTGGGAAACGTACCCGTTCTACTCGGAACAGGAACGTGCGGAAGCCCCATCCTTCCCAAAGGAGGTTTCAGAAGCACTTACACATATGAACAACCGTTTAGGTGCATATGGAAGATTAGAGGTGATTGTAACTCTCTTGAAACGGCAAAAGTCTGGCGGGGAACATGGGCTCTGAGGCTATACTTAATTTACACATATGGGATCTATTTAGGCCTCTCAGTATTTCTAACCGTTTGAGGTGGGAACACAGGAGGATACCGGCTCCACACGAAGGCTATAGAACCTAGCGAACGTGTTGGAGATCGCCCAGCCCGCAGCTCTACAAATATCTGCCAGCGAGGCACCACGAGCCAGCGCCCAGGAGGATGCGACACTTCTAGTAGAGTGAGCTCTCCACCTGAACGGGCAGGGCAGACCCTGTGCCTGATAAGCCAGGGTGATGGCATCCACTATCCAGTGGCCCATCCTCTGCTTGGAGACGGCATTCCCCTTCTGCCGGCCTTCGTGACAGACAAAGGGTTGGTCTGAGGTCCTGAAGCTTTGTGTCTTGTCTACATAGCATCTCAATGCTCGGACGGGACAACGCAAAGCTAGGGCTGGGTCTGCCTCCTCCGAGGGCAGCGCTTGCAGGCTCACCACTTGATCCCTGAAGGGAGTAGTGGGAACCTTGGGCACATAGCCAGGCCGGGGCCTCAGAATGACCTGGGAGTCAGCTGGCCCGAACTCTAGGCATGAATCGTCGACCGAAAATGCTTGCAGATCCCCTACCCTCTTGATGGAGGCCAGTGCAAGCAGGAGCAGAGTCTTCATTGACAGAAACTTCAGCTTAACTGACTGCAAAGGATCAAATGGGCCCTGCTGTAGTGCTCTGAGCAATAGAGACAGGTCCTAAGATGGTAAGGAGGGGGGCCACGGAGAATTTAGCCTTCTCGCCCCCCTCAGGAACCTGATGACTAGGTCATGCTTCCCCACCAACTTCCCTTCCACAGGGCGGTGGTTGGCAGCAATCACATAGACTTTAAGGGTGGAGGGAGACAGCCTTCGCTCCAACCCTTGCTGCAAGAAGGACAGCATGACTCTGATCGGCATCTACGGGGGTCTTCTCAGTGAGAAGAGCACCATTCGATGAACAGGTTCCACTTCAAGGCGTAAGCGTGTCTCGTAGACGGTGCTCTCGCTGAAGTGATGGTGTCGACTACCTTTTGGGGTCGGTCACCTAGAACCTCCACAAAGTGCCCCGTCTCTGAGTCAGTAGATCCTTCCTCAGAGGAATCTGCCAAGGAGGGGCTGTCACAAGGAGTATCAGTTCCGGGAACCAGGTCCAAGAGGGCCAGTACAGTGCCACGAGCAGGACCTGCTCCTCGTCCTCCCTGATCTTGCACAGAGTCTGCGCAAGAAGGCTCACTGGGGGAAATGCATACTTGCGAAGGCCCCGCGGCCAGCTGTGTGCCAGTGCATCCGTGCCGAGTGTTCCCTCAGTCAGGGAGTAAAACACCTGGCAGTGAGAGTTCTCTGAAGAGGCAAACAGGTCTACCTGAGTGGCTCCGAAACGTCTCCAAATCAGCTGGACTATCTGGGGATGGAGTCTCCATTCCCCGGGGAGCGCAGCTCATGACAGCTCGTCGGTGGCCCAGTTGTGCAGGCCCGGAATGTGAATGGCACGAAGCGACCTCAGATGCTTCTGACTCCACAGGAGGAGGTGGTGGGCGAGTTGTGACATGCGACGGGAGCATAGACCACCTTGTCGGTTGATGTACGCAACGGTCGCAGTGTTGTCCGTGCGAACCAGCACATGCGTGCCCCGTAAGCACCCTTTGAGGCGGATCGAGGCAAGACGTACTGCTAGTAACTCTAGGCAGTTGATATGCCAGTGCATATGGGAGCCTGTCCAAACCCCTGACACTGCATGCCCATTGTACGCGGCCCCCCCAGCTGGTGGTGGAGGCATCCGTGTACACCACAGCATACCTGGACACCTGTTCCAGGGGCACTCCTGCCCAAAGGAACGCAGGGTCTGATCATGGGATGAAGGTTTGGCGGCAAGCCGTTGTCACTTGGACCCGGTGAGTGCCGCGTTGCCACGCCCACATTGGGACTCAGCCATGGAGCCAGTGTTGAAACAGCCTCATATGGAACAGCCCCAGTGGCGTGACTGCCGCTGCAGCTGCCATATGCCCCAGGAGCCTCTGAAACAGTTTCAGTGGGACCGCCGTCTTGCTCTTGAACATATTCAAGCAGTTCAACACCGATTGAGCACATTCCTGCGTGAGGCGTGCTGTCTGTTCGACCGAGTCCAACTTCAAGATGAGAAAAGAGATCCTCTGCATCGGGGAGAGTTTGCTCTTTTCCCAGTTGACCCAAAAGCCCAACTGGCTGAGGTGCGAGGGCACCAAGTCCCTGTGTTCGCATAACTGATCCCGAGACTGAGCTAGTATGAGCCAGTCGTTGAGGTAGTTGAGAATATGAATGCCCTGTTCTCCGCAACTTTCGTGAAGACACGGGGCAACAGGGACAACCCGAAGGGCAGGACTTTGTACTGATATGTTCGGCCTTCGAACGCAAACCACAGGAATGGCCTGTGGCGTGGAAGGATCGACACATGGAAGTACGCGTCCTTCAGGTCGACCGCTGCGAACCAATCTCAGGGACGGATGCACCCGAAGATGCGCTTCTGTGTGAGCATCTTGAACGGAAGCCTGTGAAAGGCCCGGTTCAAGACGCGCAGATCCAAGATTGGCTTCAACCCACCACCTTTCTTGGGTACAATGAAGTAAGGACCGTAAAACCCCGTCTTCATATCAGCTGGAGGGACTGGCTCTATCACGTCCTTCGCCAGTATGACTGCGATCTCTGCACGCAAGACAGGGGCATCTACCTCTTTGACAGAGGCGAAGTGGACATCCCTGAACTTGGGGGGGGGGGAACCGTACAAGCGGCACCAACAGGACCACTGATGTACCCGTGGAGGGGCAGCGAGGGGGAACGCAGGGACCCGGCTCGGGTGTCTCGTTGCCGGTCTGAAGCGGGGTCAAAGTGTGCAACACCTACCTGCGTTTGGGCAGAGGGTGTGCAAGTAATACAATTGATCACACTCTCGGACCGCCCACAACTGCTCACTGGCGAGAGAGGACGGTGAGTGTGAATCAAGACTGTCTCGTCCAAAGCTTCCCGTCCCCTCTGGGGACCCAGAGATAGATGAAATTGCTCTTTTGTCGAGTTTGTGGGTACACGGTCAGTGGCGGGGAAAAAAGAAACAAAAGATTCTCCACCCGGCCCTCCTCCGGGGGAGGGAGTGGTGCGTTCACCATCTCCCGAAGAGCAACCTCCTCCATCTCCGCGTCGCCCGTCTCAGTGTCTGTTGCTCTTACGCTTGCCACCAGGTTTGGTGGGGGCCTGGACAGGCGGGGTGGCCGCCCTGCGACCGGCTCCACGACGCTGCTTAGGTGGAGGCTGCTGCGGCGGCAGCACCTCAGTCTACTCATCGCCGAGGGCGGCCCCCTGCCACTGCCGCCACCGGCCGGGTGGAGTCAGCAGCTGCACGCCGGGACAGGATGTGTCTGATGGCCTCAGTCTGCTTCTGTGCGGTGGAGAAATGCTGGGCAAAGTTCTCCACCGCGTCGCCGAATAGGCCGGTCTGGGAAACGGGGGCATTCAAGAACCGTGTCTTGTCAGTCTCCCGCATGTCGGCCAGACACAGCCAGAGATGGCGTTCCTGGACCACTAAAGTGGCCATTGCACGGCCCAGAGACCATGCAGTGACCTTCGTCGCTCGTAGCGCGAGATCAGTAGCGGTCCAAAGCTCTTTAAGAACTCCTGGGTCATGCCCACCCTCATGCAGGTCCTTCAGTGCCTCGGCCTGACGAACCTGCAACAACGCCATAGCGTGTAGGGTGGTGGCAGCTTCTCCACAGGCCGCATAAGCACTGCCGGTCAGGGCCGACGAGTACCTGCAGGCCCTTATTTATTCAGCTTTCAGATGATATATAAATCTCAATTTCAAAAAATTGACCCTTATGACTGGTTTTGTGGTCCAAGGTGACATATTAGAATGATTTCTACAGGATCATGTGACACTGAAGACTAGAGTAATTATGCTGAAAATTCAGCTTTGTAATATTATTTGACAATATTGTTTTTACAGTATTTATTTTTCAATTAAATGCAGCCTTAGTGAGCATAAGATCTTTTTTTCTAAAACATTAAAAAAATATATTAATTATTCCAAACCTTTTTTCTCAGCAGTGTACATATACTGTATTCTGTTTTGTGCTTTTTTTCTAATAATATATTGCATGGTGCATGTTACATTCATATCTAAATATGTGACAACTTCAGTGTGCATCATTCTAAAGAGAATGACAACTGTATCAAATTCTTGTCTAATCTTTCCCCATGGTCCCTGTGGATTCAACGACTCTGCACTGATCTTTCGACTATTATGACACTTTTAAGTCCTCAGTCTTTTTAATGGTGGTGTCTAGCACGTTAAGTTGACCAATCAGCTTTAAGTAATCTCAGCTCTTCCTGGAGACGCCAGCTGAAGCCGGGAGGGGGACGTCTCATTGTGATGCCTGGAGAAGCATATCCAAAAAAAAAGAAGGGAAAAAAAAAAGACAAGTGTGATTTCTGTCATCCTCCGTTTCAGAGAGATGTACTCTCTATCTTTGTTTCCTTCTATAAGCTACTAACATTTAGGTTTGGGACTCTGAAAACTTATAATACCTCCGCCGCACATCTGTTTCTCACAGTGCCTGTCTCTTACCCAGCGAGTTTGTCGGTAATCCCCATGAGTAAAGTTCAGAGCGAGCTGACAGCACTAAAAAATAGATAAATAAGGATTTTCAGTTTTCACCCTGTAATGGAAAAGTGCACATAACATTTCTCACTCAGCATTTATCCTTAATAGCGGCTGCAAATCCATATCCCCTAATTTCACAAAATCACTTCATTGCAGAGAAAAGAGCATTTTTTTTGCAGGTAGGAAACACAGTTTGTTAAACCTTTTCTTACTCCTTTCTTACTCCTTTTTCCACTCATGACAGAGAAATCGATATAAAACATTTTAAATGCACTTTAAATAATAGGTTCTATCAAATTGCTATTTTTTTCTAGAAAATCGCTGTCATATTTCACTCAGCTCTGGCTGATTTTAAAGAAATGACAAAAGGTGGAAAGTACAGCAAAAATGAGCCAATGGAGCATCAGCAAACCTTATCACAAGTGAACTCAGAAACTTCTATCAGTCAGTGGAGAAAGTGAGTAATGCCTTGCATTAAGTTTGTTGTTTATTCTTGGCCGGAAGCAGTGAAATAACCCTTTTAAATCAAGTAGTCGCCCTGCCATTAATCTCAATGCAGCTGACTAGTTCCTCAAAGCTAATGGGGTTTAGAATTTGCATCAGGCAAGTTTACCCACAAAGCTTTGCCTAAGAGGATTTTAGTCCATACAGAAGGCTTATTGTCACACTTGTTCATGGACGTGGATTAAAAATACTAGGACTAGCGCACTGTGCTAACTCCAGGCTGCCTTTCATTTCTGATGGCTGCTACTGGCTAGTAGCAAGTGGAAAATTACCTTTACTAATGTGCTGGTAGTTGTGGGGCGGTTAAAGATCAGTGGACGGTTGCAATGAAGCCCTTAAGCTGAGAAAACCCTATGTTATAACTGTAAGTCAAATTATCAATAAGGATTTTCTTAACCTAAGGAGCTTGTTGCAACTGGCTGCAGGCTAATCGAGTTGCTGAGTTTTCTATTGTCATTCTGCCCTTGAGAGAAGCATTTAACCCCAGGCTGTTTGGATGGAAACTATTGCTTCAGCAAGTGTACTATAGGTTGCTTTAGAATAAAAAAAAAGGTCAAATTCTAATCAAAACAACGTTGACTACTCATACACTGCAAAATAAATAAATAAATAAATAAAATAAAAAATAAAAACAGAAATAAACTAATTTGAAAAAAAAAAATCATTAATTTTAATTTTATTTATTTATTTATCTATTTATTTTAAATATACAAGTAACAAAACCTGCAATAATAAATCCAGGTACAAATATTAAAACCAAATAATGTTAATCAGCATTATGATTTCAAATTATTAATTTAAATAAAATAATAGCATAATTTAAATGGCATGAATGTAGTAATAGTAGTGTAGTCCATTATAATGCATCTTTAATGCATTTAATACTATATTAAACTAATATTAAATGCATTAATGAACTGTGCTTATGCTATGAAGACAGAACACCATGCATTGAATCAGATGTTCAGTGCTAGAAGGTCTGATGTTTTGTACTCTAGGCACCCTTAAATATTCTCTCACTCTCTCTGTGCTTCTGTCGGATTTCTTTCTTTTCATCTTTGCAGTGTCTCATCATGGTGAATACCAGCTCAGTGTTGTCAACTTAGCTTTTTCATTTGAATAAGCCTCTTTCTGCAGGAATCTGTCTGCTCTGTTTCACTGAGGCTAAATCAGCTTTAGCAGCTAAATATAAAAATGTTTCCTGAGCATTAATTCTTTAATATTTATCAGCGAAAAAAGGTGCTTGAAATTCAACTTCAGCCATGCTAGCAGTTTAGAGAGAGAACGACAAGCCGCACATCAGCTTCAATGCCTCAGTTGATCCTAAAAACTCAAACCGGAGTTGGATGTGTGTATATGACTTGTGCTGGAACACTTTACTAATAATATTTAAAAGAAAAATTCAGGCTGTCCTGAAGACATGACGAGTAAAAAGACAAATAAGAATAAAGAAAATAGAATCAAGGAGAAAAAACAGATAACATTATCAACAAGTAGCTGAGAGCAACATGTTCAATGTTGAGATAAAAAGACTGAATATGAAGTGAAACCAGAGGGAACATTAGGGCAGAATTCGCTACGCACTAGCTGTTTTCAAATGGTGCTTGTGATTGGCTGAGGGATCTGCTAAACTTTCTCAGGACCAGAAAGGTATGTTAACTGAAAGTAAAACTAATAAAACATTTTTGTTAATTGAAATAAAGTTGAAATGAAATAAAATAAAATATAAATATTGGATTAGAACTTTAACGTCAATGGAAATTAGAAATTTTGTCTTGGCAACTAAAAGAAATAAGTTAAACTGCACTACAACTAAAATAAATTAAACCCAAATAGTAAATAGCAAATATAAATAAATGAATAAATAAATAAATAAATAAATAGATAAATAAATAAATAAATAAAACCCAAATAGTAAAAAGTAAAAATAAATAAATAAATGAAAAAAAATAAAAAAAAAATAAAACCCCAAATAGTAATAAATAAATAAATAAATAAATAAATTACTTAAAATAATAAAATTAAATTTATGATGAAAACTAAAAATACAAAATTAAAATCTAATTCAAAATATTTTTATTGTGATGTTTTTTATCAGCTGTTTGGACTCTCATTCTGACGGCACCGAATTCACTGCAGAAGATCCATTGGTAAGCAAGTGATGTAATGTTAAATTACTCTGGATCTGTTCCAATGGGGGAAAAAAAATCCAAAACAAATAAACAAAACAAAAACTCATCTACGTTTTTGATGGCTTAAGGGTGAGTAATTTTCGGCAAATTATTATTTTTGAGTGAACTTTTACTTTAAGAGCAATGTTTTTTATTTATTTTTACCATGGAGGGAAATAAATAAATAAATAAATAAATAAATAAATATATATTTTTTTAATTATAAATAAAGATTAAATAAAATATAAACAAATAAATATTTTAAATAAATACATAATGTAACTAATATTTGATAAAAGAAAATTAAAAAATTAAAAATAAAAAAAAACTTAAAATAGCTTAAAATGAAATTTTGAAATGTTGCTTTGGCAACTGGTAAAGTATTACTAAACCTAAAATGGAAATAAAAAGAAATTAAAGCTAAATAGAAACCTAAAAACTAATTTAAAAGTGATTCATTTAGCATAAAACAATAATCAAAGTAATTTAAAAAGCTCTGGAAAAAAAACAAATAATAAACAATGAGATAAATGATCCATAAACCATCTCAAAAAGCTTCACGATCACCTCCCATAATACCTTCTACCTCAGAACCAGTCAACATTTCCAAAGGCATCACGCTAAGCCAGGAGCAGCAGTGATGGAAGAGAGACATTAAAGGCTTCTAAGGATAAGCAGAGGTAAATTCTGCCCTCCTCCCCCTGCCCTTCCCAGCATGCCTGTGGTGGGTGGCTGGGTCTGTTATGTCCCTTCTTTCCGTGACGGTGTCTGGCAGCACGGTTTGACTGCAGCCCACACTGCTGCTTCAGTGGAGGATATGGTGTCCGCCCACACAGGTGCAGGCCGGCCCACTAATCTGCCGCTCAGCGGTCAGTCTCAGACATGATAAGGGTCAAACTGAGACTTGGCCCGGCCGTGCGGTTCTATGCCTGGGAGAACCGGGGAAGTGTGCTGGCTTCGCGCCCTTCTGCCACGTTCAAAAAGAGGCAGCCCACGTGAGGTTGGACATAGACTGTGGGTTTTTTAGTGGGCTGTGCATGTGCGTGAACATTCGAAAAATACAAACTGATACAGAAATGAATGAAAGCGCCTTGGTAATGGAACTGGGAGACCTTTTATACTACGAAAAATGTTGTATCATAAAAAGCTCTTGGAAAAATATCCATTTTTATAACGTTTGAATTCTTGGTTTATACTGTGCATATATATAGTGCTTATTTGTCAGGGACTGCAGTTAATCTGCATCATAAACTATACTGTTCTGTTTCTATGGCAGCTATGAAGTTCCAAGAAGTCATTTCCTCACAGATTTTAATTCCCTTAAGCAGATCTGGCTATACTTTTCCTAGAAGTTCAAAACATGAGAGCTGTAAACAAGTCAGTGAGGAGCTGGTGAGACGCCCTGTTGTGTACAAATGGAGGTCTTTGAGGACAAAGTATCCATTTATTATTCAATTCAGGTTCCTTTTTACGCAGTACTGAGTGATTTTCTAGTGTCGCAGAGTATTTAGAATCAAATTCAGATATGATTTTCGTCTAAGATTTTTATCTTAAAAAAAGAACATTGTCTCTAAGTGTTCAGTCTTAAAAAGACAAGTCACATTTGTATGGCAGAATGTATATGTTTTTTTCAAGTCACAAAACACAGTCACAAAACCCTGTGCAAACATCTGATGCCATCAGAAATAATCATACAAAACCATAAGCTGATAACACAATGTGCAGACTGATGTTATTCATATAAATACAAAGAAGCCAGTTTGAGGAAGGCAAATATCTTATTCTGATATGTTTTGACATTTAATCTATGGCAAAATATACCACCAATAAAATTGTAAGCAACACAATGGGATTGATCTCCTATTTTATTTCTAGTCTCGTCAGATTTTGCTATTTTGCTCTGCCAAATGTACCCATAAAGATAGAAACCCCTTTAAAAAAAACCTACATTGAGACTCTAAGAGGAAAACAGCTTTAGAAATTGACTTAATAGAGCTGTTCAGATTGTAGTCCTAATAAAACCCAGAAGAAAGTTAGCAATTTCAGGCTATGGGTTTTTTAAATAGTGGTTTATCAGTAAAATAAGGTCCATGTCATTTAAGCATAAATTATACACAGTGAACACTTCAAACATGAATTTGGAAGTTTCAGCATTTTTATTTATTTATTTTTATTTAATCTTTTAAAGGTTTGGGGTTGGCAAGATTTTTTAAAATGTTTTTTAAATGTCTCATATGCTCACGAAGGCTGCATTTATTTGATCAATTATACAGTTAAACAGTAATATTGTGAAATATTGTCATTTAAATTAACTGTTTTTAATTTTAATATATTTTGTAATATAATTTATTCCTGTGATGGAAAAGCCCTCTATTCCTAGCCATTTCTAATATACATTTGATATGACTAAATATTATTAAATTGTAAAGAAATTCCAAGATCATTTCCCTCTTCACGTAGGCCTAGTATTTTCATCGGGTCAGTCGTAGAAAAATCTGATTGGTTGATAACTTTTGACGTTTAATCCAGGTGTAAAAATAATTAATATCTAACGCAAGAGCACGGAGAGATTTGCGAGTGCACAGGACAAAGTTTGAGCGCGCACACGCACACTTTGAGCGAGAGGAGAGACACGTTTTAAGTGCGCGCACTCTCTCTGCGCGAGAGCAGTGTATATCCGAGAGCGCGCGTCCGGGTTTGTGCGAGAGCAAAGGAAATCCGCGTGCGAGCGGCGAGATCCGCGCTCGTGCATTATATTAATCTACTTTCGCGCTACAAAAATGCGTTCTCGACATTTGGCAGTAAAATAACGCCATAAATTTTCAGCAGCCATTACTCCAGTCTTCAGTGTCACAGCCTTCAGAAATCACTCAAATTTGATGCTCAAGTAACAGTTTTTATTATTATCAAAGCTGAAAACAGTTGTACTGCTTAATATTTTTTGTGGAAACCAGGACATTTTTTTCTTTGATAAATAGAAATCGCAAAAGAACAGGATTTATTTGAAACTTTATGTAACAATGTAAAAGTTTTTTTTTTTTTTTTTTTTCCCCCACTTTTGATCAATTGAATGAATTCTTGCAAAACAAAAGCAAAAAAAAAAAAAAAAAAAATATATATATATATATATATATATATATATAAACAAAGAACAAAATGTGATCTTTTTTTTCTTAAGAAACAATTGAAACATTTGAAAAACATTATACACATTATATGTCTATTCCCTCACCCACCAGCACAAGTAGTGACAGTTCACTAAATAAAATGAAAATTTTCACCCGTCAAAAATCAGATTGTATCTAGACATTTGCTGACATGCGATAAGAGGTGATCTACTTCAGGGATCCAGACACCACTGGGGTCTGAAAATGCTTGAAGTCTCTTACGTTCCTTGCTAAACCTGCTAACAGATTGTCATTTTAATGCTTCTACTATATGATAATGCATAATGGTCACAACATTAAAACGCAGTATTAGTCTGTTGTCATGCTGTTGAGGGTTCATTTTAAGCAATTGGTGACTCAATGAGTTGGGGGTGCTCTCAAATTGCTCTCAATTTCACCAGCTCAGTGCAGAAGGATCAGCTGTAGTTAGCTCATGCTGCTGACATGCATATTGAAGGATCTCTTTCACCCAAATGAGTCTGTAAACAAGATGTGAGGGCAGCACTGGCAACACAACTTGCAGGAATAAGTGTCAAGGAGCAGTTATTGCGTTATTTAGAGCACCATAAAGCACAGGGCTATTGATTTGAGAGGCAAAGCGGCTTCTCCGGTTATTTCTGTTATTGCTGAATTCATTAAACTGATATATTATGCACTACATTGTAAAGAGATTACTGTAAATTTTACAGTAACTTACTGGCAGCTGGATGTAATTGGTTACAGTATGATTAATGTATTTTTATTTACAGAACTATAATGTCCTTACTGTATTTTCATTTACAGTATCAATTGCCTTACAGCACTGTAATCCATGATTTTTACCACCCCAACCCCATAAAAATCACAGTAACTCATGAGAATTAGTTCTGATAATATTCTTTAATTGTTGAATATTTTCTTTTTAAAAGTACAAATTACAAATCTTGACCTCTAGGATGCACTAGCTGAGAAAATGGCATCACCACAGTCCCCTGGGCAAGACATACACATACTGAAAAGCAAAACAGGCCTTACAAAAACAAATAAAAATAAAATAAATAAAACAAAATAATACAGTAAAAATTAGTTTGTGTTGTTGTGTTAAATTTCAGTAATTTTGCCAGTCAAAGTTGACAAGCACTCCGATGAGAAACACCAAGAGGGGATTCAGGCTGATGCTTTTTCTTTGCACCCTCTTTCCAGAATTCCAACTGATCTGTGACTTTCAGTGCATTTGGTGCCACAAAGGTTGATGGTGTGAATGAACCTGCAAGCACAAGAAAAATAAAAAAGCAGTTTTTTCAAAGCAGTGTTTACAGAATTTGCCTCATCTGTCAAACTTGGTGCTATATGCACTTTGACGTTAACAAAAATGTTATATACTACATCTGAACGCACCTACAAGGAAGGTACATAATTAGTTGACAATCCATCACATTCAAATTATTAAAGCTC
This sequence comes from Spinibarbus caldwelli, assembly GCA_039654775.1. Classification (NCBI taxonomy): domain Eukaryota; kingdom Metazoa; phylum Chordata; class Actinopteri; order Cypriniformes; family Cyprinidae; genus Spinibarbus; species Spinibarbus caldwelli. The sequence goes on along the minus strand of CM077227.1, from coordinate 26,477,586 downwards.
CATTTTTACAATACATTTTCAACCAGTAGAGCAAAGTGCTAGAATACCAAACTAATGCGTTTGATTCCAGAGGCAGAGTGAGTTAGGTTACCTAATTCTGCATTTCTGTAAAATGGACAGCTGGCTGTATGATGATTCTGCCCCTCATAGTCAGCACCCTGTTTTTGATTGGAGAAATATCCTGTAACAGACATAGTCACAACAGCCTTTTTATATTATTATAGATTATGATCAGAAAAAAAAAAACTACTGTACAATAATACAAATTTTATTTCTATAGCACATTTAAAACAACTGCCGTTGACCAAAGTGCTTTCCAGCATCATTACATAGTCATACAAATGAAACAAAACATTAAAAATTTAAAACCTGATCACTCTAATCAATAGAATAATAGAATTTACATGTTTAATAAATGCATAATATTTATTATAATATTAGCAAAACTTGCTATATTAAGATATTGCTAGCCCGTTCCTCTTTAAAAAGTCAACACGTTCTGTGAGTTAGTGGAGCTAATCTGGCTATTTTAGTAACTCTAGTTAAGTTGATGGAAGCTCACCTGTTGTTAGCACCGCTACGACGGTAATCAAAAGAAAAGACTCCAAAACACCTCCGATGCAGACGAGATGACCACAAGACCAGAAACTTGAAAATAAAATACAAAAGACGTTCTTAACAATGGTGTTCTTAACTCAGTTTTCCTCAGTATTTCACGTTAGCTGGCTGGTTTATGTTACGTTACGTCTGTCACTGAATTTAGGGACCATCTCTACAGTTACACACGACATTGGTGTACACGTTTCTAACTTA